>OX155951.1:9670905-10270905 GCA_944548615.1 Micropterix aruncella
CGTCATTCAGCTCACAAAGATCGAAACTCGACCGTGAGAAAACTGCGAGCAGTCGCAAGGATCATAAAATATTGTCTATGATTCATACGACGACATCTAGAACTAGGATTTAGGTGACGATCTACTGTGCTCCTTATGGGATTTATATTCCGATCCTACTTTTTTATTTAGGTCAAATTATTCGCCTGGTTGTTTAATTAGTGGGTAAATTTCAAGTGTTATTTTGCCTCATCTATATATTATACTCCTGAGAGTGCCCTATCGCTAAACAGTATTCTTAATTTTTGGAAACCATATGTTCCATTTAATAGACTTTTTGACGATGTCAACATGTTTAAAAACCTCTTATCTTTTCATTTGGTAGAAAAAATAGGTATACATATGTATGTATCAAGTCAAAATAGCCATAACCTACTAACGGTGACACATAGCGACCTTGAACTATAGCAAGAGTATGCCTAATAACCATGTATTTATGTATCAGATTAAAAACCAATGAAAATAACTGGAATCTATAAACAATATTTTTCAAAACTAAAAATACAAGAAAAATAATGCATAAAAATTTAGAAGTTTGCCTAGGTCGCCTCACTGTTGACGTTTGTACTGAGGTAGACATGTTTAGACACGCTGAAAAAACGGCAGTAAAATGCAGATAAAAAGGAATCAAAAATTAAAATTGAAACAGATTTAATCATGTATAGTTTTAAAGCATCAAATGTATTAATCATAATAATAAATAATATCAAATAATAAACTTTAATACAGGAGAATGCCTTTATTGGGTCAAGTAATAAATATAAGAGCACGCTTAAATACTAATACGATGCAAAAAGCATAAAAACATAACATATACAAAGCTTTTAGCAACATCGATTCTTACTTTGCTGCTGTATTGCGTGGACCTTTCCGTGGTCTCGGATGCATATATCTACATATATGGATGTTATTAATTACACAGTTTATATATCAATAATCTTATTTTCATGATTGAATCAATTACGCAAGACAATTCAACGCTTCCTGTCGCCAATGTTTTTTCAATCTTTAGATGAAAGACCGGCCCACCCATGGTGGTAGCAGTCGGAGAGCTCATCGCAGGGCTCTTTTTATTTCGTATAAGGCTGTGTGTCAGGCGGAAACACACTGACGAAGGGCGTATGTCCAATTCGGTCACTTTTTCGAAGCTGTCTAGCAAATAATGCAGATAAATCCCGATACGATTACTGATCTGGTCGACACCACTGCTAGCATTCTGCAGGGAGAAGAGTGTCTTCCTAATTATTCTCCATCTCAAATCATTCATTCATATTATATAAGGCCTTACTTTATACTACCACTAGCTGACCCGTGCCCACTTCGTTGGGCGGTAAAAATTTTTACTTGTAATGAAATTATGAGTATGGTTTGGTTAGTACTGAGTGCTTTGATTTATTTCCTGACTGCCAAAAGAAGGGTTATATTTTTACTGCATGTATTTACATATATGTATGTGCATGCCAATTTGACTATATTACCGTTATTTGTAAGTGTCTTCTTGTGAGTGTCTTATTTGTGAGTGTCTTATCTCTTTAACCATTTATGCAGTAAAAGTGAAATTATATGCAGTAAAAGGGAAAAGTCTTTTATTTTAAACACTTAAGACGATAAATTTACTTATTTTAATAATATTTCATAATTGTTGATAATATGACCAATAAACATAACCTAACGATTCAAAATTTTTTTTTATATAAAATACTACTTTTTGTTACTTAAATATAAAAGTTAGACATATGCTGTCTCTGACTTTTTTGTAAGCATTATCAAGCTCTACAACTTTTCTCTAGAACTTAAATACCTATATATTTCTCATCGTTAAGGCAGCGTTCGTTAGAAACGTTTTCGTTCGACCGTTTTTTCCGACTTACATTGGAAATCCGACTACCGCGAAAAAGTCTTTTCATTTTTCGGATTAATATATAGCGTATGGCACTCACAAATAACGTGGCTTTCTAATGGTAAAAGAATTTTCAAAATCGGTTTAGTAGATCCAGAGATTAATTCCTACAACGTCACAAACTTTACCTCTTTATAATATTAGTATAGAAGTATAGATTTTTATCTCTCGATAACAGGGTGGCCGTTACAGAAATGAGTTTGAAACTGAACCTCATATCAAAAGGGGCTAAAAGCCACGACACCATTAACCCGTCGGACGCCAACAGTGCCTTTTGTATCGTTTGACAGATCCGCGCGTAACCGATTCGGCCGCCCCCCATAGATATTATATAAATATATAATATACACGAGTAGCAAGATTAATTACTAGGTAACAAGAGGGAATTCATGAATAAACGATATTGTTAGTATTTATTTACAGAATCGACCAAAAAGTTGCGGCGCAGTTTTTTGCGCGCGAAGGCTGGCTTTCGACTGGTTAATAATCCGACCAAATCACACTCACTATTATTGGTGGTGGAAAATTGTTATTTTTGATTGATCTGCCTTCTTGACTCTAGTTCGAATAGACAACAATGTCATCGAGTATTCAAGAGTTGTAAAAAACTTGGGTTTAGTCATCGGCCAATAAAATCAGGCTTCCACAGCCTGCGATGGTTTGTCGCGATTGCCCAACACTACATGAATACTCCTGCAGCGAGCTCTCGGACTTTGGACGGTGGACTTGAACCGCACGTAGATTATCTAAATCCGTACGCACTATCACCCGTTTTATGAATTAATTCCTTTGATGCGCGGATAACGTTCAATTGATCAACAGCGACAGTTCAACGACGGGGTCGCGGAATCCCTGCCTTTGTTGTCGGAATCTTAGCGGAGCTGGCCTGTGAAAACGACAACAAGAAAAGGGACGATGATCCTTATCAATATACATAGAGTCAATTGTATATCTGGAATAATTACACATCTATTTAAATTAATTAAATATTATTTTATGATTATGATTTGTGATATTTTTAACTTTCAAATCTATGTTTCTATGTTTATTAAACGTGATTTTATTAATAACGTGTTTCAGTGACTCAGCGAATTGTCACAACGAGATGCGAAACGAATAAATCAACAAAATTATTTGAGACACAAAAGACTAAGTGGGCATCTGATGGTGTTTACACAACGGGCGAACCCGTCACCCCATAGTGTTTGAACTACATCAGATCACTCTATCTCCCGTGGATTGAACGTGAAGACTTAGAGGACAAGGACAGTCTACTGTCTAAGTCCACTGTGAGTAGCGAGTGGGTTGGTAGCGAATGGTTTCGTGCATCTTGGGTCATATTATCCAATATGTACTCGGGTCGGCCCAGCTCACGATTCAGCTCCTCGTGTGAGGGACTACCCCGGAAAGGACTCTGGCGTCTAAGGCCTCACTGCTGGTAGTTCGGTTTTCCCTGGGGGATTGCTCTCCTCTGCTACTGGACGGTTTGCGCACCGTGTGGCGTCAGCCAATCCGCTGTGCACTCTGACTAATTACTGATGGAATTATACTGAAGGAAATTACTAAGGAAATTACGGAAGGACTAATTACTATGGAAATATACTGTCTCCTAAGCAGCGAGGGTGGTGTCCAGCAGGGGTGGTGTTCAAGATCAACGTCGTCAACCAATTTCGAAATAACCAATTGGCTACTTGATCCTGAATTCAGAGCCGGACAAGAGATGCCAGTGGTCCGCAAGATATTCAAACTGAATCACCGCTGAATATACGGCAGGTAGAGACCGTGCAAGTGACTTCGGACCCGTAACCAGTAGGGAGGCCGGAGGTATTCTAATGGTTAATTCTTGACGGAGATATCCTGCCAAATATATGCCAGATAATCCTGACTGGTAGTTAAGGGGCGAGGCTGCCCTCTGCTTCAACTACCCGGTGCCTCGCCGTAAGGCATTGGCTTCTGACGGCTTTGCTGGACGGTAGATTTGTATCGTCCCCAAGTCCTCTACGCTCACCACGGGAGACAGAAGATCATTATCGTTAAAACTTCCTGGGGTGATCGGTTCGCCCGTTGTAGTCGACACCTCCAAGTCCACTGTCTAATTCCACCGACAAACCAGTGAGAGTCTTACTGCGAGGCCCTAGGAAGTGAACCAAGCGGTTCGACCTCATTTGCCCACACTCACAACCAACATTTGCCGGATTTCACGGTCCTCCAGTCGGGCCACGGGTTTGAAGTCGCTTGCCCGGCCTCTACCTGATGTTAGCGACAATTCTTTTCTAATTTATCGTGGACCGAGGCGTCCTTTGACCATCAAACTCACGCGGGATCGGGTGGCTAATGGGTTATTTTAAAGGTAGCTGAGCACCCCCGTTGCTTAGGAAACGTAGGTCCCCCTTCCCCCTTCGGTTATTCATCGAAGTGCACAGTCGATTGGCTAACGCAGCACGATAAACAAGCCGCCCAACAGCGCTCCAGGTGTTCCCCCAGATTGTATCCGATTACACCTGTCCACGACACAGCCACGACAGGGTTCACAGAGTCCTTTCCAGGATCGTCCCTCTTCGAGGAGGCTACCAGATGGTAGTGGAACCGTAAGTTAAATCGACCCAAGATAAAAAATGGTTTAAAAGGCCCAAGCTGCACGGAACCGTTATGTTAGCTGACTAAGCAACCACGCGACGTGCCTGGCCAATATAAAAACGACACACATCGTAGCCTATCGAAGCAGCTAATGTACCGCGAAGCTCTACTCTACAGTCCTCGTAAAGCAGTCTTAACTTCGCGGACACCGTTGCAATCTTGATGTTAGGGTTGGATCAGTAGCACTCCTTGCACTTGCCACAGTATCGTCGAGAAATGAACTAAAGTTTGTTTCCTGAATCCTTTGAGTGTCGCTCTGCACTGTTCTTGACCGAATAAAACGCAGGTTTGATGAAGCGTCCTTTAATCCTCCCAGACCTACGCAATACAATCAACGCGCACACTGAGCCGCTCTTCGTTAGACACTGAATTCAAAATATCCTAGCCGCATGCTGCTCGTTGACCTAACTAGGGATAACGCCTTGACAATCTCCTAATATCGTACGATAAACTTATTTACATAACTTATTATCCTGTTGCTGAGGGCATATCTTAAACATATATATAGAACACTATTTGTTAAATGGACGTAAGGTCTCTTCCTAATTATCAATACACTATGATTAATTAGTCTAACAAGATATTACACACTAGAAACACTGTTTATAGTCCAAAAACACCTACGGTGAGTCGACCTTAGCCCATATATGCACTCCCTTCGTCATTTCGACCGTTCGTGTAATTTGACACTCCCTCGTTTGCCAGAGATGGACCTTCCTTCTGCGAAGTGAGGCAATTATACATTCCTATCCCCCTATAGTGTGATATTTTGCGGCACATTAACCCCCTCGTGGCTATTTAATTGCCACTGCACTCAGGTGCTGCAATGGAGCTCTCCTCTATAGTTCTTACCTCTAACTTGGCCAGCTTAGCCACTGATCTTTTATAATACTTGCCTCCGGATAGTATCTCTACTACCCGAACGCGCCCATAACTATCTGGAAAGGTACGAGAAATAATCGCCCTTGGCCATCGCCCCCTGGCAAGACCACTGTCACAAACTAAAACTAAATCTCCTATTTCTAAATTTGCCACTTCTCCGTGCCATTTGCGGCGATTCGTTAGCGTCGGCAAATAGTGAGTAACCCATTTGCGCCAAAACGAGTCGCTTAAACTTTGTGCTATTCGCCACTGCTTTCGCAGGTTCACCTCTTTGGCTTCGAACGCGCCCGGAGCTGCATAACTGGCTGGATACCCTGACAGCAGATGTTGAGGCGTCAGCACTTCGTCGTCCCTCGAATCCAGAGACACCTGCGTCAGAGGCCTTGAGTTAACTATGGCCTCTACCTCGGCTAGAAGTGTGTGAAATACCTCAGCTCTAGGAGACCTTTCCTTCAAGACAACCTTCAACGAATTCTTCACCGATCTCACTAGCCTTTCCCAAGAACCTGCCATATGAGGGCTTAGAGGGGGCACATGCTTCCATTGAATGCGCCTCAAACTCATGGCGTCGCTCAACCCTTTATTATCCAGTCCCGCAACGGCTCGCTTGAGTTCGGCCTCCGCGCCGAGCAAGGTCGAGGCATTGTCACTGTACATGACATTTGGCAGTCCCCTGCGCGCCACGAACCTGCGTATGGCCTGAATCGCCGAATCCGTCGTGAGATTTTCTGCCACCTCTATGTGGATCGCGCGCACCGTCAAACACACAAACAGTACTCCGTACCGTATCTCTTTTCTCCTACCTACCGTTACCTCGTACGGCCCAAAGTAGTCCAGAGCCGTATTAGTGAACGGCCTCACGTGGTGGTCTAAACGTTCACGTGGTAAGTCAGCCATTCGTGGCACCTGTGGTTTAACCCTTTCGTTTCGACAGTGCTGACATTTCGCCAATTGTCTTTTTACGGCCTGCCGCCCATTTACTATCCAGTACTTCGTCCGCGTGTGACTGAGCACCTGCTCCGCCCCTGCGTGATTCAAGTCTCTATGCGTCCTTTCTATTATGAGACTCGTTACGCGGTCTCTTTCGTCCAAAATTATAGGAAAAATGGAATCTCGGGGAACGTCTCTTACGGCCGCTATTCGACTGCCTACACAAAGCAACCCCTCGTCGTTTAATAACGGTGTTAATTTTACTATACTGCTGTCCCTTTTCACTTGACCTACTTCACGTAAACTTTTTATCTCAGCACCGTATCTATTCAGTTGTGTGTTGCACAAAAGAGTCACTTCGGCTGCCCTAACATCTGCCGCTGAGAGCTCTCGCGTCGTCGGCCATCTCCTGCACCTCGCAATGAACCTTTGTGCTAGCGCAAGAGCACGCAACAGGCGGTTCAGGTTAGAAAATCGACCCACTTCAATTATAGGGTGGTTTTCCACTATGGTGACTAAGACGGGATCTGGTTTTTTCTCCAGATTGACCAAGTGTCGTTCATCTCGCCGGTAGGCCAACGTCGGCCACTCTGGCTCTCCCAGTCTCAGAAAATCTGGACCTCGAAACCAACGGCCGTCAGGACCAAGATCCATTGTCGAGGTGCTCCTCGTGGCTTCGTCTGCTGGGTTGGACTTTCCCGGTATCCAATGCCATTCGGATGGTTTGGATAGCTTCATGAGCTCGTCGACCCGATTAGCCACATATGTTTGGTAACGCTGACTTCCGGTGGTTGCCCAATATATCACGTTGGAACTGTCAGACCACAAGAACCTCCTTTCGAACTCTATCCGCTGTTCTTCCTGCAATTTCTTGGCCAACCTTGCCGCCATTACAGCCGCGTTTAGTTCCAATCGAGGTATTGTCAACTTCTTGAGGGGGCTCACTCGGCATCGACTCGCAATCAGTCGCACTTCCACCTTCCCCTCTTCGTCCTCCTGTCTTACGTATGCGGCTGCACACATACCTTCCGCACTCGCGTCCGCGAATAAATGCAGTTGTCGAGAGACTACCTCACCTAACCCGTTGCCGTAAAACCGAGGAATACGCACTCGGTCGATTTGTTTTAAATAGACCAGCCAGCTGCCCCATCGCCGGTATAGCGGCTCTTCTATCAACTCATCCCACCCGGTGCCGCTTTGCCATACGTTTTGGAGCAACATTTTGGCTTTTACCAACAAGGGTCCTACGAATCCCAATGGATCGAAAATGCTCATTACTAGCCGCAGGATCTCCCTCTTGGTCGGCCACTTCCTACCTGATACCAGCTCCTGTTCTAGGCGCATCGAATCCAACTGAAACCGGAAGGAATCCTCCATTGGCTCCCATTGCAACCCCAGTATCTTGCTCGTTGCCGCCTCATTTGCTTTTAATTTCACACTATCTTGCACGCTTTCCTCTGTGGTCACGTTTCTAAGGGCTGCCACAGAATTAGACGACCAGCGCGTCAGTTGGAACCCGCCTTCTGCACATATGGCTACCGTTTCCTCAACTAATTTCCTCGCGTCAGTCTCACTGTTCGTACTTTCTAGCCAATCGTCCATATAAAACTGTCTCTTGATAGACTCTACTGCCTCTGGGTAGGCTTTTATGAAACGGTTCGCGTTCTCGTTTTTCACATATAGCGCACTTGCAGCTGAGCTCCGAGCTCCGAATATTAATGTACGCATACGAAACACTTTCGGCGGCCCCTCCCTGTCCATTCCCCTCCAGAGAAACAACTGACTATAAGAGTCCTCCTCGCTCACTCCGACCCTCAGGTACATATCTTTAATATCGGCTGAGAATGCGATCTTACCTTCTCTGAATCTCAGCAAAATACCTATCAAGTCTTCGTAGAAGTCGGGCCCCGTGAGCAGGCAGTTGTTCAATGAAAACCCTCGAGAAATAGCTCGCCCATCGAAAACTATTCTAACTTTCCCGGGTTTCTGAGGATGCGTCACCGCAAAGTGTGGGAGGAACCAAGCTCTAGCCTTTCCTTCTAGCTCTTTTCGATCGACTAAGGTAGCGTAACCCACCTTTATATTTTCCTCCATTTTCGCGCAGTAAGCTCTCGCGAAGTCCTCCTGACGGTCTAGTCTTCGCTCCACCGTCCGGAGACGGTTCCAGGCCATGGTCTCGCTCTCTGGAAGCAGGACTTCGTCGGACTTCCACAAGAGTCCCGTTTTCCATCTCCCACCCGTAAACGTGGTAGTGCTCTTTAACAGCTCCGCCGCCCTCTCTTCGTCCTGCCTATACTCGGGCGAGTGCGGATTTATACCGACTCCATCGAAGGCTAATCCCCTCTTTACCGATTCGTGGAGCTCCTCATCCCTCTTGCTCTCCGTCATGTGGAAAGATGGCATTGCGTCACCCTCACCTCCTCCCGGTACTCTTCCAAGAGGGACGTACCCTAGCTTGGTGCGAGATAACGCGATGGTGCAGTCTCGCTTCTCTATAATTCCCCGGGAGATCGTTAATCTCCAATTATCCTGCCCTATCAGAAGCTGTGGGGTCCCTGTCTCTTGATGATAAGAGAGTTTGTTTAAATGAGGGTGCTTTAATGCATACTCACGCGAGACTGAAGCCAGAGGTGGTAAATTGAGCTTCTTCACCGTATGGGCTTGCATAGAAAAGGCTTTTTTCGTGTGCATGCCTTTTATCATGCAAGACACCATTTGCGACCTATTTTCTGTCACGACTGCGTCTCCGATTCCCTGCAAATTTAGTACTCTTTCGGGCCCGGTTAAACCTAATTCTATTGCTATATCTTTTTCTAATAAACTTATCGCACTTCCGTCGTCTAATAATGCACATACTGTAACTTTGCCTTTAGGCCCCGTCAGATGTACTTTGACTGTTTTCAAAATCGTCTGAGGCGCGCTCGCGACGAATACGCCAATGCCATTGTCGCCTCTCGCTCTATTGCCTGCAGCGCGATCGGAGCGCGCGCCGTCAGCCTCTTCGGTGCGCCTTTCCGTTTTTTTCTCGTCCGAAATAGGCGCGCGGACGGAGAGCGTCTTCGCAGCGGTCAACAACGGGTGATATTTACGATTACGGAAGTGTTTTTTGCTAGGACACCGGAATCTCGTATGCCCGGCGCCCAGGCACAAATAGCAAGTGTCACTTTCTTTAACATAAACCCATCGGTCATTTACCTCTTTTTTTACGAACTGCTCGCATTGCGCCAGAGCGTGTTCGCCTTTACACAGATCACAGTTCCGCACCACCGTGGTGCATATCGGTTTTTTGCGGTTGAACGGACCTACGTTCCTTGAAGTGCCGTCTCCTTTTTTGACCTCAAACAACTGGTCGACTGGGTTTGCTCCTGAATATTTTAATTCCTTAAGTGTAGCCTCTAGCCACGAGTCGAAATAAAATATTAGTTGCGTTCTGTCTCGTGGTTTTCCTGCACAAGTTACCCAAGCTGTAATTAATGCTCTGGGCATCTTCCCTACCAACGTCGCCAAGAGATCTTGGGTGACTAGCCAATCTATTTTTTCTAAAGAAGCTAATGTAGCTATAAGATTCTTTATCTTGCAGGAATACCTAAGTAGATCTTTATAATTCAGATCTTCGCTCAATCTAGGATAATTCCGCGCTTCTCTAATAGCTATATATGCCACCTCTTCTTGATCGCCGAACAGGCTGTCTAACGTGCTAATTACTCTAGCTACATTATTCGGAGAGTGCAGCAAAGAGGCTACTGATTCTCTCGCGCGTCCATACAAACTTTTTTGCAATCGCAATAGATTGACACTATCCGAAATCTGACCCACTTCCGTAGAATGTTTGTAAATAGCCTGAAAGGCGGCCCATTCTGACATTTCTCCGGCAAATCGAGGGAGTTCTTTAATATGGGAAGTTGCATTAAATAAGGCTAATGATCGACATACCTCTACCATCATCGCAGCTGCGGTCGAATCCGTCCCTGTAGTCGGCGTGTCTGTGGTGGCGGCGTTTGCCGCGTCCCGAATCGACGCCGACTCTCCCGCCAGAACGGGGGCGACCTCCTCGGGTGGTCCAGATGTGCGTAGCTTCGTCGCGTCGACCGTGGGGCTGACGTCGTCTCGTGCCGGCACGTGCTGTTTGTGGGTGGCGGGGAAGGTGACGCGCGGGGTTACGGTGGCGTCCTCTATCGCCGCCGCGCTCCTTGAGACCACAGGATTGTCACAAATCGTTATTTCCTCTTCTTGCTCGTCGTCTTTACCGGCTTCTTCTTCGACATGAATTTCGGAGGCCCACGCTCGTACCCTCTCACTCACAGATAGAGCTTGGGAGCCCCCCGACAACTGGTAAATTCTCTGGGCGTGTTCCACTTCGGCGACGACTTCTTCCTCTTCGGCCTCTAAGTCGGCCTGCTGCGCTACCATCTCCGCTCGCAAAGCTGCTTGCTGTGCCTCTTGCCTGGCTAGAAGTTTTTTCTTTTCCGCCGTTATTTTGGCACGCTGTCGAGTAATTCGGCGTACTTCTTCGGATGCTAGTTCTGCGCTGATTTCACTTCGCACCGACGCCGCTTTCGAAGCTGCTCTCGACGCCGGCCGCGACGTTGCTTCCATCACTTTGTGCTCCATTCTTCTTCAACGATGCTGCGACGAGTGCTAGATCCGGCTCGGATAGGACCAGCTAATGTACCGCGAAGCTCTACTCTACAGTCCTCGTAAAGCAGTCTTAACTTCGCGGACACCGTTGCAATCTTGATGTTAGGGTTGGATCAGTAGCACTCCTTGCACTTGCCACAGTATCGTCGAGAAATGAACTAAAGTTTGTTTCCTGAATCCTTTGAGTGTCGCTCTGCACTGTTCTTGACCGAATAAAACGCAGGTTTGATGAAGCGTCCTTTAATCCTCCCAGACCTACGCAATACAATCAACGCGCACACTGAGCCGCTCTTCGTTAGACACTGAATTCAAAATATCCTAGCCGCATGCTGCTCGTTGACCTAACTAGGGATAACGCCTTGACAATCTCCTAATATCGTACGATAAACTTATTTACATAACTTATTATCCTGTTGCTGAGGGCATATCTTAAACATATATATAGAACACTATTTGTTAAATGGACGTAAGGTCTCTTCCTAATTATCAATACACTATGATTAATTAGTCTAACAAGATATTACACACTAGAAACACTGTTTATAGTCCAAAAACACCTACGGTGAGTCGACCTTAGCCCATATATGCACTCCCTTCGTCATTTCGACCGTTCGTGTAATTTGACACTCCCTCGTTTGCCAGAGATGGACCTTCCTTCTGCGAAGTGAGGCAATTATACATTCCTATCCCCCTATAGTGTGATATTTTGCGGCACAGATGTTAGTGCTTGAAGCAGTTAAAAATATTAGTTAATTTTATAAACAAAAAAATTTGGCCAGTGTCTTATATATCCTCGCCCGAAAGATTCCAATCACTATATTCTACGCTTTTACGTTCTTTGAGCTGTATTTTGTCCTGGGTGATGAAATTATTACAATCATGAATTAATCAAGTAATGCTCGGTTGCTCTATGATTTGAATTCAATTGAGAGTTAAGCGGCCAAATGGAGAGAGATCAACAATAAGCGTTGGCGCCGGTTTACCAACGATAGGGTTGTGCTCAGATAAAACACATTTTTTATAATTTTTCGAAAAAAAATGTCATTGTCAGTCATGTTATAAAATAGATGCCCTCCAGAAACAGTGTTCTTCTTTCGAGAATTCGTGACATGGAATAAACTCTTGAAGTATATTATGCTCGAGAGTCATATATAGGACATGGTATCCTTATGTCGGGTGCTAGTTTGCTATGGTTGAAATGCTCTGATTTTGAGCAAGGATTCTCATAAATTATGTGTTAATCCAGATACTCCAAATAATAAAACCAGGCTCGTGACTTATTTCATCTAACGAGGGTCCATACTAAGGTCAAATATGTACTTTTTGCAGCGCTTAGATCATAAAATTTAAGTTTTCAGGGCTTGAATATGTTTAATTTACCATCAAATACTTTCATCAAAGACATTAAAAACACGATTCATAATATTTAGTGCATTAATATTTGTTATCCGATAGTATTGTAAGCCGAAGGCTTGATTGGTATTCCTACCACAAATGCTGTTTTATATTGTAATGATTATTATGTACATTATAAGTATGTTAATATGTATATTATACATATTCCCATATCCTATACTCTTTATATTTTGTTATTATCTTACCCTATTATTACATATATGTATATATAAAGTATAATAAGTAAATATATAATATATATTATATATTTTATATGTGATATTTTTTTATCAATATTATGTGAATGTAGGCAATTTATTTCATGTAATATGTTAAATATATCTAATAAATTCACAGTGTAGCTTTCTTATCCCTTTCTTAAAATTTAACATATTACGAAAAACACCGTATTTTCATTTTTGCCCTGTAACCTTAGTTTTGCATAATATGTTTAAATATTAAGAATAAAACGTTGTAAGTTTTCTGGAAAAATAAATATCTTTAAGTCTGAAATGCATAATACAAAATCGTATCAAAACAGCATATAAACAGTATATATCATTCCAGCATACTATTAATGTAAAAAATAACAACTCAAAATTTATGAAACCCTATAAAAGATGGAAATAGCCGAATGAATATTCTCTTTGCAAATAGGAATCCACTGGGATAGATAGTGTTTCCATTGATATAATAAATTAATTCAGTCATATTATAATTTCATGTAAACCCTTTAATATATTATTTAATGTCTATTTAATGTATATTATTATGTCGTTATATAATGGTGTTGTTCACTGAATTATATAAAATGGTAAAAATAGTACCGATTTTTAAAAAAAGATGGTGTGCATAATATCGATAACTATATATCCAGCGCTTTTATTGACAGTATTTCCTAAAATCTTAGAAAAATAATAGAAAGGAGTATACGTGAGTTTTTTGAGAGAAAAAATATACTCTGACCAACATACAATTTGATTTCTTATAAAATAAATTGGATCCAACAGGCAATTCTGCAGTATTTTAATCAAATTCATATGTTTCTAAATATCAAGAGGCGTTCGACCGTATTTTTTCTGACCTCCGACAAGCATTTCATTGCACCCAAACCGATCTTCTACTAGAAAAATTATAGGTATCTACAGCAAATAACCTATTCAAGATTTACTTGCAAAACAGAGTGCAAAAAGTCGAAATAACAAAGATTGGCAGTAATCTGATTAAATCTATAGGAACAATGACCAGAAATCCCTTTTCGCAAAAAAACCCTACTCCATCATGTTTCAGGTTTCGAGATCATTCTATTCTGGTGTTAATATATCTTCCCGAACAGAAATATGAACTCTGCTCCAGCCTAATGTTTCAAGATCTCAATATTCCGGAATTTATCTCGCTTACTGATTTCCTTGGGGGCATTGTAATTTATTATGTTTTTCACCAATCTTCACTTATATATAGGTATATATAGGTACTTTCAGAGATACCAAAACATAATATGTATTCATCAACTGCTCGGTACTATTCCATTGCAGTTGCAGCCCTGTACTGGCCATAGCGCCATCGTGATGCAATAGAAAGGGCGCCCATCTCCTGCGCTTAATTCATTTGGCGCCAACTCAGATCCTGACTTCCTGTTCAGTGCGTCGTCGTTGTGAGTCGTGCTTGCAATAGCCCAATCTAGTGCGTAGTTACAAAAGCTACTTTGGTAGGGAAGAAACAAAATTTAAAGCTAGAGGAAATAGCGTAATATCATGTATGTAATGTATGCCAGAAAAAACAGAAAATACTACTGCATAGTAATAATATATAAAGACTGATGCTCTCGAAACGATTTTGAAGCTTAAAAGATGGTTAAAATCGGCTGTGTCACTCCAAGACTTTCCTGGCAAGTAGGCACCCCCCTCCCCCCCCCCCCCCCCCCCCCCCGTGCTCCAAACCCCTAAACTCCAGCCTCACGGGAGATAGAACGATGTAATATAATTAAAAATTCCTGAGATGATGGGTTCGCCAGTTGTAGTTGACAGCTCTAGTTGTATTAGCTCTACATTAGAAAATAATTTAAAATTCCTTAAAATGGAACCCCTGCAATAGAGTCGATATGATCGGTAAAATACAATTTATCATGTAATTAAATACCTAGTTCTTTAGTATCCGATTTTGAATGAATACAAATATTTAAGAGTCGAATTCGCAAGTAATAATGAGGCAATACCAAAAAAACATTGATATTTTGGATTTTCAATTTCTCACATTATTTTTGAAAGTCCAAATCCGAAGTTAGAGTATTTCACAAATATGTAATCGCTTTCGGTACTTAAACCAGAACAAAGTCCGATAAAGTATATATTATAATTATGTTACTATTATATAGGGTGCGGCAGTCAAACCTGCATTTTTAAAATACCTTTAAAAAATATACGGATGCATATTTTTTTTATCATCTTAATCTACGTTAAATAGCATTTTAGTATAACAAACAATTTAAGTCCACGTTTTAAATACATTATCATTAAGATGACTTCCTCCCCGATCAAAACAAGATTGCGGTCCGCTGAAGTCAACCCTGCAGTTTTGAAAAGGGTGGTTGACCCCCGAAAAATGGGCGGGGCGAATCGCTAAGCTTACTATTTTGCCCGCACTTTGAAGCATTTCAGTCGCCATGGAACAGTGGTCTAAGTAACAACGGTCGGTCGAAAGAGAGTAAGCTGTATTCGTGAATACAGAGAGCTCTATTTGAAAATGTTACGCTCCTTTTTCATTCCTCAACTTCGTCAACATACTGTTAATAATGAAACCCTATTTCAACACGATGAGGCCACAAGCCACACAGCTCGTGGCCACAAGCCACAAGTAACACGTGTGAGCATGGGTGTTCTCAATGATGTTTTTATGAATCAAGTGAAATCCCGGAACGGAGCGATTCCGTGGCCTTCCCGTTCACCCGACCTTACAGCGCGCAGCGTGCCATTTTTTTGTGTGAGAGTAAAATGTACCATTACTCAAGTTAAAAATCCAGCTGCAAATCGAGAGAATTCCTCAACCTACGCTACGTGAGGTGATGAACAACTTTAGAAAACGGCTGCAAGAATACATTGATCGGGAAGGACCTCATCTTAATGATGTTGTTTTTAAATATGAGGCATTATGGTGGTTCTTCTAAAATGCTTTTTAACGTAGATTAAGATGATGACAATAAAAAAACAAATATGCATCCGTATATTTTTAGTACCATACGGACTCTTTGCGATATTCACTTCCTTGAAAACGTGGTCCGCAAGTGATATAACTCTACGATAGTTTGTTGTAATTTTCTGATACCTCATTTTTTTTCTTCGACTGTCTTCGAATAGATGTAGCATTTGGAGAGCTTTCAGCGCGTGCTCTATCAGTCTATTCTGTATGAATCACATGCCGTGAGTCACGACACCGGCCCACCTGGAGGTCAACTGTTATGTGCTGGCAAGTGGTCGGCCAGCAATCGTTGTATTAGCGTCATCCCGAATTGGGGGACAATCCTCGCGCCCACGCGTCGCCCGTTTCCGCATCTAGTTAGGCCAATCTTTCCATATTGCCTAATGCCCCCATTGGCGTGATATGCTCCTGCCCATCAATCATATCGAGAAGTAGACGATCGCCGAGGACCAGATCGTTATCTCATAATATGACTCGTTGATTGATCTTTCAACTGACCATGCAGTTGTTCGTGTCGTTTGAACAGTTGTTCTGTGTCTACCTGTAACCCTAGTCAGATGTCTTTGTATGTGTCCCGACCGGGTACATGCACGAATTCCAAGAAAGAAGGTTGAACATGACTCCAATGTTAAGGCAACTACCATCCTCAAACAGTTACAAGATTTTATTTTGCATTCAAATAAGTAACTCATTCATGCCTTTATTAATTACAAAACTATAGAACTAGTAGCAAATTTCTTATTCATAGTAGCAAATTTATTCTTATTCGTTCATTCAATCTTATTTTTAATTCATTCACTATGATGCTGAATTCCAATAATTGTAAAGTTTTCCTAATATAAAATAGATATACAGGGTGTTTGGCAGATAAACCGACACATTTTTTTGGGAATTTACTGGGCCATTTGCTGGCTTTTACATATATACCCTTTGTCCTATAAGCTACTTTTTATATATATTTTTTTTAATTACCCGAAGTTTTGCGTTTAAGTCGTCATAACTTCTTGTTTGTGGCAGTAATATCACAAAATAACTTTGCTGTATTCTGCTATGCATTTGTTGACTGCATTTTTTTTAAATCGGTTTCATTTGCGGCAGCCAAATCAGTATACTTTGCGTATTTTAACTCATTAATGACTTATGGACTACTATTTTGGGGAAATGCTGCAACCAGTAAAAGAATCTTTCTTTTGCAAAAGAGAGCACTGCGCAGCATGTATCAGGTAACGACTAGGACCTCATGCAAAGAATATTTCATCAAGGCAAGGGTAATGACTATGTATTCGGCGTTCATATACCAGTGTTTAATGTATGCTAGACAGCACCTAACAGAAACCCCAATTAATGCAGACATTCACTCGCATCATACCCGCGGTAGCTCCCTTTTATGCGTACCCCGAATACGACTGGCAAAAGTACAGAAAAGCTACTTGTACCTTAGCATTAAATTCTATAATCTACTCCCTACAAAATTTAAACAGCTGGAGGACATAAAATTTAAAAAACACATCAAGGAGATGCTGATAGGCCACCCTTTCTATAATTTGGCCGAATTTGAGGGCCACGATTTTTCAAATATTGTGCCCATTTAAATTACTTAAAAAAGTAGAGCCTTATTGTCTGATTATTTTATATGGTCTTATATCTGTACTTTTAGTTTAAAATGCATAACGTAGATCTAATTTGATTATTTAACATTTTACTGACAATTTGAATACGATAAATAATTTTACTATGTATCTTTTCGAATCACTAACTACTTCAAATATTAAGCTTCTATTTTGATTATTTATATTTATAGTTTGACAATCTAGTAGTTAATTCTTGACTAACTATGTATGTTCAGTAAAGAGTAGTAGCGAAACTTACTACATAACCCAATTATTTTGACACGTCCAAGAGCGGTCTTTAGCCGTCAATTGGACACGACGAAAATGTAATGTAATGTAATGTAATTATTAGAGTGGGAGTTCAGCCCTGATCATGAATTATCTCTTATTTTGTTCAAATACCGAACGTTTCTACCGAATGTCTCTTACATGTAGCCTTTCATTGAAATGGCTATAAATTAGAGAACTTTTAAAATAAATCTAAGTGCAAAATCCCTTTTAGTTTTTTTTAATGAATCTAGAACTTGTCAATTTTTAAACATTTACACATTTTTAAGAGTTTGTAGCTCGTAAGTCGTTTTATTGAAACTGTGGTATTTTATTATAGTATTATTTTATTAGAAATAACAATACATTGCAAAATAAAACACAAGTTATTATATGCTATTACTACCGTAACCAAAAAAGATATGACGACTTAACCGCAAAATTTCGGATCATTAAAAAAATAAGAATGTTAGAAAAACGGTGACAATTAAGGCATAGGGTCTGTAGGTGAAAGGTAGCAAATCACCTTCCCAATCCCTCAAAAAATGTGTCGGTTTTTCTTTCAAACAGCCTGTATATATAAATATATATGCTCAAACACAGTCATCAACAGGAGCTGAACGCACAATTTATGTTGTATGGTTGTGCTAATCCATTTAATTCAATCACGCCCAAAAGAAAATTTCCGGGATGGATAGATATTTGCAAGTGGTAGAGCAGCGAAGAGCGCAGCAGCGCCGATTACTATCCGCTACGAATCCCAATTCTTCGCATCCTCAATTATTTGGTTACAGTCCCGCGATTTCGCTTATTGAGAGCGCCACGCAGCTTCCGGCCGGAGATGGAGACGACCGGACCGATCGCGGACCACCGCGCACCGGCAATCTTAGCCCATTAAGCAAATGGCATGGCGCCGAGACTTTGTACTTCTAAAGTATAATTTACGTATGTAGAGAGATATCATGGTGAATCTATTGAATTTACACATATATTTAAAGGCAGTGAAAGACCTTGTAAAATGCAAAAAGTAAATATATAAAAAAGAATAAAAAACACGACTGCCGTTACAAAAGTAAACTATTGTATTAATAAATTTTTTTTCGATTTTTTATGAAATATTTTTGGTTTATGTATTTATCCATATAGATACATATTTATTTCTGAAATGTAGTTAATCAGACTTTTCATTTGACACTAAACATGATACAGTTATGTTAATTTATTGACATTTAGATATTTATACAACTACTTACTTGATATTCTGACAGTTAAAGTACCATATGACACTCGGGATAACATAACGATTCTAACAATACTACACACTTCTAATTCGGTTTAGGCGTTTAGGAGTTAGGGTGGAATAAAAAACGGAAAACATACATAGATGAACCCTGAACACATTACTCATTTTTTGTCGGGCAGTTGTGTAAAATGTAAAAAAATCACTATTAAAAATCAAGTATAACATGAAAATATCCTAAGAGTACTCTGGAAACACTGACACGACATGACGTTCAAGACCTGCCACAATAATACGCTATAATTTATTTTATTTATATGTAAAGTATTTATTTTATTTATAGGTATTTATAGGTGATATTATCAGGGCAAATCGATTGGTTTTCCCTTGTGTCGTTCTTGCTACCTTCTGGGCGAATAAGATGTCCCTAGTTGATTTTTGGTTGTTATCAGGCTCAGCTAAACAAATTTCTTCAAATACTTGCAGGATTGTTAAGTTGACTTTTGAAACGGTATTATTTTCAAATTATGTTAAAATTTAATTAATGGATCATTTAACATTTCTTATTATATATATATTTTTTTGTTTTGTTTTTTTTTATTATTTTCTTTTTTTTTTATGCGATTATTTTTTATTTTTATTTTGTTATGTCTTTTAATTTGACACTATTTGCTACTATTTATATTTCTACTATTGTTTTTCATTTTGAAATTCAACTAATATGTAATTTATCTAATAGGTATTTTTTCTTGACGATTTCACCAGTCTTCTTTGAAAAATAAATTATGATTATGATTATTATGATTATCTATTTGGCGTTTTAATAATTTGAAGATATGCATCAATAAAAGACGAGAACTACGCCGCGAACTAAGTTATTTAGGTTAATTTATACAATTCACAAGACACTAAAAACAAGGTAACCACAAGCATTCCGGTTACTTTAACTTAGTCACTGGGACCGAGGCGCCAAAAATTACATAAAGCCAGACGCTATCTATTGTACCTATTATAAACATCCAAACTATAATTATGTGTAAAATAGTGTAGTATAATGCCGCTCTATCTTTATCTCTATTGATAGATCAACGAGAATCGTGTTAAATCAACGAGAATCGTACAAACCTTCATTTATAAAACTATGTATTTCCACGATATATGACATTTTTGTTCATAAATGTATATGTGAATTCTATAAGAAAAAGCAAACGTGTTTAACGCAATCGCATATACACTCGCAAGATACAACGAACAAGTCACTTTAAATCCATTCATAGCAGGCTGCCACTTCAGAGTTCCAACACACTACAATATATAGAACGCCAAAAAAATTGAAAGTTATCAATAATTATATTGAGTTTAGAAAACGAACGAAACAATATTTGTTATCTAAATGTTTGTACAATTTGAGTAACTTTTAACTTAGGGATTATTTAATTGTTACAATCTATATATAATAATTATTTACATAATCCCTTAGGACATAATCCCTAAGTTTGTAACATAGGGATTTTATAGGTGTTAAGTTATTATTTAATTTTTATATTTTAATTGTTTATTTCATGTCTGTATTTTGTACAGCCTAAACGGGTTTTTTGAAAATAAATATGATTTGATTCAATTTGATAACGTGTTCCTTGTCTTTAAATTTACCGATCAATATGTTTCTTCGCAGGTGGAACTTGTCCATCATCTTCACCTTCGAGCGACGCCTTACGAATGGGCTACTGTCGGGCTCTTTGGGGCGGACCACCCTCGGCCGCTCCACCGGCAGGACCAAGATGCCTCGCCCCGCGTACCCCACCTAACAAGCCCATCGATAGAGGTAAGAATTTCATTTTATAAGCTTGTGACTATATACTATATGATTATATCCACCAATGTTCTATGACTATATGACTATATACACCAATATATCCACCATCAATAAGGATCTAATGGGCCTAAAGCTGTTGAGCCATTATGACCCATGTGTTAGAGTCGGCCTAACGCACAGGTCAACACCCATCCGGCAGCCTCCACGCAGAAGTGGGAGCCCGGGTAGGATGTTGTGCCTGCGGGCCAGTTCCCCTGGGAATATATATATATATATATATATATATATATATATATATATATATATATATATATATATATATATATATATATATATATATATATATATATATATATATATATATATATATATATATATATATATATATATATATATATATATATATATATATATATACATAGCAACTGCTAATTTTCCGACATATCATTATTCAATTTTACTTAAATATTTGTAAATATTGGTTTAAGACATAGCGTCCTCCACCCTTCAAACAATACCATTTTACTTACAAGGAATAAATTGTCACTTCGACAACCTATTCTAAAGAATGTTTGTTATCTATAGATCATGATAGATACCCACATAAAACTTACACGTATACATTTTTACGGTGGGCTCTTGTAACATAAAAATAACACGGTTTATCGCTGTTTGTAAAACACGTAATCTTATCGTGTTGAACACGAAATTAGTGTCATTTTATGATTTTGATTTGATGAATCTTTAGCGATAACCAACATTTTATCTTAAACTCCACGTTACAATTTCATAACACGTCAATAAGAAGGCATTAAATAAATTAGAGATATATCTAAATGGTATCATTGTATAGATGCGAAATAAAAATAATTTGAATTCAATGATGACAATTAAATTCTGAGGCTGTAATCCTCGACCTCTCTTTCGCTTATAGCACTGCATGGAAAAGAGGGTGGTGCAGAAACATGCGAAATTAATTCGATTTCAAGCGACCGTAAATCCGATTACTACTCTCCTTTCCACCAGGGAATATAGAGTCCACCTGTCTCTAATACCTCAAGTCTAAAATAAATATCTCCAAGTGTTACGATCTCGCGCAGGCCATTGTCTATCTAGTTTACCACGTAAATGCACTATGTTCTACAGCGTCAGACCTGGACATTTTTACAGCAAGCCCACATCTCTTCAAGGTATGGGCATTGCGCTACCTGTTTATGCTAGAATAAGATCGTTTGTTTTTATTTTTTATGTATTCTGCTACTCTTACTATGTTTAATGCTTCAGCTCGCTTATTTAACGCCTGTTTTATATTTATGTATAAGACATCTCAACGAATTGGTGTGTACCTACTGTAATGTTGATTTGTGTAGCTACTGTAATGTTGATAAATAAATAAATCTTAAATCTTTTCCGCAGCAGATGACGCCCGTTGTACGGCTACCATATCTAAATTAGGCTTTACAGAAAATCCTGAATGTCTTTGAAAAACTAGTCAGTAGACCCCTATAATGTTTGTTCCCAGTAGCATCCCATAATGTTTTGAGTATGGGTTTAATGGTTGAATTGTGGGCTTCCACAATTTAACCGTTGACGCAGCCGATTCACTATAAATTAAGTGCATTTGTTTGATTATTTACTCTATTATCTAGCTACTATTTTAATCATCACTTCATAAAGTATATATAATATGTAACATTTTAATTTTTGATACTGTATCAATATCGCCAACACACTGTCATATACGTTTAAAAAAAGTGCGGGAAGCTGCGTATCTTTACCGCCCTAAAACTTTGGATACGAGGCAGCGGAAAAGACCTAAATTAGACATCATTACTTAAACTCGCTTTACAAAATAGTGAATATGTATTTTTTAATCGTCAAAAGGTTTGCCATCCGCGCATGAAAATGTTAACACAGCTCGTTTTACAAGGGTCATAATAACAAAAATTGATAGTATCAAGCGATAACAGAGGATTAATACACTGGATAGATTCGATTCGCCGTCGGCACCTTTGTGTTAATATCAGACCATACTTCATTTTGACACTGGCTTAAGTGATACCAGAATGAACTGATTGCAACTTTCAAAGACGATTTATTTCTATTAAAACAATACCTTACCGTCGCGGCGTCGTTTTCATTCACCTCGTTTCCTTTTGTCATTTCATCCAGATTTCAAGTTTTCACACACATGTTATTTTCATATGACTCATATTCAAAACTATCGGCTTGCATATCCTTATCAATCTCGTCAATCTTGTAATTTCTGGTTTTTCCATAGATTATCTACTAGCATATAAAGTTTAAGTATAACAGCTTCATAGATTGCACACTGCTATCTACATTCATGTGTGTGCATGCATACACCTACACTTACGTGACATCATAAGTGAAACATTTTGATTTAAGCGATAAGACAAATAATAATGATTCAACAATATCTGAATAAGCCAAATTGATAAATGTACATTTTACGTCAATAAAATACAGCTGCAAAAAAGTATATTTTGTAGAAGAGGTTTCACCGGTTTTGAATTTGTTGGTATTTACTTATCTCTGACGTTTAATCTTTCGAAAGGGGTAATAATGTGATATGAAACATTCAGGAATTACGAAAGAAAATTTCGAGAAATCGATTTCGGAATAAAACTAAATGATATGTCATCAAATTCGATATATCTAAATGCTGGGTCCGGTGACTCGTGAAAAGTTTAACAGAGGAGAAGGACCTATTTCACTGTAACTCAACTTAAAGGCTCTACAACATACTTTTAAAGCTCTTGGATGTTTGTTGCTATAAAGGAACGTAAGAATTGGGATATATATTTAAACAAAACGTCTCAAAGCAACGTTGTTAGTTAGTTAAACGTGTCCGGGCCATATTGGGACACGTCTCTCCAAAAATATGCGACCCAGATGTTCTTGTTGTTCCTCTCTTGTGTATGATAGGGTTTGACAGCTGCGGACAGGAGGTGGCCTTCATCCTGCAGGGTTTCACAGTCGTATGTTGAATTCGCTGTGCGGGCTACACAGCGGACGAGATTGGCTCGGCATCTTAGCCCACAGTGTCCCTTGGCCCGGTGGTAGAAGGATTGACCGGCGAGTTTAGACTCATCGTTTCCAGGGACGCCCGATTGTTCATAGTCGCAGACTAGACAGTCGAAAATGTGCACAATTTTCGGGTATTCGGTATTACGGTATACATTGTCCCAATGTATTTCATATCCCATCACCGTTGTCATAATGATGAATTAAAAATTGTGTGTAGATTTTCTTTAAAATAGTTTTATACATGAGATGTAATAAAAGATATAATATATGTCAAGGAGGACTAGAGTAATACTAACACGATTATATTTGGTCGTATTTTGTTTTTTTTTAAATCATTGATTCTACTCGTAGTTCTAGCTGATTTATATGTCCTCTAATTAGAAATAGGTATGTTTCCTTCTGTACGGTACGTAGGTTCTATAATCGTAGCGATTGGAATTGGATTCAAAATGACTATTAGAGGCGATTGCGTGCCACTGAGGGTGGCGCGGGCGGTAAGTGAGTAAGTAAATATAATTGATGACAATTAATCAAGTTCGGTGGCCGACACCACGAAAGCGTGTTCTATTGACTTAAAACAAACAGCGGCACCCTTGTTGGACTGCAAAGCGCCTATTGTTCGCGATACGCCCAGTAAAAATATCTACTGCCATGCCAGAGAGAGAGAGAGAGAGAGAGAGAGAGAGAGAGAGAGAGAGAGAGAAAGAGAGAGAGAGAGAGAGAGAGAGTACCCGTATTATTTGAAGAGGGCGATGACGATATTAGGCCTATCGATATTAATGATCTCGCGATGATACGAAAGTTTCGGCGCTTACAAATAACTCCCCACGTGCCTTTAATAACGCTTGTAATGACGACAACCGATAATCCCCTCTATTCACCCAGTTTTATATAATAAAGTCTAGGAGACGAAAATTATGCGGATAATGCTGAAAAGTCTATTTCCACTAAATATAATAATAGTCATCAATTTTAAAATGTTCAAAGCATTAAAAAACTTTTCCCAATAACTAATTTCAAGAAAAACATCTTAGTGTAAAACGACATTTATGTAAGAGCTATGATTCGCTCGCCCAATCCGGTTGCATTGTAGGAGCGTAATGAACTTTTTACACTGTCAGTTTTTTTTCTTTTAAAATTATTATTATTCTCTGGTTGCCACCCATGCTACATAATATACACTTCTATTCCAATATAATGCGTAACGACAAATATTACCCAAACGTTCGTATAAAGTTGCTTTAGGAAAGTTTACACAGACATTAAAAAAAGAATTGCGAAATATATGCGTATGCTAATATGTATATGCATACCTACTCATTTGCTAACGCAAAAAACATAATTCAGCAAATGTTGAGTATTTATAACTGGGGATATTTAAAAAGTATCGAGAAAGGTACTAACAAGTATCGATACTTTGAGTCCGATACTTTTACTTATTCCGTCCGGATCATTATATGAGTATTTATTAATGACTTTCTCTCCGGAAAAAACAAATATCAAGCAGTATTTGTGACAGTGCTTGACTCTCATTAGTGTCCATTACTATCTCTGGTCTGACACAGTTTATCTGTCAGTCTGCTACGCTGCCTCGCTCGCGCCGTGCGTCTCTATTCATCCGAGCCGTTAAGCCATACCCAGTAATTCTCACTCTTCAGCAGAGAACCTCAGATAATTTGTGATACTCATTTGTACTTTGCGGTGGCATCGCATGATTCACCATCTAGTTGCCCCTCTTGTTGCTAAAGTACATGATGAGCGAGTAACCGGTGAAGCCGTTTCAAGAATATTAAATAAGTATCATAATGGTTCCCCCCAAAAAATATTGGCGTCATTTCAAAAAAAAAAAACAATTCTTGTAAAATATGTTTTAAAATACTCAACCTGTATTATAAACAGGCCATTAACTTTGACAGTTAACTTAATTTCTAATTTTATTTTTGTATGATAATTTTAAGTTTACTTAGTTAACTTTCCTTAAAATATTGTTTTCATTTTTGTAATTCTTTTATGTTGTTACAATATATTTACATGTAATTTCCTAATTCTTTTTCAGACTTTTACAATCTACGGGTAAATGACCATTAATTGATGTCTAGTTACCTACCCATTGTCTCGGTCTTATCTTGACTAGTCTTAATTTATCTTCAGCAAAATCATGTTCCCAAACGCTTAAATTCTATCATTTTTATGACTCCAAATACTGCGTACCGTTAATAAAAATATTATTTGTTTTATTTATTCACATATTTTTAAAATACTCTATACCTGAGGTATCGACATTTTTAAGCCGATATCGATGTTTACCATAAGTATCAATACTTTATCTCTAGGCATAACATATTCTGCATCAACCAACGATTACAGTCGATATGCAAACGTCCAGTCAACCGTGCCTACATTAAAAAAAACCAAAGGGGAGAAGGGTTCGATGTCAAAGCAGGCATTTTGTTTATGTTTGCTCAAGGAGTCCTAATGCGAAAGCAAAGACATTGATGTATTTTCCCCGTAGCGGCAGGCAAACACTCGTTTCGTGGCAGGCAAACATTGTTAATCGTAATCACATAAACGGAAAACGATATGACGGCCACAATTGCCGCGGGAAATAGAAGAAAATCGCCTCGCCATTCATACGAAATGGGAGCATGAAATATGGATATAGAGAAATGGATACAAGACAAACTTGTAATGTGTAACGTTAAAATTATGCGCTCCATGGATCATTGATAAACCTTAACCTTAATTAGACGCTAAAGAAGAGTTTTGGAAAAAAGTATCTTTTAAACCTAAAGCATTGAGCACTTTACAAATCCATAAACATAGTAAAATATATCATTATATGTAAATCTGCAAGTCCTTAATTCCCTCCCCATTAATTTTCTTTTCCTAAGAAAACAATAGGTACGTGACATAACCTCAACAGACAATAATATTAAATGTCTGATTGCATGGAGGTCGTTGGTTGTGTATACATTGCGTGTCTGCGCCACAAACAGAAAGAAGGAAACGGTAATATCAGATAAATGAAAATGTTTCGTAACGCGACCTCTATCGAAAGTTATCAATTTAAACAGAATAATCTTACATGATCTAAGCGAAGATTACAAAATTGATTACACAAGGATTGATTGTTATGTTACTTTGATTTAACTCTTATGATTCAGGGAATGTTCGTTATATTATCTGTCTGCTTTTATAACTAGATTTTTAGCTTGATTTAATAACGTCTAAAAGAAGATGTATCTATTTGCCGTAGTAAATTAAATTAGTGGACAGCCGCGTGGGCGTTCATCTCGGTTTTCTCGGAATGGCGTCTGTGATTAGTTGCGTTTTGTTTGCATCTCAGCACGCAATCTTAAAATCCGGCTGATTTCAATTAATCCGTCCTGTTGAGATGATACCGCGGATGAGGATGCACCAGTTTATTTAATTGTTAATCAGAATTATTTTCGTTCATTACAGAAATAATAACATTGTTAAAGATACCTAAAGTAAAGATAAATTTATTTTTTGTAAAAACACAAATTTCATCATCTTTTCTCTTAAAAATCTTTTTTTTACTTTTTGAAGTGCCATGTGATCTGTGCCATCTGTGACGGAACAATTTCCCTTTATTTTTAGAGTCTGTACAGATTGTAGAATTTAATTTACAATAAATGATTCTCTAATTAATAAAACATTAAATACCTATTACAAATAAATATCGTCGCAAAGTATGTGAGACCTCGTACATGCTAACAAGCAAGCTTTTCAGGACATGCAAAAAATAAAATAACTTCATTCACGAGATGTTTTTTGTTGTCGTGTAAATAGGACCAAATTAGAAAAATATATTAGTTTATGTAAATAGCAATTAAAACTGTGAAATAGTTAAGTAGTTTGCGATGAATCACTAGTAATCACGCAAGAGCTATCACCAGATAAAATCAATAACTCATGCCTACGAAACGACACTGCAATGAGAATTAAAAGAAAACTAACAAGAAAATAAGAATCAAAAGAAAACAATCCATCCGGACATGGAAAGCGTAATACGTCAAGTGATTATACCACTAATGACAATAAAAAACGCAAATTTTTGGCGAGTACGAAGTCTCCCAAAGTCTACTCACGTCAATCGACTTACAACAATCAAATTAAATGGTCTATTCAAAAAATAGGTTATAATACAAACTCTTTACTAGATGAACAATCGTCAATAATAACAATAGTTTAGAAATAATCTTAAAAGTAAGTTAGGCAACTACAGCTTGATATATTGGACAATCGTTTAAATCATGAAATTCGCGATCATTGAGGTGCGACTTTAGTTTCCTTTTTACAACTACTTTTCCTTGCCCATACTAAAGTATTATAATATGCAATGTATTCACTATAAAATAGGAATAACCCTTGTAATAACAACCATCAGCATACAAAAGCGCCATTAAGGTGTTTATGCCATTATTATTCACTGAAGATATAATGACTGTATTTTCTGGCTCCGTGATTCCCAACAAATAGGGTGACTAGGGGGATCGAGCGATTTGGAATTACGCATGCATTTTACGATTATTATGGTTGTCGTCTCAAATACAGAGCAAACATCTGGTCACTCTCACGCCCAGCCCGCAGCGCCCCCCTGTTAGCTACATTGGAAACAACTGCTTCAATGCTGTGCCATGAGCGCTAATTTCCCATTGTCTTATGTGACGAAAAGAAGAGTATTCGTAGTTAGTATATATACCTCTTTAAAGATCTTGGCCTTTCCAGAAAAATAATCAACTCTTTCTTAAAAAAAATATCTAAAACTGCGATTTGCGCATCTCAAATTCTATGGCTTCGAAGGGGGAGTGAATGGGTGGTAAGGTGAACGCTCACATGTGGCAAGACAGCTGTCCTAAACCTACCACAGCCGGTTCGTAAGTCCGGAATCCACTGCTCACCTCCCAGAAGTGTAAAAAAAATAGTATTATGATGGGCCCGACTCCGGTCGGTGAATTCTATGGCAGCTCCGTTTGTATTTATTTATTTGACTGGCGTTCAACTAGACAAAAGAGAAGTAACATTGATTTAATTATTTATTTATTTAATTAATCACCACTTTTAGAAAGCATATTTGTCTTACTAATATTCATATCCATTAATAATTATTATATTTTCTCATATAAAGAAAAAAATCGTTCCTGTCACCCCAATATTTAACCGAAAATTAGCCAAGGTCGTCATCCCATTTCATTTTAAAATCGAATCGCAAACGCGCGTCGCCGTTAAATTCATCGTTAAACATTCGAATTTCGAACGAGCGAGACAACGCAATGAAGATTTAAATTTCGAAGGTATATCGCGCGATATCAAACGCGCGATTCTGAAAATTTAAATATTTGATTCCCCCATACATTTGTACGGCGGAATTTTAATATTATTTGTGCCACTTATTTAATATTTTAAATAACTTATTTAATATTTTATTGAAAATTGATATGTCGAACAAGACATCTATATACCGAATTTCAAGTTTCTAAGTCCAATACTTCGAGATTGAAGTATGCCTAGCGCAGCCTATGGTGAACCGATTTCAACCACAATTTTTATTTTATTTTCAACTGTTTCCAAGACCAAATAATACCACATGCGAAATTTCAGCTTTATCGGATGAAGCGCTTGGGCGCTATCGTGGAGGAAAACACACACACACACCCAGGCAGACTTCTGTCCGGAAATGGTCTTAATCGTCTCGGGTGGGGGGGGGGGGATATCTATCATGATCGAGAAAAAATGCGTGTTCACAATACTTTACCTCCTCGTCTGCAAGTGGGCCGGTAAAGTAAAATTGAACACGGCCGATATTCATCGGTGCTGCCGACCAGCTAAGCACCAAAACTTGTTCCAAAACAACGACCTCTCTAGCTTTTTATGGGCAAGCAAAAAAAAATAGTACCATAATCATTACAAATAAGTTATAACTAATAATACCAATATTAGATCATTTAAATAAAATACGAAAAATAGATAAATTGAAATATTAATGTGAAAATAATCATGTGAAATTATTGAAAATGTTAAATAGTCATGTTATTATCTAAACTAAATTAAATAATATTTTCAAAAAATATATCTAAGAACAGAACTTGGACTACCACTAAGCCACTATTACAATTTACATTACAACCCCATAGCAATTCCAATTACCCATTCGCCCGTTTAAAATAAATAAAATTCCTGATTCCTCTTTGAAATTCGCGGCAGTGCCGCTACTCTTTCATCCTGATTGTTTTAGTTTGAACGATTTCGCCGCACAAAAGAGTTGTGCCCCGCGGCCGAAGTGGCTAATTCGGCAAATTTGCATTTTGATCGAAAAATCCCACACTGAAATGCTATAACGCGGCATACTGCCGCTTTCCCATCGGCCTTTGTGCTTTGAGCCTGTATCAAAATGGTTTCCAAAATTTTACATATTGCGGCAGCGATGAAAGATTTCCTTATTTCGTATATGTAAAATGTAAATTTTGGTTCACGAACGATACAAAATTGTGAAGCTGTTAATGAAACCACTAAGGTGAAACCACTATATATATCCTTCTAGCCGTGTTCGGCCATAGCGACTGCATTGTAGATTTTAGTGACTTCTTTAGTCTTCTCAGAGTCTATTGTTCGGAAGCAGTCAAGTGCGCAGGCTATATTATGTGCACAGGTGGGCGCGCGACCACGGGTGCACTCTCTCTTCCTCCCTCTTCTGAACCTGATGGAACGGAGACCGTTACGACCAGAGAAAAGTTTGGATGCAGATAAAATAAAATAAATTAATTAATGGCCAACACAGCAATGGCTGTCATTGTTAAATTTGTACTCAATATTACAGAACTATTTTTTTCGGATTTAGTTCGTTTTTCCACACTGTCATTTATGAAATTGGTATAGTAGTTATGGCTTGTGGCGATGTTTAAGGTTTTTCTGGAGCTATTGTAGAGATGACCGGTGACTTATTGGTAGTTGTTGTAGCAGGCGGTGATGTAGAAGATGCATTATTGGATTTATCCTGGTTTTCTGATGATCTCGTGTTGTTGCTCATGGGGTTGTGTTGAATACAGCATACAGTCTCTTGTTCCGACATTATACAAAATTGTGATAGTTTCCCTTTTGGCAAACCCCCGTCAGTTTTAGGACAATTTTCCGGCGGTAGACGTACTCCTAAAACGCCATTTATTTCACATGACTCTTCACGGCAGTGTATATGCCAGGTCCCTTGGCACTTCCGCAAGGGCTCTTTCCAATACTATGGTAAGGTGAAACCACACGTGAAACAAGAACTTTTTAAAATGATAGCGCTGGGCTTGGATCAGTTTGTACAAATCATCAAAACATATTTTCTCAACTTCTGGGATTTCAAAGAGGTTTGCATTTTCTAAAGTTGTGGCAAAGCAAGTCCATATCTGTCAAAGAGGTGATAGGCTCTTATTTCCATCGTAGGTACTGAACCCTAGATTTAATCAGCTCTTCCAATTGGTTAAAGAAACAGATTGGCGAAAGAATTTCAGAAGTCTGACTCGTTCTTGAGATATCTATAAACCAGACATACAACTAGACAGACAGACATACAGACAGACGAACAGGCCGATTTTATTCCGTTTTTCTGGTTCGAAATGTTCTTAACCGTAAAGAAATTCGATTTTGACCGAAATCTATTATTGATTTTTTTAGATAAGTGCTAAACGCTTCGCACTAGTCTTATATTGCGGGTGTCGGCTGGCGCTAGCCTACTATGAAAGATATGGTAGAGTGTGATCTAATGCACTAAAATTATTGTAGCCCTGCAAACGGCTACAGAGCCAATCGTCGGGCGCGGTCAATATTTGGATGGGTGACCGCCTGAATGTTTGAGTGCGCGGTGACGAATACCCACCTAGAAGATGTTTGCAATAGCAACGAGATGAGTTCTATGAAAGGCGCCCCAGCCTTGAGTGTAAAAAAATAATAGGACACAAAGTTTAACTGACAATGACTACAGGTAGCTATTTTTTTGATAACTTAAATAAATACCACGAGTGATTGATATCACATGAAATTAAAATAACAGAAGAGGTAGGCAGGATCGTTTTAAGAATGTCCCAGCAATCTAAGTATCTCCACTGAGAAAAGAATTTCAAAAACTGTGTCAAAAAGCAGCATGGAGTCTTTACGAGAAGTAAAAATCTTTACTCAAAAACAATAATCAATATAGGTATACTCAAGACTCTAAAATTTGATTGAAGCTACACGCAATACAAGGTATCACGCAATGAAGCATTACAGACAACTTCATATAGATCTTGATTTCGATTCGTATCTAATGCATTCGATCCGTATTAGTAATTTATATCAATTGCTAAGGGGAAGTTTTATTGAAAGGGTATGTTGTAACATTCTATATCTGCTCTACGTTGCACCATTGAATTAAACGTAACTAAAAACACATAATATTTTAGAATGACATTTTAGTAAATTTATTATATAAATGGCAAATGGGTGGTCTTTACAACATTTTATTACTACTACTTCACAGTAATGATAAAAGACCATCGTTAAACAATTCCTCAATTAATATGTTACGAATATCTGAATATAGAAAAAACAGGTATCGGAATGAATGAACCAGCGAGGAATCATTAAGTACAGCAAAAAGCACATAATATGGTGCCGAGGAGAGGGGTCTACTTACTACTTGTCGGAAAGCGCTTCCCCTTTGCACAGATGAAAAAATCAAATAAAGCGGCTGCGTATCAAATCGCGGGCGAGCGCGGGGCTCGAAAACGGGGGTCCAAATGGTCCGGAGTCGGGTCCTACTACGAGGACGTGTTAATTAAGGGGGCTCGCCGGAATCGCCGGGAGGGGGCGCCAGCTCCATTTACCATTTGCACATCATGATACGGCTCATTTGACCGCTGCTGTTAGGGGCACGAGGCCACGCGACGCTAGACGCTTCTTCAATACCACCTGCCGAACAAAGAAGAGGTTCGCTACCGTTATGAGAGCGTGTTTATTAAGGCAATCACCGGGGGATCCGCCAGCTTCATTTACCGTTTGCACGTCATGGTACAGCTTATTTAGCCGCTCCTGTTAGGTGCACGAAGCCACAAGGCGCTAAGTGCTTCTTCAACGCCACTTGTAAATCGAACAAAGAATAGGTTCGCTGTAGCTACGTTAGGCCAACTCGCTTTAACCACCTGGGAAACCACCAGCTCCAATTACAATTGCACATCACGACACAGCTCCTTGGGCCGCTGCTTTTAACGCCTTAAGCCACACGGCGCTTGTGTCTTGTTCATTGCAAGCGATCGAAGAATAGATCATCTGCAACTATGAAAGCGTTATATAAAATAAGGGAACTCACCAGAATTAACGCCGGACACACCAGTTTTATTTACATACTATGAGATGACTCAATTTGCCATTACAGTTAGTGGCAGGAGGCTACATAGCGCTAGGTGCTTCTTCAGTATTACGTACAGAGCGGTCAGCACTTTCCACGCCGAGGCTAGCCTTAGCCAGATTTAAATTGCCGAGGGTACCTGATTTATTTTTGTTTTTCATGTAAGCGATCCCATTTAGTCTTTAATTCGAGTCTTAAGGAAACTTTAAAACTTAACAAATCTCTCAATTTAATTTATACTTTCTCTTGTTTCAGACGAAATAAAATTCGGCATAAGCAGACTAATGGCTATCAAGACTGATGACGAAGAAGACGACGTACACAACAATAACATGAGCCCCTACAGGAAAATGATCGATCACGGAAGTTCACCCACGAGATCGATCAGTTGGGCTGGTAGCTCGCCAGCTTCGAGAACCTCATCTCCCGAACCGGACGAGGAACTAGAAGTCGGCATGGAGTCGCCTCCGCCGCCATCTTCACCTACGCTCCCTCCTCAGCCTAGAAAATCAGAAGCGTTTTCAGTGAGTGCTCTTCTTAGGCCGGATGCCCCCAGAGTACCAGCTCCTCGACCACACCTACTGTATCCGCATCTACCGTTCGCAGACCTACTCCGAGATGCTGCTGATGCTTCGAGTTTAGCACAGCTCTCGCCGGGGTTTTTCCCGAGGCAATTCGTCCCGCCGATGTTCGGCTCTGGATACGGTTCCTCAGGAGCTGGAATGGGAGGCGTCAAAGACTCCGGCTTCCTCGGCCCTCAAGCGTTATATCTGAGCGCAGTTCAAGCTGCGGGTGCTGGAGCAGCGCAGCTACTCCTCGGTGCTCACCGCCACGCGCTGCTTCGACCGGGACTTCCGATCGGTGATGTCTACTCCTGCGTCAAGTGCGAAAAGATGTTTAGCACTCCTCACGGCCTAGAAGTTCACGCTCGGCGCTCACACAACGGAAAGCGACCCTTCGCCTGCGAGCTCTGCAGTAAAACTTTCGGCCACGAGATCAGCCTCAGCCAGCACAGGTCTGTCAGCTTCGATAACAGGTCAGATTTATGCACGAGAGGAATTATTGGAATGATCACGTAGACCGTTCTCAATAACGCCTATTCAGATAGCTGTAGTGGCTCCATTCACACCAGACACAGGTGCTAGAATAGCAAATAACAGACTCCCGGTATCAGGGAATAGATGCTGTCTCTATTGCGTACATAAATCTTGAGCGTCCATGCCCACATTTCCTCGAAACTTAGCTAGATTTTTTATATTCAGCCAATTTATAAATCATTGAATATACATTAAAAAAGCTAATAATTTAATTCTTGTATTCAGGGCTGTCCACAGCGTGGAGAAAGTCTTCGAGTGCAAGCAGTGTGGGAAGACCTTCAAAAGATCCAGCACCTTGTCAACGCATCTTCTCATCCACTCAGACACCAGGCCGTATCCATGTCAGTACTGCGGAAAGCGATTTCACCAAAAATCTGACATGAAGAAACACACCTACATACATACAGGTAAGTCAAAACTTCTTTATAATCTACGATCGGTTCATTACGATCGATTACGAATACGTAATCGATTACGATCGATTCACGGTTCATTCAAAGAACCTGTGAAATGCAAAACTGACCAAATTTCTTAAACTCTGTGAAATGCAAAACTGACCAAACTCTCGCTTATACTAATATGACATAAAACAATCCTGAGAATTTAGGGGAGCTGTTTATTCATTAGGAGGTAGCCAGTGGCCATTTTGAAATCACAATTGTCTCCAACGCTTCGATGATTTTCATAGTTATGCCACTCTCAGGATTGTGTATCGCGGCTTCTAACAAACGAGAAAATCCCGCACCTCCTGAATTATTAGTGAGCGATACGAGTTGCCGTGGCCGCCGAAAATAATAGCCATAAACAATAACAAGATTGTGGTTGGCCGCGATGACACGGGTTGGAGGTGTCCTTTGGGCGTTATATAAGCGCGTGAGGCACTTACACAATTTTCTCTTCATATTATATAAGTGTATCTAGTGGTAATATTATGAATTAGGGTGTTTTGTTAAATATTAAGCAATCTGATTCTCTTGCAATATTTTAGCCTGACAACAGTTGCAAAGCCTGCTGGAGATAAGGGTTGTGTTTAAAGTACACATTGCTTGTTGTTTTATTTTTTAAAAATGTCGAAATCAAGGTGACGTTCGTCAAGGTGACAATACAAGGTAAATTGGAAATATCTACGAATTCAATTGCATTTTTATCAATTATTCCGTTATCAACTAGGTCGTTATTCGCAACGTCGTCCTTTAGATTTTTAATCTTTACCAAGTCGATTTCGGTAATAGAATGCTTCGTTTTATATAGTTATACAGGTATAATCTTGATCTTCATTTTTATTCTTTTTTATTGATTTTTGGTCCATCAGGTTATTTAACATGTATACCAATAAATCACCAATCCCGTAAAAGTGTTGAAGAAAGCACTATTTATAGACGGATTTCTTCGCGACCGTGGTATATCGGTCAGAGTTATTCCCCTTCGTAACATCCTTAACCTTTAGCTACTGTTGTGGTTTGTCTGGAACAAAACTGCCGAGGCGTCTGACAAACGTACATTCATTTTCAATAAAATCCTTTTAATTGTGGCAAATACAAAATTTATTATTTTTATTTATATTTATAATCTGATAAGTATATAATCTAATAATATTTTACTACTGTCATAGTATTATTATTACTAATAATATTTTATTACCAAAGAGAGTATTGGGGAAGTCATCATTTTTAAATATTAAACATATATTAGCTACATCATTAAAATGTGCACTATAAACTTGACTCTTATAAACAATTTATTACTAAAGTGAAGTATCCCGACAAAAAGGGGAGTTTTTTATAACAAGTTTAAAACTCAAATTTAAGTTGTCACTTCTTAAGCAGTAGCGCATTTAAAACCACTGTCCTGCTATCACAAAATGCTTAAAGAAATTTTGAACCGTTTATTTTTAATTATAATTAGTGTGAATATTATTTACTTTTTGTTATGACAAATTATGCCGACAATTTTTGATTGTTATGTTAATTATGATTATTCCTATTATTTTGATAGTTTTGATTTCATCAAGACGATAAATATTTAATTTTTGTATGTTTATTCCTTTAAATGTATATCTAATTAACGTCATAAATTTGAATATATTATTTCTACTAATTATGTTTCACTTACGGTCATTTAATTTATTTTGATAACCTTGACTTTTTATTGTGATGAATGCATTTTTTTACTAAGTATGTTTAAATTTTTGTATTTCAATTTTGGTTCCACTTTGGATATTTTAATCTTCTACTATGTATGTATGTATTGTTTATTTATTATTTTAATTACTTACATTTCTTTTGATTAAAAAAGGGCCAATAAAAAAAAGAAGCACTTACCCGTATGGCTAAAACTATAAGTACTTCTTATTTGTAGTTTATTTGACTAGTAATTAATTATAAGTGAGTTAATCTTGTAAACAAATATGCCAAATAAATAATTAAATAAATTGTTTGATCGCTATAAATTCCGACAAATCTGGGCACGCATTTGTACTCTTCAGCTACGTCACGTACAGGTTAAGGTAAAATAAATGCAAGTGTAAAAATATAAACAAAAAAGAAAAACAAATAATTTACGAGACCTACTTTATTAACCTATTGGAAAATATTCTACTACATAATCAGGTCATATTTTTCTTGAGCAAACATCTCGAATAAGTTTTATGATTCAATACCAGAATACTGTGTGCGTCTCTTTAAACGGTAAGGCTAGGATAGCACAAGGCTTCATTCTTTGTGAAATATTTTCTTTTCTTGGGGGTTCCGTTTTGTCTTTCGGCTGACGGAGTTTGAAGGATGAGACATACGAGTATAGGAACAAGTTCATGTTGATGTAACTAATATTTACAGTGGGTGGCCAAATTATTAGTTACACTTAAATTTTTTTTGTTATTTAATATTCAACCGCTCTTAATGCGTATAATGCATAAACTTGTTTCTCGGCCTAAAACAAATACCTAATTTATCTGTAAGAAATTTCATATTCCTTCTATTTTAAACTGTTATAGAGCTTCAAACTGATATTATTGTTTTTTTTTGTAAGTGTAACGACTAATTTGGTCACCCACTCTTTGTATTTTTTATTTTTTTTATTTGTCGAGTGGGGCTTTTCTAAGGTCTTTATGAGCCTTGCAACACTGCGACCATTGCTGATCTATTGTGTTCGCCACCTACTATGTTCGCTACCTACGTTCTGCGCTAAGCCTCGTGTCATTTAAGAAGCGCAGCAGGCTTTTGGCGCCAGATTGTTTTACCTCCTCAGGTTGGAGGTAATGACCACCCAAGTGGGTGTATCTTTTACGCATCAGCGGGCCACACTCGCACATGAGGTGGGGAGTTTTTTCTGCTCCTTGGCAGAACCTGCACATTTTTGTGTCTCTGACCATGAGGTTGAACATGTGTTTGTTCAGGCCACAATGCCCCGTGAGCGCCCTCACCAGTATGCGTAGATTGTTCCTATTTAGCGATAAGGCCTCACGGGCCGTCTTACGGTCGTAAGCCTTAATTAGCGTTTTGGAATGATTCAACCCTGGCGTGTTGTTCTTGTGGTTGACGGATTGTTCTAAACACATTCGTTTGAGCATTAGGTTTGCAAGGCTGATTTCTGAAGTATAAATTACATTAAAACAGACCTCGCGTCTGTAAGATACCTCAACGTTATCAGGATACGTTGTTGTCGCTGCACTAGTGCAAAGCAAGGCGAAGAGTTATTCGCTGAAACGCTCCCGAGCGGGTTTGTATTCACGGTGTCGTCATTTTCACCATTTTGACGTCATCTGTTTGGAAGAAAAGGAAGGATTTTAACTATTTCTTCGTGGTGTGAAGTCAACGTGAACAAAAACCCCTAGGGAGCGTCTGGCCTAACAATCTACACGCTTTGGTGCAAAGTATACTGACATAAAATACGCACGGACCTCGAAAGCTACTAAAAGGGATAGCGAGATACAAAGAAAGAGGCCAGACAAATCGGGCGTTTTATATTGGCAGTGTCTCACATGCCCTAACGCCAGTAGTCAAATGTTAAACATTAGAGAATAACACATTATCACTTCGGGAGCTAATGGGCCCTTGCTGAGTTGGCCACGAAGACCCATTCTGTTTCAGGGTCGGTCACACTCACGGGTCAACACCCATCCGATGGCCTCCACTCATGGGGTGCGAGCCTGGGTAGGACTTTGGGTCAACCAGTCTCCCCTGGGAATCAATCCTCTGGCGCTCCTGGACGGTCTGCGCACCGAGCGGCGCAAGCCAATCGATTGTGCTCTCCGACTAACAATCGGGGGAGTCTGGGAACTGTATTGTTTCCTATAGAGCGGGGGTAGTTGTCTACCTTACGGCGACTGCTCTTGAAATGACCATAGGCCATCGGATCCCGGTTCAGAGTCGGGTAAAGGACGCCTTGGTCCGCGATAGATTCGGTATACTCCGTTTCACCGCTTCGTAAGGGAGAGGACCGCGCAAGCGACCTCGAACTCGGAACCAATCGAGAGACCGGAGAAATCTGGTCACAATTGGTAGTTAGTTAGGCTACTCGCGGTAAGGCGTTGGTCTCTAACGGGTTGTGGCGTAGCTAGACGTCGGATTTGTTATGTCCAAAGTCTTCTACGCTCACTGCACGGTCGATAGAACGATGAATCGTTAAAACGTCCTGCGGTGACGGGTTCGCCCGTTGTGGTTGACATCTCAATATATCACTGGAACGACAATGGTGATGAATACCAGATTATGCAGCATCACGCGCAAGTAGCACAACCCTTTCCTTCACCTCACCTCGTCGTTATTAATTGCTGTAAAGCACCCTGATTCGAAGACGTCCTGTTAAGCCTGCCTCCTTGCGCTCCCCCTCCAAGCAAGATGAATTATTTACTAATTACAGAAGAGAAGCGGGTGTAGCGCGGCGGGGCCCCCTTAACCCTACGAGCGGGATTACAAAGGAAGAATGTATATTCTGAGTGCGGTTGAGTCGGTTGTCCCCGACATTGTTCGCGGAACCATCCCTGGCTCATGATAACGCAATATCATAGCTGTCCTGCAATGATGATGAGAAAAGCATAACTTTTTAATTCTATAAAGTCGGATATAAGGCCTTTGCTATTCATAGTGTCGGTTTAAAGTAAATCCACCGCACCTTTGATATATTACGTATGGTATACAATAAATATGGTATAAAGTCATCTGAAAATATCTATTCATATAAATACACATTTTTAAGTAAATTTTTTTCTTGATAAGTTTAATCATTTGTGATATCTCGACGCAATCATGTTTATATAACGCTGAAAAGATTACCGCGCTTTCAACTACTTTTAATTTGAATTAGTTATATTTCATATTTTCATTCTAAATTAATAAATATACCGCAAAATAACGAGGTCACGAAACCATTGAAACGAGTTTTTTTGACTTGTGTTAAATTAAATAAAGATGTTTTATTTTATTAGATTAGACTCAGTTATTCCGTTAAACCATTGCATGATCTTAAAATCCCCTTCTATTTATCTGTTTATGGTCATGCTTACAATGAGTATTAAAAATAGAATTTGGTGCCTATCTGGACATCATAAAAATATCCTTTTTCAATCAAACTTATATTTTTAAATATAAACATATATTTTTATTGTTATTTTTTGAAGCAATTAAGAACAATAAATATTCCTTAGGCACTAAGAAAGAAAACTGGTAAAAAATATTATATGGTGAAACTACAAGCGCTGCGATTGGGGATATTCTCAAGCCATGTTGCTGGATTTACGGAATAAAATACCATTAGAACAAACCATGAAAAATACTACTTACAAGCAAAGCCACTGGCTATCGTGAATAAGGTTTACCTTTACATTGTATGTAAGTCGAGAGAATTCAAATGTAATTCCGTTAACTTTATCTGAACGGAATATGGTGACCCAGATGGAATTTAAGCCCAGAAGCTTACAATGTAAGACCATGCAACATAACCGCTATACCACCGGACCGCCTAATGATTATTTATAATCAGCAATTTGCTTACATAACATTTGATCCTTCGAGCCGGATGCGCCAGGAATGCGCCTACTCGTAGCTCTTTCTCTGAAACATATTAGATTTCGAGAAGGAAAAATGGTCTACATTACGACTAAAATTCTAAGAAGTAGTCCACTTCTGACGTGGATAGCAAATGCCCTACTGGACACCTTGTATAAAAGAAATTCACAATAAAAGCTTAAGCATAAAATTCATTATACATACATTGCAGAAAATAACACATAGCAAGATTTAACCAGAGGTGTTTATTTAAAAAATGTCTCATGTCGCTTCACTAAGCTATGCTTGTGCTACCTGTGGACGGATATTACACTGCATTTATCTGTAATCCATTTAAAATAAAAAATATTTTATGTTACATACTGGATATTCATATATATATACATATATAGATATATTGGAAGAGTGCCTGGTCACTCTTTCTGATTGTGTGCGGAAACCAGACTTCCAATCTTACGTCGATTATACCTCAGCGAACAAGACAGTAGAGAAACACAAACATTAGTATTTAACAGTTTATTATTTATTTAATTAATTATGCAGATACGCTTACCAATGAGTGACGTGGTGTGATCGAGAGTGATTTTATATAAGAAAAATTGCGGTTTATAAAGCCAACATTTTGGCGTTGAAAAGTTCAGAATGACGTCAGTCTGTACATTCGTATATTGAAAGAAACGTTTGAAAAATGCTGAGCGCGAAAGACGCGTTTATGAATTCTGATTAATTATGTTATAAATGAGGTCAGACAGAATTCTTGCGAAAAATGTTGCTGTATGAATTAATTGGTAGTCGCAAAATTATATATGTTGCTAACCGTTACAGATATGTGGATATAAACATACACATAGAATATTATATACATAATATATATTACAATGTATAAAAACAAGACCAAATACAATATATATTACAATGTATAGATACACGTGAGATAAAGAATAGTCGAGATAATAAAAAATATTTAAAAAAGTCAACATTAAAGAAAAGAAGTAGTCATGTTAGTCTAAAAATAGTAGCGATTAAAAATAGTCGAGATTGCATATAATAAATTTTAGTCACCGCTCATCAGTTTTGGATTTGTATATAAACTGAAGAAAGTGTTGAATCGCTAATTTTACATTTATAAATAAACTAACCTGTGAGAAACCATTTATTTCATTAACAACCGCTGATGTGCCATCACTGAGCAACTAGGATACTATTTTTTTAAATACAAATGTATATATATGTTTGTATTTAAAATGTTTTTATATCTTCGGGTACGATATTGTGTATTTTGGGGGTGCTCACATGCAATACTTACGTGCGATGCCCCGAGCGAAAATTACTAATTTCTTCAAGGTATCAGGGCCACGATGCAGCGAAGCGGGAATTAAACCAGATAGAATTTCGGCAATAAATTTGTCTCCCTGCGGACGAAGTTGGCGGGAACCCTTTCCCTCCGTTTATAGGGGAAGGCGTCGCGGGCGTCGGGACGGTGGGCGCCGCCCGCCCCGCGCCGGTTTATCCCGTCGCGGCGACCCCGCCCGCCGCCATTAATCACCACAGCCGAAGTTAAGACACTGATTAAAATGCCATTCACCAACTATTTATGTTACGTTTAACCCCGCACTTAATAATTCACCTCGCGACGAGTACCTGCTTATCCGTAATTCCAATTCCTCGCCGGGTCCCGCCGCTTAGCGCTCAGTCCTCCCTCGTCTCGGGGGGAGGGACGACAAATCTGCCGGGACAGATCGACCTCTGATCGCTACCATTTTGTATCAGCTTCGTATTCAATTGTATTCATTTGTATTAAAGTCCTTCTTGCCTTTGATACAGAAGAATTCGACTTCGAATACGAAAAGTATATGAGGACCGTAGACATTCAGTTATCAGCTGAACCCCGCTAAGTACTGGACGATGAGTTTTCCAGTCGTATCGGCAAAGTTACATCTGCCATCTACAAATGTCAAGATGAATATCTCGTTCCGCGTGCTAGGAATCCGTTTTCTTTCAAATAAAAAAAATAATATTTTTTGTTTTCTTATACCATTATAATAATATATTTATATCGCTATTCATACATATAAATGTTTATTAATTTGTATTGGCACTTCGTCTATTTGTTATGTATATTACAATATTTTTACTAATATCATATATTTAAAATATTATAATAATATATTATATATTAATATATTATAGTATAAAATATTAATATATAACCTAAGTAATAACATTATAACCAAACAGAATATTTTTCAAATTATTTCTTACTAGCTGCGCCCAGCGGTTTCACCCGCGTGGTGATGGAAAATTGTGATAATGATAATAGAAAACCATATATCTTTATAAATTATAGCCTATGTGTTATTCTGATGTGTAAGCTATATTATTGTAAAGTTTCATCAAAATCCATTTGGTAGTTTTTGCGTAAAAGAGTAACAAACATTCATACATACATACAAACTTTCGCGTTTATAATATTATAGTAGGATAGTAGGATAGAATTTAAATTTCGAATGTCAATTTCTTAGATTTTTTTCCTACTTGACAGTTATTGTTGTATTTTAGATAATTCACGCTATATCTTTATAAATTATAGCCTATGTGTTATTCTGATGTGTAAGCTATATTATTGTAAAGTTTCATCAAACTCCATTCAGTAGTTTTTGCGTGAAAGAGTAACAAACATCCATACATACATACAAACTTTCGCGTTTATAATATTAGTAGGATTGTATAATTTATATTCGGCATAACAACATGTTTTTTGAAGAATTCTGTATCTAATTAGAGGTTTATGCTGTTACTTTAATTAATTAAATAAATAAAAAATAAGAAAAGTCATACCGACTTTCAAACGATATCCGGCTAAATTTAACTCTAATTAGACACATCAGCACATGAGGTAATGTTTGCTGGTAATGTTTAATTGTTTCTATGCCTGGAAATGTGGAGGACTGTAACCTTTTTCAGAATAATATTAACGTGGTTTATGCGTGACGCAAAGCTTGCAACCTCCAATTTCGTAATAACAAATTTTCCGTCATGACGTACTTCGATCAGCTGCGCATCTGACGTGCTATCTCATAAAATATGTTTCCGACTTTTTAACATGATTTTATTTGCTTGACCTATAGCACCGTAAGGTTCATGTTTCACAACTCATGTTTCACTTGTAATTTGTATCGATTTGAAACTTAGCACACTTATGCAATTCTGGCGAAATACACTAATATGGAGATATCGATAAAGATATTATGGACAGCAGAAATTCGTAACATGCAAAAAGTAAAATTCTGTATTTTGATCAGATTTAAATACACCAAGATCCCACATAGAGCAAAGATAAATGGCTCGTATGCATTCAAAGAAATTACATTACACTCTCCGCTAAACAGTTTTGTTACCTGTAATTTCACTGGCATTCTTCATAGGCTTTACTACGCGGGAGTATGCTCTTCCGCAAAAGTCGAGTGTAAAAACAGTGCATAATGCGATAGCAGCTCACTCGATATAATAATGTTATATACGCGGTGCTACTTTAAAAACGCGGTTCTGTCGGTTGGGTGGTTTATTATTTGGATCTCCGCCGTCGGCAAAGTTTGAGAACGGCGTACAGAGGGTCACTGGTGTACAAATCGATTCGGTGCATTAATAAATCTTGCTTGATATTTCTTTTGAAGATTTAAGTAAATTCTGATAATTTTAAATTTCGTAAATTAGCAACACTGTATTTTAATCACACCACGTGTTTCACCTTATTAAGTCAGTTAACTTAAAACTGTCGATAAACAACATTTAATACACATTTTTTTTCGCATTTCATTTAAAGAAAAAAAAAAGCCGCCGAAGCAACGGGAATGATTTGTGCTGCATTGGGAGAGAATGCTGTAACGCACAAAACATTTAAAAAGTGGTATCAAAGATTTAGGGATGTAGATTTTGATCTTTCGGAAAGAGAACATCCGAGCCATCCTGAAAAGTTCGACGACATGGCTCTCTAGCAAATTTTGAAGAGTAGATGTCGAATGAATGGAGCATTATATAATAGGATCAATTCATTTAACTGCTACAAGAGAACCGAGGTCGCGCCGCTAGATTATGCTCACTGTGCGGTCTGGGCTGGGTGATGTCCGCCCGAACAAGTCGGTAGCTAAGTTAGAGAACGGGAGGCGCGCGTGGCGCGTGGCCAATCTGGTGTCAGATTATCAGCCCTTAATTCGCGGCTCGCAAGCAAAAATTACGCGCTCGTCAAAAGTGCATCCTTTCGGTAGACCAAACCGGCCGGCCGAAAAGAGGGGGGAGGCGGAAGGGGGGAGCCAACCGCCGTCTTTTCCTGAAATATTCAAGCGCTTTTCCGCCCCCAATTACTTCCGACCCGAAGAACCCCTGGGAGAGAGACGAGTGGCAAAAAAACGCCTATTTTTTCTCCCCGCCACGCCATAACCCTCGCGCCCAAGTATGATATTAGGCAGCCGCTAATTGACGCCGCTTTGTTTTTAATCTCGCCTCTGACGGAGGAGAAGACGGGCAAAAAATGAGCGAAAATTGCAGCGCGGATATTGGAGTGCTTTTGATTACAATAATAGCTACCACCGACCTCAACGGTATTTTCCTTAATTACATATGTACCTACATTCTTCTTCCGAGTCGGAATGTAGTCACTTAGGCTGCGTTAATATCTAGAGTGCGCGATAGTCGGGCGCTCAATCGATAATTTAGAACAGTTTACTATGTATGAGGCGACCTAAACTTAAGCGTCAAATGCATCGCTCGCTCGTTGCTCTCATGAATAAAACGAGTAGACTAGGAACCGACTGTACCAACGCTATCAAGCATATAAGACAAACTACATATATGATATAACATCAAATAAAATAAATAATATAATAGTTTTCTAATATATAATGTATCCCGGAGGGGTAATTACATTCATTCAAAAAAAAATCGTGAAATTATTTTTAATTATCTAAATGGCGTGGAATTTTTATTTTAGCAGTCAGCAATTAGTCAAACCAAAATGGATATCACCATTAGCCATAAACAAGGAGACAAATCCTGCATCTGAAATGTGTAGCCTATGTCGGTTTTATCTTATAGATAAACCTTTTCGCAAAGGTGGTGTCAAAATTCTAAATCTATTCGCCAATCTCTAAGTTAGAAACTTAGTTGGATTAGTTAGAATACCCTCAAAATCACCATCAAATCTCCTCATAGTTATAATATCTTGAAAATCATATTCTTTTTAACCAAGCTGAATTTAGGCAAATTTTTTTCATATCGACGACAAATTTTCAATACTTTTTGAAATTTCAACTAATCATTTTGTTTTGATTGTCATATGCCCATTGTTTGACGTACAATCTAAAATTTAAGTTGGACGTGCAATTTAAAATACTCCAAAATTGAGCCTAAAATCTCGGAAAACTTTCTATTACCATTATGTTCACCTTTTGTAGACAGTATATATGCATTGTATTTAATAATAGCTTGTAGACATTAATAATGACTTATTTTTCACCTATAAAATTTTGAAAAACTATTCGTTTTTGACATTCCGATTGCATTTTGTCCCATAAAAACTTCCAGAAGATAAACATATACATTTTTGGCCCATAATTAAATTCATTATGTTTAATTTTGACTTTCATAATGCCTTTAACCCACATTTTAATTCTCAGAGCCCAATTATTTTTATCGCCTTTCTAAAAAATGCCGTGTCAAAATATATTTTTACCCATTGTCGCGCGGAGTGTGTGTCGGTGCGTTATTACACGACTGTCCAATAAAAAAGGATTATGATGTGTTCAGGGTTCTTCTATGAATGTATTTCGTTTCTTCATTCCATCATAACTTCTAAAGGGTTGAACCGATTTAGAGGTGAGTAATATTATTAGAATTGTTATGTCATCCCGAGTATCATAGGGTACCTTAACAAACCAAATATGAAGTAAGTAGTTGTCTTAATGTCCAAATGACAATAAATTAACATAAATATATCGTGTTTAGTGTCAAATGAAATGTCTGATTATGTAGGTACATTCCGGAAATATACATGTATCTAAATGCAACCGGGGTAATGCAACCGATACCCATCGCGTTTTTGTGCTACAAAAGCAAGCCGTTAGGACAATTTTTGGTGTAAGCAGAGAAACACATTGCGCCCCTTTTTTTATTAAAGCTGGTATCCTTACCATGTCGTCCATGTACATATATCAGTGCCTTTTATACGCCAAAGAGAATGTTTTAAATTGCGAGCTTCACTCCACTCGGCATAGCCATAATACGCGACATAAAAACAACGTGTTATTGCCTAAAGTACGCTTGACTAAATATCAAAAAACATTTTTATATATTAGTTTTAAATTGTTCAATGCTTTGCCATCATCGACGAAAAGACTTGAGATGGCAGCATATAAAATCTGCTTGAAAAATCAGTTAGTCAAACATGCCCTTTACAAACTGGACGACTTTTATGATATTGCGTCCACAATTGCTTGATTATAAATAACCATATTATGACTATACTTTCGAACTAAGTTTTAGATTTTATTGACATTGTTTTTAATTACGCATGTTTCAGTTTTTTTTTTTTATGGTATTGATTATTATTTGTTTGATTATTGATTATTTTGTAAATTTGACTATTTTTAAGTAATCACCTCTGATTACAATTATTTTTTTTTCCTTTTAATTAATCAAAGCGGTTTTATCATCCAGTAAATTATGATTGTAAAATTTGACATGTTCCTCAGTATTGTGAAATGCTTTTATGGAATGAATAAATGATGATGATGATGATGATGATGATGACATAAATCACAAATATTTCAAAAAAACATAATTAAAATAATTATTAATATAATAGGTCACTTTCTGTAACGCAGTCATGTTTTTTATTTTTTTTAATATATTTACTTGTTTAAGCTGTGTTTCGTGTATACGTGTGTTTTATAGTATCAGTAATATATAGAAAAAAGGTTCTTTTATTTCCTAGTTTATTTACAATCACTGTCTACAGGTATTATTGTTTTCCTAAAATATTACTAATAATAATCGATTAAAGACGATCGAATTACTTCATATTTTATACTGATTTATAAAATAAACAATTTAATTACATTTTGTAGTTCGAGACATTCTAAAAGCAGTTCGTCCATATTTTAAACCTAGGCCTACACATAATTTAAATGCACACGCTTTCTGCTCGTAGAAACCAAATGGCCGACGTGCTGGATTTTCGAAAGGAAATAAAATTCAAAGCCAAGAAAATGGGAAATAGCAGCACTTTTTATGTATATTCAAATATGTCTTGAGAATTGTTGAAAATCCCGTAACAAAATAATAAAATGAGGTCGGTGACTTCTATAACACTAATACTAGTCGTGTCTATCTTAATTCTGTCCTTCCTCCCATCTTCCTAATTACATCCCCCTCCCTCTCCTCCTCCCCTTCACCCGCCAGCATACAGCACATCCGGAGTCTAGAAGGCTAAATGATTTTTTTATCCTCATTAATTAACATTCATACCGCATCTGACAATCAACTTGGCTCTTGCCTCAGCCTCTTCGTTAATTTTTCAAGTAAATTTCCTGAAAAAAATATGTAATTGCGGTTGCCAAAGCGTTTCGCTTCTCCCACTTATACAATACCCCATGCACTCTTCAGGTTATGTGGGGTGTGTTTCTAAATAGATTCAACTGAAGCGCCAATTGCGATTCAGTTCAGTTTTAGTTTTTATTCATGGTAAATACATGAAACACATAATGAAAATAAGAAAGCCAACAATAAATCCTTTATGTATTGATGTAAACAATACCAAATAAAATATCCTGGCTAATACTTGTTTTTTTACCATTACCATAGATTACATTAAAAGCTCAATAAAATGCAGATGTCATTCTGTTGATCGCTCTGAAAGTATAAAATAGCTAGGAGTCTATAAAATAACTAGCAGGCTGTCATATGGGATATCCATATTAATAATACAACCAATAAAATCAGAAATTTAGCATATGAACGGTTACGGTAAATGATGAATATCATTTATTTGTCACAAATGCCATCTTGTGGCTTGTTCTCACAAGAATAGTACCTTGAATCGACTTTCGAAAGAAAGATCATAATCTTCCCTTAAATGAAGGGAGAATTAAACGTGTGACGGGGGTAAGAATGATCAATGATCATGCGGTGATAGTGGACCTTGATCATTCTTTCCCATCATGTACAGAGGTGAAGTACCTCGATGACCCTCCTGTTGAAGCCGAGGAGGAACTGTGATGAGAAACATTGATCAAGGCCAATGACTTATCCACGGTTTCGCTTTTACTGAGATATAATTTGAGTAAAATAAATTGTTTTTTTAGAAATTCAAATATTTTTATTACATTATTATTCTTATACTATAGTTTTCGCTTTTTTTATGAGGCGTAGTTTAATATGTATTTTTATTTAGAAACTCAAATATATTTATTTACCGACAAAACATATTTTTTTATCACGCAAACTCTTGCTAAAATGTAATTTTTTAAGTTAGTAAATTTTTGAAATGCAATAGCCAAAAAAATTTATATTGATTATTATTCTCCGTGACCCTTCATATGTTTTAAGGGTCTAAGGTCAGTTTTAAATAGTAAAATTTTAAAAATTGTATATGTCACCCTTGAGCAGTAGGGCGGTTTCGACTACAACGGGCGAACCCGTCACTCAGGCTGGTATAACGATATAGATCGTTCTTTCAGCCGTGGGATGAGCGCAGAAGACAATCTATTGTCTTGGGGACAAGACAATCTACTGTCTAGTTTACCAGCAACCCGTTAGAGACCGACGCCTTACGGCGAGTCACCGGGAAAAGTATATACCCAGCGGGCAGCCTAAGTACCAGTTTTGGAAGGATATCTCCATCTGGAATTAACCTTCAGGACGGAACCTCCAGTCCGAAGTCGCTTACGCAACCTCTACCTGTTGTATTACAGCTGTAATTCAGTTTGAATTTATCGCGGACCTGGGCGTTCTTTGCCCGTAGTGCCACGCGGGATCGAGTCTTCCAAGGTCATTACAAGAGTGGCATGACAACAGGTCAACGTCCACCCCCGCTGCTTAGGAAACAGTATATTTCCATAGTCTCCAGACCCCTTCAGAAATTAGTCAGAATGCACAGCCGATTGGCTTCGCCGACCGGTGCGCAAACCGCCCAGTGGCGCCGGGATGCAATCCCGCCAGGAGATACCGGTCCACCAGCTCTGAGGCCTGAGACACGGGAGTCTTACCCGGGGGCACAAAAGCTATTTTTCATCTTGAAGAAGCAACATTAAATGTTTTACTGTTCAGATTACTTGTTTTACTGTTCTTTAATTAATGTTAGTGCACTAGAATGGCACTCATATTGTATTATCTCAATAGGCGTATTTAAGTGTATATGTATGTGTGCTAGTATATATAGTTATATGCATGCACGTGATTGATAATTTAACCATTTCTTACTGTAATATTTACGACTATCTATTAAATCATATTCTCCTCTATTTTCTATTCTCTAATATCCAAAAATAATATTTAAAAATCTCTTCTACCGCTGTTACCAAAGTATCTAAATGCTTATTTAAATTTAGATTAATTTATAACTCAATAAAACAATTTTTATACGAAAAGTTTTATCCGTATGTTTTATATTATGTTATGTTATTTCGATCCCCTGCTAGTTTTTGAACCCTTGTAAATCGGCAATCACTGGAGGATAATTTTGCAGTTTGTTAGATATTAAATAATTTACCTACGTATAATATGCCGGGCAATATTACAATAATACAAACGAAGTTCTTATGAATGCGACGCTACGGCCACCAATACGGACAAAGGGACGGTATTCCGTGATTCAGTCGACGTACCTTGTACAAGAACCTTGACGTCTTCCGCTGGGCAATTGCTATTTAGCGGGTCTTCACGTGAGCCGGGGCCATTCATCCATCTTTATGGATGTGTTATCACAGGGCTGCATTCCTTGCGGTAGGTACCTCTTGAAGCGATTGATGATACAGACGTCTTATATAGACACACAGACACACAGAAGTGCGTCCACAATACTTTCCTTCCAAGGAAAGTACTAAAATTATAATTATAATTACAATTACATTTATTTTATGCGCAATTTACCTGGGCTCAGACTGGACGCATATAACTGGATTTTTGAAGCATATAACTGGATTTTTCTGAATTCCCATTTTCCCATTCCAATTCGTTTCCATTTGTTCTCATTTCATTTGTATATGTATGTACCTAAACAAAAATTATTTAATTTCCGTATTTCAAATTATTTTACTAATAAGGAGCCAGTTTGTGTATTCTTTCGGAAGATATAATATAGATATATTGTCAAAATTGCATGACCCACGAATTGAGGATCATTTACGACGACAATCGTAGGGCAGAATGCCTCAAATCCAAGTCTGCCGGGTTGAATGACACCAAACCCACTTTATGCGATTCAACAATGACAGATGCGCGCGCGTGAGGCTCGCACTCTTTTCAGTATTAGAATTCCAAGCTAGATGCGGTAGGCGACAACAAAAGGAACAATGATAAATGGAGTAAATTTACATGTAATTGAAGTTGAGGAACGACCGCCTCAGCTGAAAGTATAGTATTAAACTATGTATTTGAATATTCATTTAAATGGTAATGCTAAGGAGAGCGTGAACTAGATTAATTTAATTGATAATATTAGAATCAACAAATACTAATACCTAACTGAATATTTTCACAATGTTTAACATCATTGGCCAACAGTACCTAACGCTATATTCACCCCGTCAGTCTCTTTTTTCTCTGAACATGTAACATTCTAATGCACTATACATTCTCTCTAAAAACACTATATCTTGATCGGACTGAATCTTCCAAAATGAATATATATCCAGACCTACACATTTCGGTAAAATCAGGGGATCTGTGGTGGCTTCGTTAATTTAGATTTATCTATGTTGATCGATAATCCGCAAATAATTTGTAGCATTGTCTATTTCAAATATTTAGATGATTCTGTTTCTCGTTATAATATATAAAAGACATCTGCTAAGGCATTCGTAAATAGTTTCTGCATTGTCTTATGGGTTTTTCAGTCATAGTTATATGTAATGGCTGTCCGCTTTAACCGCATGATTGATTTCATGAGTATCCAATCTATATCCATATAATCCGAAGCCTATTTATCTCCTCATCTACCTCCTCTTCAAGCCTCTATATCATTCTATGTTTATTCAAGACATCCTCTTGATTTATATCTCACTAATATCTGTAATCAAATTTCTGACAGATTAATACAATATTAGAATATTAAGGTTTTTACTCCGAATATTTCAAATGCTTTCTTTTCTTAGTGGATTAGATTTCATTGATTGATTGCAAGTTATTCTCAATCACAATACGCGACATAAAAATAATTTTATCCAGTTAGTATTTCTCCATGCAAATAGATATCTAAATAGTGAATATCAAGGATTAAAACATAGTAGCATAAATGTCAGAAGTAATCAACTGCAAGTCCAGTTATAACTTTTATGATTGTGATTACAGAGAGTCTGGTAGATTTTTGCCTTTGAAAACAGTAAAACATACTTGTTGATACATGTAAACTGTTCCCCTTGATGGCACTTCCAAATAAATAACCTAGCTAAGAATGTGCCAACCCTAGGATGTATTTTCAAAGAACTGAGGAATATTCTAGATCCTAAGATGTTAAAAAATGTCTAATATGCACTTTGTGAATCGCCAATTAGTTATGGAATAACTGGATGATTTGGTTATGGTACAACACTGCTGGCGCCATTGCAAATAGGTGAAATATCTATTATTAAAACTACCCATCTTTGACCATGGTTTAAAATGAGAAAAACACAAAGACGTGAGCTTCATAAATAAAGATCTCCCTGACTAAAATAAAAGCCCAACAAGGGCAGAGTGTCGACCCGTAATAGTGTCACCATATTCGATCAAGTAGAGGTACATAATGGTGCATGACCATTCTACGAGAGTAGTAGTGTCACCATATTCCATAAAGTATGGGACATAATGGTGTATGATCATTGCTGGCACGTTAAACGTCGTCACCGACTTTAGAAGTCTGATAGTACACGCTCTATCTCTGTATTATTGTAACGCCACTGTGGTATAGTGAGATTCGTATTATCAATACTTTTGAATCCCACGATGCTGTAACTACTTTAAAACCGTGGAATCAGTGTTTAACACCATTCTGATAACTCAATATTGCCAGGCAACTTCGGTAGGTAACTATACACGACTACAATACCTTATCACCATGCAAACGGTGAAATGATCCCTCTATTAGCAGTTCTTTCAAACCTGCTTGCCTTATAAACTGATTGCTTTAAACAGAATAGCGTTCTATACTTTCAGAAGGGGAAAGTATAGTATCGACGGGAGTCATGATCATCGTTCATGTATATATCCATTTCTTATGCTTTAAATCTACTTTAAAAGTATTTTCAGTATGAAAGTTCTGTCTGTCACTTGCTGTCTATCTATGTAAACATAAATATATCTACATCGGCCAAATAGGTGTTGAAAATCTTCTTGGTTACTCTCAACGTCTTGCTTAAAGCTGTGAGGAAACTCAGAGGTTCCTTCCATATAATTACTTTGTGAAGCACGTCCGCGCTGAGTGCGACAAGAAGCCGCCCAACCTGCTATCTTTGTTTCAAATCCTAGTCGAATACATTCTCATTAAAACGATTATACTGGAAGATCATCAAACCAAGAAAGTAATAGTTTCTGACTCTACTGGGATCAAGACCGCCAGTCTATCTTAAAAACATCTCGACGACCATATTAGTGATTGATGTGCTGAAAAAGAAAATTTGCTATATTTTGGAAAAGAACAATAACTGCACTTTGTTGCACGACAACACTTTGTTGCTGTAACAACATATATAAAGTCGACAACACCAGTAAGTTTATTGCTGTCGTTATCGTAGTCGTTGTGTGATCAGTTAGCCAGCTGTCTTGTACATAGCACATAACCCTACATGCAGAGGATTTTTTTTTTTGTGTGTTCATGCAGGTATTTGCGTTGCAATAATTTCAGCCATATTAGTTGTGCAACTTTCAATAATGTACTCGGCTGTCCATAATTATAACTAAACCTGCGACTTGACCGCCAAATTTATTCTCACTATTTTATCCGTCTCTTTTTCTCCCTGTATTTCATGTGTCCTATCTCTCAGGTAGCGAACGCTTTCGTGCAGCTTGGGCCACAAGATCCATTTTGTTCTCGGATCAGCTCAACTCACGATTCAGCTCCTATTCAGAAGCCTCCTCGTGCGGAAGGCTACTCCAGGTAAGACTCCCGCGTCTCAGACCTCACAAGTTAATGGACCGGTTTCTCGTGGTGGGATTGCATCCCGGCACTACTGGACGGTTTGCCCACCGTTTGGCGATGCCAATCGCTTGTGCACTCTGAGTAATTGCTGAAGGAGTCTGGGGACTATGGAAATATACTGTCTCCTAAGCAACGAGGGTGGTTGTTGTCTTGTTGTCAAGCCACTTTTGAAATGACATTGAACTACTCGATCCAGTGTGGCAATACGGGCAAATAACGCCCAGGTCCGCGATAAATTCAAATGGAATTTCCGCTGTAATTACAACAGGTAGAGGCCGCGTAAGTGACTTCGAACACGTTACCAGACGGGAAGATGGAGGTATCCTGAAGGTTAACTCCAGGCGGAGACATCCTAATAAAATTGGTAGCTAGGGGGCGAGGCTGCTCGCTGGGTACCTTTCCCGGTGCCTCGTCGTAAGGCGTTGGCCTCTAACGAGCTTGTTGGTGGAGCTAGACGGTAGATTGTCTTGTTTCTCAGTCTTCTACGCTCATCCCACGGCTGAAAGAATGATCAAATATCGTTATACCAGCCTGGGGTGACCGGTTTGCCCGCTGTTTTTGACACCGCCCTACTGTGTCCCTTCTCCCATCGGGATTACTCTGCTCATTTGTGAGGTGCATTCTAGTGCTAATTATAATTTCATTATGACTTTTAAAGGTGTTCTTCCCTACTCAGTGCTTGCAATATCTATCCAATTTTTAAATAGACGCTTGTTCACCTTGTAACTGGCTTTTTTGAACCTCACCCGTTATCACTTAGAATATAACTTATTACTTAAATGTATGTCAGAGAACGCCCAAAGAATTAGTGGCGCTAATAGCATTGCACGGCGAAACTAACAGCAATTTATTTGGCTCTATGATAACATTCTTAACTAATGTTTTTTTAAATAAAAATTTGATTGATTATAAAACCCAACGATAACACTCAATTATTAGTACCATATATCGCATCTCAGAAATAATACGGAGAGATATAATGCTTTTCATTACTCTATCTGAACAATAAAGTGCGTAATTATTACGCATTGAAACCTGTATACCATAATACAAATTTATATCTTTATGAAAATAATATTAATATAATAAAAGGTTTGATTTAAAAAAATCTTTCGTTTTTATATTATTATTTTATTTCGAGATAGGATACTGTATAGGCATGTTTAGAGCGCCATATCTAGTGCGCCGCCTTACATCTTAACTCACCATATTGAATATAAGAGAATATTAATTAATCGTCGTAGTTGTGTTTCGTCGTAAAATCCTAGCTGCCAAATCGTAGTACTGCGTTGAGCAATCTAATACGTTATACATAATGAGCAATGCTTATAACATCAGCTGAAGAGCAGGAATCTTGCTAGCTGCTAGCATTTGTAAATAGGCCTAGGCGTCGTCGGGGGTCTCGGCCCGCACTGAGTGCGCCAGGGCGCCTCGTTAGCGTTTGCCGGTAATGAGATTTTTTTAATCAAAACTAAATCGAAGTCGTCGCTTAAGTGCCATTCCTGCGAGCGTTGCGTCAGCGCAAATGGCGATTTTTGTCCTCTTAATGCCGGCAATTAAACTGGCAAATGTTCGATCGTAAACGCTTTTATTTGCTATCGCCTTACATGCTTGGGATGCGAGCGTAGATAGCTGCAGGAGCTAGTGATCGATGCATCTCTCTGGTACCGGTACCGCACTGGTGGTAAACTTGCTTCGGCCTATGATCTTCTGAGGCGGCGATGGCACTGATTCCGCAATACCTTCCTAATCAGTGATGCCGCCAATCACTAGGATGGATCAAAGCCTTTGTTATGACCATCAAATGGAGACGAGACGATACTCTGATGCTCGAGACTCAAGACGAGATGAGACTCTGAATACGAGACTCGAGACGAGAAGACAGTTTCCTCGATGAGACCGGACAAGATTTTCGCATCTCATCTGACCATAATACATCTGGATTCCAGGCTAAGTAAACCAAACTAAACGAATATATGAACTTTTTGACGGTGCCGATGATGCTTTATTTCGCGCATTATTTTATTTTATTATCGGCCTTGCAATAGAAAGTAATCTATCCGTATGTTACGACGTCACGATTTTACCAAAAAAATATATTTTGTAAACCGGCCGGGAGGCGCTTTAATCCTGTTTTGTTTTGACATCCTTAGCAGTTTTGACATCCTATGACTCGGATAGGTGTTCCTAATAATTTTAACCGACGACCAAATAAAATAATATGTACTCGTATAGATAAATTTATTTACTTTGGAAGATGTAAATCGTAGAGACAGACATAGATATTATATCCGTGGTTGTTGGCCATGAAGAGTCATATTTTACAAATATTTTCAATCGAAGACTATCGCGGTTGTTGGATAATTTAAACAAGATAAAACGGATTTCGTGAAGTGTGTGGCACCCGACGTATCAGCGATATTTATTTTAATTATATATTTTAATTTAATAAGCAAGTCAATATTACAGTACATGACCAAGTCCTTGATATATAGTATAACATAAACGCATGGAAAGATAAAAGAGAAAAAAAAGAAAAAGTGCATACGAAACTAACCGGAACTAAAGAAATAATTTATATCATGCAATTAAAATGTATGTGGACTAACAATAAAAACGTCTAAATCTGGTGGGGCCGAAATCAACTCATTTGGTGCGAGACTTACATTGATGTGCGAGAACGGCTCCCCTAACACATGGTGCAATCGAGCACGATGATCATTATCAGGGGCAAAACTTTAGATTGAAGACTAGGACTGTTAGTTTTGCATAGAATAAACTTGAACATATATAATATTACTAGCGGTTCCCTTCTAAGTGGTAACTAACCATCAACCATGCACAGAAACCGTCCGGATGTATGGTACGAATAGAAAGCTCGTCATCTCCTCGGTTTCTGAGTTTCGTCTGTATTGGATCGCGTGCTTCTCTTGTGATATTTTTCGTAACCATTTTTCTTAAGAAGATCATAAAAATCTTCCATTTCCGGCGGAATATGCTCAGCGTCGCAAAGATCGCATGCTCGATTCACGACTGTACACTTTAGTCTAAGTCTACCCTGAATAACCGCGGCTGCAAGATCGCCGAAACATAAGGTGATACAAACTTCACGCAGTAAATCGGTTTTATCTTTGTTATTTTCAATCAATTCTACTTTTGCTTATATTCCATGAATTAAGTTACTATGTTTGACTTTTAGAGCAATAGCGTGATAACAATATGATATCAATCGTTTTGTTTTTAATTTCTATTTTCCTGAATTTCAACATAACCCATTCTACAGAATATATTCAACCACATTATATATACACACATGGCATGCGACATCCAAACACGTAAAATCGGATAGCTTCGACTATTTTTCATACAATCTTCCTCAGAATGCACTGTCCCTGTTGGAGCCCATTCCCGAGTCCATTCCATTAGGAATGATTAGATCTGGAGGACCGTGTTCTGTAATGAGTAATGAGCCCGAAATCAGGACGACTAGCCATTCCATTCCATTGAGCTGCTTTCTTTTTTTGGCTCACGGATCAATCTATTTCCCGAAGCCATCTACTTACTATGGCTCCAAAAAGACCCATTCAAGCCAGATTCGATATCGCGATGGGTGCTGCAACGCCACGTCATTGAACTAATGCGATTTTTTCTGTCGGTATTTCTCGACGAAGAGCCTCGGAACTAAATCAGTCATCCAACGTTCCCGAATCTAAAATTATTGTGAATAAATTTCCATCTTAGCGAGCAAAAATCCTTCTATTCTCACGGCCGGCGACGTGACGTCCCCGCTGCACTGTCGCCGAAAAACTTTCTCAAAATATTAGCTTTTCCCAAGAGTGCCTGATAATTAAATTAATGTCGCCGTGCGCACTGCGGACCCTAATTTTTATCGCAGGTTTGGGGAACGAGCAGCAGACGACGCCAGTGGCGGACTCGCAGCAGTGGCGAAATTATAATATTATTTCATTTTATTTATGAAAAGACACAGTGATGCGTGGCTACATAAACACAGCAGTGCCATGTCGTCTAAGAAAATCAACGTTCAGTCTATGTTGATTCGTCGAAAAAGTGATATAGAATGTAATTATTTCACCATTATCAACTTTGTAGTTTTCTCAGAATGTAAGAGGGAATGTGACGTAACTTAAATTAGCGTAGGTGAGAAGATGTACATATAAGTGGGTGTGGCCTGTGATGTGTATGTGTGTCCAACTTAAGAAAAAATGACGTCCTTTCAGCAAGTGTGATGTTTGAGCCATACTCTTAAAACTCATACCCCTCGATGGAGACTCTGACAATAATTAATGCCTCTACATGTTAACAGGGCATGGAGTAATAGTAATATATAAACCAACAGCAAATTATGTCACGCTTTTATGATGATGATAGTCCCATATGATGATAGTCCCATGCCGCCCAACTAAGTAAAAACTTGGTTCAGGGCAATCATTTTAAACATAGGCAAAATAAGGCCAAATGTCATAAATGTTTGTTAAAAAGCAGAAAACTAATACAAAATAAAATAAAAAAAAGAGAAAACAAGAGTATTTAATCTTAAAAGTTGCCACAACGTATAAAAAAATAATAATAATAATAAAATACATAATTAAATAATTAAAAATAATAATAATAGTCACAAAGAGGTAGTCAAATCGAGATAGACAGTGGACAGTCCTTGGTATATTCTGAACGTTCCAGGCCTAATCATCCACGAAACCAGTTGTTTTTTAAATATTGATGTAGATACTCAGGCTGATTTTTGTGCCTGCAGGTAGGATATTATATATCTTAGGCCCAAGATAAATAAATAAAACTTCTTTGGCCAAATGACGAATTCATTCAGGGAACTGCAACGTAGTCACTAATGGCACGTCTTGTGTGTTTAGTTTGTTGAGATTTAGTTTATTTCCTTAAAAACCAACCGACCTAAAATAATTTCAAAAGAACATGCATTTTTTTTTAATGTGAGTTCTGATGCATATGTAAACGGATTTCGTAATATCCTACAATAATTATGGTTGAATAATATAAAGATCTTTTAAGATTTTTTCGACACCACAGCAATAGTAATCATTCGTCTTTTTAAACATGTGTACACTTTATGACTTATTAAAATATTTTATAGATTTGCTTTGTAGAACCTGCTAAACCTCTCCAATCCTCTCTCCCGCAAGTGCAGCCAATCATTAGGGTGTAACTCTCAATAGCATTTATGACGATCGGCAATGAAGGCATCGGGTTCAGTGTTTCCCAACGGTGTCGTGTTTCGCGACGCGCCCCCTGACAATATTTGTGCACCCCCAATGCGTTGCGTGTTTGAATAAAAATATATAATCCCTGGAAGTGTACTTGTAAACTATTGAATAACTGCTTCGCGGGGGGTGCGGGTATTTATGGTGTTTTAAATTTGCGACGGGATTACGGAATGGAAATTGCATTTTTGGTAGAGAGTACTGGTACATATTAATCTTAGAACATGACTAGGATGTAAATCGAACTTTTTCATGAAAAACAATGGGAAGCAGATCTATATGTTCTATGACCCCCTTGATAATTTATTTTTATGGCAAACCGCATTTATTATTTTTATGTCAAACCGCATACAACTTCACTTCATGAAATTCAGTCGTAATAATTGTGACAAATAAAATACCAAATTACTTATCTTCAAAACTAAAATGATCTTACAGCAGTATTCAGTATTCAGTATTCAATTTATTCATTGAGAATATACAACAAAAGCCATGAATTAATTATCAATTAAAGCTAATTATCGCATATTAGAATTCGTCAGTTGCTAGTAATATATGTAGGTATAAAACTATTAAACTAGTATATATGTAGGTATAAAACTATTAAAGCAGAAATATTCATTTAAATATTCATTTAGCGTTGACTAAAGTGGCCATTACACGGCAGACAAATATATATATTTTTTAAATAAAGCTAAATCCATGTACATGAGTATACATATAAAATTAACAATTATTATAAGAATATTAATAGTCATCTTAGGCACTATATACAAAAAATAATCACACAATAGAAAGTATAACAACAAAATTGGAAAAAAACAATGTATATAAATGATCAATTATTTTACGTTAAATATTGTAATCTACAACATAAACAGTAGTTATCCCGCTATTATTCAGATTTACAATATATCTATATACACAGTGTAGTGGCCGCCAGTGACAGCGAAATGGCAACAGTCTAGTTGTATGCTCCAAATACCACAAGAATATTTGACTATATATATTTTTTAATTATTCTCGAGGTACAACGTGCCGACAATTAAAAATACTTCAGCATCACTAGTTAACTGTATGAATATAGTAACTAAATTAAAACACACAATTTTCGCAGATATTTCTATGACTATATAGTTTATTATTACTATTATTTAAATTATGACTATATAGTTTATTATTAACTGAAGGATATGTGTATTTAATTATCTTTTTACTTCAATGTTTTATTTTATTATAATTACATATTTACATATTTTATTTTTATGCATATTTACATATATTTAATTCAATGTTTTTTTTCCATTTTCGCTTTTTTTCTTTTTGTTTAAACTACTTTTTTTTTCTTTTGATTATGTTTTCTTTTAAAACTAGTATTTGTTTAATATGTCTGCCCTAGAACAAGTGTTCATACTTAGTTGGGCGACATGGGACCGATCTTCACATAAGCGTGACACAACTTGCTGTGGGTTTTAGTGCAGTGTAGATATTAAATATAATTTGTTACGCTTGTCGCTTATTATGTGCATTGCTTTAAATAAATAAATAAATAAATAAATTTCACTACACACCTAAAGTTAAACGTAAATGAGGGCGTCTTGAAAATCACTGTAAATAATAAGAACATCCCTCGTCAAATATTACAAAAAACGCTTTGAGATAATCTTCGTGTATACCTGCCAATGTTTTGACAGCTGTTAAAAGTGGTATTATGTGCTCATATAATTGGAATTGTGAGAGACATTCCAGTATAAATGACATCTATATCGCTCTACAGTACTTCACAATATTGGGCGCTACCTGTTCGTTTTGAACCTTCAACATCCACAGCGACGTATGTTGTAGAAATATTTTTCTTATTTCCAAAGACTTAACACAAACTGGTAACTAAATCACTTAAGATGAGGGACAGGATTGCTATAAATATGCGACTTGTTTATATTCCTCGACAAAAAGTAACAATGAAATTCCTCTCATTCCTAAAGTCCTTAATGGAATCATGACTGAAGATCAATACAGTTTCCAATTAAAAATTGGATTAGGACAACTTTTTCCGAAACCGCCTTTAGCCGGATCAAGCAATCTTGACAATATTTCTTTCTTAATGAGTACCTACCATATATGTTAATGCAAACATGTTAGGAATACATGATAGAAAACAAAATCAAAGTATTTTTTTTTTATATTATATAAAAAACTTACAATGTCGGGAGAACAGAATAACTATATTCCCGAACTCACCGTAGTTTAAATTGAAGAAATTTGTCTGTAGCGAATGTGATGGTCTTTTCTCTAAAGTTTAATAAGCTGACTGCTGAATAAATAAATATAAATATCTATATAATTTAATGTCCATAATGACGTCAAATAATTATAAGGATCAAAACTTACTTTCAACATACATCAGTCTCCTGTCTTTTTTGGATATTCTTACTTACCGTATTTTCATCCCGTGCATATGTTTTACTCGCTTTTTTTATCTTCATAGGAAGAAATAATATGACAAAGTATATGACAACTAGATAGTATATGACAAATAGAAAGTAATATGACAAATAGATCTGATTTCGCTTATTAAAGGGGAACAACGACAAAAAATAGGAAAATCTCTCAATCCAACGCAAAACAATGAGAGTTCGCATATGGTTCGCACCAACAACGGATTTTATAAATATTGTCTATGGCCTTTTGCCAAACACTTCCTCTATATAGCTGTTGATACTCCAGAAATAAAATATTTTATCCTTTCCAACGTGTAAGCGTACACTTTCGATATATCACCTACAACGGCTGAAACCATCACCCCAGGAAAGTGTAACGATTTGTAATCGTTCTTTTAACCTGGAGTAAACGTAAAGGCTTAGATACAACACAGTCTAACGTCTAGCTACGCTAACTCATCCAAGATTGTCCAACGCCTTGCCGCGTGTCACTGGGAAGATAAACCGGTGCCTCCCGGTACAGTTTCGCACCCTCACTCCCAGATTTGGCAGGATTTCTCCGTCCTCCCGTCTGTTTACGGCTCCAAAGTCGCTTGCGCAGCCTCTACCTGCGGTTTGTTCAGCGGTAATTCAATTTGATTTGTCGCGGACCGTGACGTCCTTTGCCCGTCTATCACTCAGTGGTCCAACTGGTCGTTTCAAGATTGTTTGACAATAGGTTGAAATCACCCCCCGCTGCTTAGCAAAAAGTATATGGTTTCCAAACTCCTCCAGTTATTAGACACTCGCCGGAGTGCATATTCGATTGGATAACGCCGCACCGTGCGCAAACCGCTCAGTAGCGCCCGAAAGTCATCCCCTAAGGTAAACTGATCCAACATGCATGCAATGAGAGGCAGGGGAAACAGATTTATTACGGGGGTAGACTTTCTTCGAGGAGACGACTGGATAGTGGCTGAACCGTGAGTTGAGCCTACCCCAAAGAACGAGGTGGGTCTTAGTTGCCCAACTGCACCAGGACTATTAGCTGCCGATCGCGAAGTGGTTGATCTCATTATTGAGATGCGCAGTGCATGTCCGACGGTGTCGGCAGCGTGTTTGGCCACGTGTCGCGCACGCGTGAGCTCCTATGAAATATTACACTTGATGCGCCATCAATGAAAGTGGTTTAATTTCGGAGAGCGACGCATGGAAATCGGGGTGTGATTTGATGATTATTTGGATGCGTGACCGTTTGGAACTGCCGAATTGGATAGCGAGCGATGGAATGAATGGGCGCAATTGATGCGCAATTACAGAAGTGATATTAGGGGACATCGTGATATGGCGATCAATCATTAACGTGCTACCCGAAATAATTGTCCCCTAATCATCAATAGAAAAATATTTCACCTTGCTGAACCTCTCCTCCGTCATATTACAAGCCTAAGCTCATATTGTTATACATTGCTAAAGATTTTATTTTCATGGCCATATACAAGAGTGATGTCAAAGATCTATACTGATTTATTGAGATTTATTACCAAGATTTATTTTGTTTGTCAATTTTGTACGTCGGCATTTCCTGCTGCGCACCGCAGCGCAAGCAAATACTGAGTCATTGTAAACTTATTCTCACAGATGCGTAAGGAAGGCCCAATTTACGAGTAAAAATCAAACCTTCAGCTTCCCGTCGCCGCATCGCCAAAGCTGAAATCGTCGGTTGTTTTTAAAAAAAGTGAGAAATGTATCATTACAGAAAATGTTTTTTGGTCAATATGGGTTTAATATATATTTGTTAAGTGCTGGTACCATATAAATGCTAAAGATCATCATTTAGTAGTCTCATTTTTTGCAGAAATGCAAAGAATTATACATGTATGATTTACATTCTTATTAGTAGATAAAGGTATCATTGCTTAAAACTGTTAAATACTATCAGATTTACGTAGTGACCATGATTTCCAAAAATGCTTAACTGGAATCAGTTTAAAAACATTTTTCAATAAACTACTAACTCAAAGTTAATAAGTCGGAGAACTTTTAATTCAACTGAAAACCTTTCAGAGTACGAGTTTTACAGTAAAATTAGGCATATTATTTTTATTATTTTTGGTTTATATTCGATATTTTGTCTTGAATTTTACCAATAAAGTAATTAAATCCGAAATGTATTTAATTGTTTTAAATAATTTACCAAACTACTGATTTGACACAGGGATATTTATTTTAAAAATCGTATTCTAAAAATCATACATTCATTTTAGCTCGTTTATATCGATACTTCTACTCATATTTCTCATAAGACATAGCAGATTAATAACTAAAACTATTATCACCTAAAATATGAGATCATCCGCTAATATAAAAGTTATGGGTGAAATATTTGTAATTATACTTTTTATTTTGATTATACGATGTGTTGTTTTGGCGCATCCACATATAACGGCCCTTTAAGGGTCTTGCAATATAGTATTGCCTAGTTATTATAAAAGTCGCTTGACCACTTAGATGGTCGTTTAGTGATGTTGTTCACCAGGCCGTAAGAAGTTCTTCAATTTTATATAAAATCCATAAGCTTGTGGTCGACGATTCTTCTCTGAAAAAAATGTATATCGAGGCGCACTGCGCATCAAACTAATAGCAATTGTCGCAGTTTGTTTATTTTGTAGAAATAGAGTGTATGCACGACTACCCAACAAAAACGGAGTGTAATATGTTCAGTGTTCATCTATGTATGTTTTCCATTTATTTATTCCACCATAACTTCTAAACGCTAGAAACGATTTAGAAGTTTGCGTAATTGTTAGAATCATTACGTCATCCTGAGTGCTATAGGGTACCTTAACTGTCCAAATATCAAGTAAATAGTTGTCCTAATGCCCAAATCTCCAAATGACAATAAAGCAACATAAATATATCGTGATTACTGTCAAATGAAAGGTCTGATATAGTACATTTTCAATATACCTATGTATGTATTAATATGAATAAATACATAAACCGTAAATATTTCATTAAATAAACCGTAAAGGTGCTCCCTCACCGGGAGCACTCGCCTGTAATGTAACGTTACAGATTCGAGCATTACATCAGTGATAGAGAAGATCCGAGCATTACAGTGCGCAACCTGTAATGATACGTTCTGTAATACGATAATGTATACATATGAATCTATGTTACATTACAGGCGAATGCTCGTCAGTCATGGAGGCAGTATTGTAACGTAATGCTCAAAATCGAATCTAAAAAGTTACATTACAGGCGAATGCTCCTGTTTAGGGAGCACCTTAATAAAAATAATTATAAATACAGTAATTCAATTGTTATTTACTCGGATAGCAAGGCAGCTCTTATGGCACTAGCCTCGAATACTATTAATTCAAAGCTAGTGCAAAACTGCGTATCACTACTGAATTCCCTGGGCGAAAAGAAGAGGGTAATTCTAAGATGGGTTCCCGACCATGCAGGAATCGAGGAAAATGAAAAAGCCGACGAACTTGCTAAGACGGGAGCAAAGGGAACGTTATACGGCCCTGAACCTTGCTGTGGCGTACCAAAAAGCCTTGCAAACCTAATGCTCAAACAAATATGTTTAGAACAATCCGTCAACCACTGAAACAACACGCCAGTGTTGAATCAATCCAAAGCGCTAATTAAGGCTTACAACCCTAAGACGGCCCGCGAGGCCTTATCGCTAAATAGGAACAATCTAAGCATACTGGTGAGGGCGGTCACGAGGCATTGTAGCCTTAACAAACACATGTACAACCTCAAGCTCCGAGACACAAAAACGTGCAGGTTCTGCCAAGGGGCCGAGGAAACCCCTGCACCTCATGTGCGAGTGTGGCCCGCTGATGCGTTAAAGATACACCCACTTGGGTGGTCATTACCTCCAACCTGAGCAGGTAAAACAATCTGGCGTCAAAAGCCTGTTGCGGTTCTTAAATGACACGAGGCTTAGTGCAGAACTATAGTAGATGAGAACACAATAGATCAGCAATGGTCGCAAAGACCTTAGAAAAGCCCCACACAACAAATAATAATAATAATTCAATTGTTGTAAAGGCAGTCGTGTTTTTAATTCCTTTTAATATATCTACTTGTTTCTTGTTTTTTTTTTGTAATTTGTTCTACACGATGCCTACCGTCCCTGTGAGCATCAAACAATGACATATACATTACAATACACTCATCCTTAGAACGATTCACCAGCCTATGTCGCATTGAGATACTCATCGCTAATACGATATGTAGAAAAGAATACACGGAGACAAAATAAATAACGATTGTTCGTCCTCGAGTCCGTCGTCCCGACCTCAATTCCGAAATCTGTCGCGGGCTCCACGACGCCGCGCCGTTGGCGCGGTCGCCGCGACGCGGCTTTGTCTCGGGCAAATCTGAAGCAGCGGCGCGACGCTTATTAGATTTGCGCGGCAAATAATTTGATAACAAAACACTCGTAAAACATGCCCGACCGGGCGGTGCGGTGCGCGGCATGTGCCCTGAAATAACACAACCACCGGAGGAGGGTTGACAAATGTCACCGCGCTGCCCCGCAAAGTGTCGCCGGCGCCGACAAATAACAGCTTTACGGGCGGCGAACTTTGGATAAAATAGCTTTGAATAATTTGCGCTTAAGAAAAATTAACGATCGCGGAAACGGTGCATCCAAGCGCTGCTGATACATAGAGAAAAAGGCGCACAAAATGATCCCTTAAGGCAAAACAGCTCGGGCGCCTGAACCCGGAACCTTACACTGTATGGTTCCGGGTTCGTTTACCTAATGGATCACCATTTTCCGATGGGATGAAATTATCGGAATTGCATTTTTAATTCTGTTTATTAAATGCAATAACAAAACACACAAAAACACATAATAGTGTTGGTTAAAGGAGATTATCGTATGATAATAAACCCGCCCATTGTGGAATTTTACTTTTTTTTTTGCTTTGAAATCGTGAGATTTTTTAATATCGTTCTTTTTTCGTTATCTTGATTTTTTAGTATCTATGGAGTTTAAACCACATCAGGTCGTTCTATTAAGATTTATTGGACAAAGACAGCCCATTCTCTAGCTCGAGCCCGTGAGAGTCCAACGCCTTACCGAAAGGCACTTGAAAGTGAACCCTGAGGGCTGACCTCACGCCCTCAGATTTTGCCAGATCTCTCCATCCTCCAGTCTGGTCCTAGATTCGGAGCCCTTTGCCCGTCAACTCGCACGTGATCGGGTAGCCATTGAATCGTTTCAAGATCAGCTGACATCAGGTCAACAATCACCCCCATTGCTTAGGAAACGTATAAGACCCCCCCCCCCCTCCCCACGGTTATTCGCCGGAATGAACAGTCGATTGGCTAACGCCGCACGATGCGCAAGCCGCCCAGCTGCACCCGACCTCTTCTCCCAGAGTATCCGATCGCACCTGTCCACGATACGGCCGCTACAGGGATTCCTTTCCAGGTTCGTCCCTCTTCGAGGAGGCTACCAGATAAGAGTTGAACCGTGAGTTAAGTCGACCTAAGATAACGAGTAGGTCATATGACCCAAGCTGCACGGAACCGTTAGCTGGTTTTTTAAACAGTATTATACTACTTCCAATAAGTACGAATCGTCTGAAAAGCAGAAAGATTCCGCAACATCTCAAACCCAACAAAGCAAATAAAAAGCGTCCGCAAAAAAGGTATCGAATATTAAGTAGCGACGTCCAGACGCCGAGCGGGCGCACCGCCCGCCCTATAAAAGAGATTTTATGTGGGAGCGCGGCGTATATTCCCGATACTCATTATTCCGCAAACGCCCCGCATACGTTCAATACCTTACCGGGGCGCAGGTATTTTCTCATTTGAAATTCAGCCTGTAAAATGCTTACCAAATCAAAATGGGCGCCCGCCCTGAGCTCTCGCCCGCCCGCCCACAGCGGGAAATGTTGATTCGATCGCAGCCACGCCGCGGCGGACTTCTCCTGCGAATCAAAAGACAGTCTCTGACGTAGATTTTCCTTTACAAAGCCAGCGGCCGGAGGCGCTCTATGTGGCTACGATCGCTAACGCCAGCTGCTGTTGAGACAGAATGAATCATATTTGTGGTTAACATTTCTTGAATCCAACCATAAACAAGTAAATACTCGTACATTAAACAGTATAAAAAACACGACTGCCGTTACAGAAAGGGAACTATTGTATTTATAACAAGATAGAGAAGACGAGTAAAGTATTGACCATAACAACAAAATAAGACTGATTTTATTAAATATCTTCTTTATGTTTGATACATTGATGAAATGCATCTTTCATTATCTTAATGACATTTGATTGAAACCTCAAATAATTATATAAAATTTAACGCCCTCTATACTTATTTGTATGTACTCTTTGGGACTATCTGTTTACATTAGTACCATTTCTGGTCGCTTGGTGTAATTTAGTGTTTACTAGTGTAAACAAAATTGATGAGAGCGATTTGACCCCCTTCCCATGTATTGAGCGATTTTTGCCCATAATCAACTATAGTCCCCTTTCAAATGTACAAATATAGGCTCCCGTGTGCTCCTTCAGTATGCAAGTGTAGAAGTAGTCTTAATCTCTTCGTTTGACCATGTAGAAACATAATTTTGATGGTGGCACTCTCAAAAATGGTGCGTTTGGGCGCTGCGGGCCAAAAACAAAATGGCCGCCATCAAAAACACGTTTTCCTATTTATATCAGTAACCGTTGAAGATACGAAAAAATGTTTTTTACAAAAAATGTAGCTACACAAATTATACATAGAAAAGGTCCTTACAACTTTCTTTGTATAACTAACCGTTGTCTCAAAAAAATTACTTTTGTAAAAAGAATAATCAAAAAATATAAATTTTAGGGTTTTGCAAGTGAATAATCATATGTACGTCAATGAACGAGAAGCCTACTACACATTTTCCAACTTGGGCTGGCTATAACAGCCTCTTGATAGATCAGCAGAAGCCTGTGTCAAGAGTTACCATGCTACCTATGATCCCAGAGTCACCAACTAATCAATCAGTGCAGCTTACTGTGATGAAACAACTGGAGAAACTAAATAGTTCAGTCCACTATACAAGTCCCGATGTAGAAGCCACTAAGAAAAAGGTAGTTGTCACAGTTGACATGGCTCTTACAAACCAATAAAACAGCTGAAAATGGCTGTAAATGAATATAAGGAGGGATGGCTTCTGAAGCCTGGTGAGCTACATATCATAATTGCTCAGCTCCGGACAATAGGAGAGCTCATTGAAGGTTCAGGTATACCTGAATTGTGGGTTGAATGTGGATTATATTCAGCAGCAACAATGAAACAAATCCTAGACGGTAAACACATCAGAAGAGGAATTGAAGCTCATATATCTACTGCCTCTATACTAACTAACCTACTCTTAGAAGAATTTCAAAAAGAATTTCCAGGGCAGCTAGACTGTTTGAAGCCTCATCTCCAAGAACTAGTAGAAACATTAACAACTAGTGATAAAAAAGAGCTGAAAAGGGTAAATTCCCCAATAGTTTCTTCCCTACAAGAAAGAAAGATTATTCAAAATATTGAAAACTTTTCAGCAACAAAAAAGCAAAAGCATCCTGTTTTCAAACTAGCTTGCACGTATATGGATATGGTGCAAGTAATGATGAATTTCATAAGAGCTGTAAGAACATCTGATTGGAAACTGTATTTAGCATCCGTCCACGAGTTTGTTAAATACTTCTTTACATTTAATAGACTTAACTATGCTAGAATGATCACCTTATATCTTTCAGAGACGGAAAACTTGGAATCAACAGATCCAGAAATCTGGAAACAGTTTATGGAAGGTAATTGGGTAGTGAACAGAAGTAAAGTACCATTTTGTTCTCTAGGTGCGGATGAGGCTCTGGAACACCAAAATGGAAAACTAAAGGTACATGGAGGACTTGTGGGTATAACACTCAATGAGAATGCTCGAAATCGATTCTTCCTTGCTAATTCGGAACTAACTAGAATTGCATGTGAAACTGAGAAAATGATTGGATTAAAAAGTACAGAACGAAGTCAACATCACGAAGTGTCAGTAAAACTCCAACAGCGCCAGGGCGATAATGTGCTTACACTAATGGAAGCATTTAAAAACTCAACAAATCCCTTCCAATATAAAAGTGATGACCTCATTCATATCCTCACTCAGCGAGTCTTTCCTCAAGAAGTAAAAGTGTCTTTAGACAGTGTTGCCGAAGTTGGTAAAGATCTCCATAATATTTTCTTAGATCAACGAATCAAACACAAACGTTCTGGGCTCCCATGAAAAAGAATGTCATAAAAACGTGTAAATCAGTAGCTAAGAAGATTAAATTACCATCAAAGACAAAACCGTTGCCATTAAGACAGACTTATCTCTCATTTCAAGATTGTTGATAGCTTCTAGAAGCAGACCTGACATAGATTTGAGGCACAATTTAAGCAACTACGAGTTTTCAGCACTACCAAAGTCGTTGTTTGCAATTGACGGGAGTATGCACCATTGTCTGGCTAAGTACAAACTTACAGATGCTCTAGAATCAATCCAAGAGAAACCTGCTGAAGAAAACTAAGATGATAATACGTCTACAGCTCATGATGTTCCAGTACATAATGACGAGCTACATGGAAAAGCTGTAATAGTAGATGGCATGGCACTTCTTCACACCTACCACAAACCTACAACAGTGAAGACATGTAATGACCTCGGTGTGAAATTCAGCCAATGGATCGGACAAAAATTCAATAACTATAGTGAGGTACATATAGTTTTTGACTCGTACAAAGAAAACTCATTGAAGAAAGCGATGCGAGACATACGGCAAAAAGGCTCTGATCCAATCCAATACAAAGTCAGGCCAGAAACAAAAATTGAAAGCATACCAATGCACAAACTATTGGCCCATGATAAGACGAAAGACGAACTAACCGAGTTCCTTTCCAATCAAATACTCAAATTCGGTGAGACCAACAACAAGAAGTTCGTACTCAGTTGGAGGGACAAGGCAGCGTCATCACATGGGGATGATGTATCCTGTCTTTCAAGCACGCAAGAGGAGGCCGACACAAAGATTATATTACATGCAGCTTATTTAGCACAGAAAGGAATTAAAACTACTCACGTGTTCTCCCCTGATACTGACGTCCTTATTCTAGCACTAAGGCGATATCCACAACTTTCTAAAGATTTTGCTTTCTATCTTGGACATGGTATGAAAAGGGTTGTTCAGATAGGGTCAATTTACAGGGCACTTGGACCTCTGAAAGCCTCTGCACTCCCTGGACTACATGCACTTTCAGGAGCTGATGTAACAGGGTCATTTGCTGGCAAAGGAAAAATAAAGTGGTGGAAAGCTTTTAAGATACGATGATAGAAGCTTTGGCTAAATTGGGGACAACACTGTTACTCACTGAAGATGTGAGGGCTAACTTGGAAGCACTCATTTGTCATCTATACATCCCCAAAACATCATTGACAGACATAGGAGCAGTGCGATGGTTCTTGTTTACTAAAAAACAACATCATGATGAGAACCTTCCTCCAACAAAATCAGCACTAAATCCAGCATTGCTACGGGCTCACCTTCAATGTTTTGAGTGGAATCAGGACCTAATTCAGCATCCTAATAACCCGTCACCCTCAGATTTTGGATGGCAGAAAATAGGTAGTGCATACGAGCCTGTTGCTTGTACCAACCCCTGTGCACCAAAGCTTATCTTGGAGCTTTGCCGCTGCTCATGCTCAAAAAGACGTTGCTGTCCTCCATGTACGTGTCAGTCAAATGGACTCCGGTGTACTGAAATGTGCAAGTGCGAAGGTGATCCTGACCATTGCGACAATACGGGAGAATGCGAGGAAGACAATGATGAAGATCTAGGTTTAAGTGAAATTGGTATTGACAGTGATATTGATTGTATTTGAAAATTTAACAAATGTAATATTGTATTTCTTCAACAGTATTGTTATTACAAATTAGAGCTTTTCAAGAAATGTCTCTTTCCTCTTTCCAATTCCTACATAAAAAAAATATAAAAATGGTATATTTGTTAATTTATTAAAGTTTAATACAGTTATTATTGTAATAAATCAGGAAACATGTAAAAAATTTCAAAAACTTTAAATATGTGCTTGCAAAACCCTAAAACTTCGATTTTTTCATTTCTTAATATTTCTTTTTACAAAAGTAATTTTTTTGACAAAACGGTTAGTTATACAAAGAAAGTTGTAAGGACCTTTTCTATGCACAATCTGTCAGGCTACATTTTTTATTCAACAACATTTTTCGTATCTTCAACGGTTACTGATATAAATAGGAAAACATGTTTTTGATGGCGGCCATTTTGTTTTTGGCCCGCAGCGCCCAAACGCACCATTTTTGAGAGTGCCACCATCAAAATTATGTTTCTCCATGGTCAAACGAAGAGATTAAGACTACTTCCACACTTGCATACTGAAGGAGCACACGGATGTACATTTGATAGGCGACTACTATTCAAAATTCATAATCTAAGCTATTCAAAAATATATATTTTATTGAGGTACCTGAAATCATTTGTAGTAGTACTTTACTTGTAATTATTTTTATTACGTTCTTCTTTAAGTATTTGTGGTTTATGTATTTATCCATATAGATACATGTATATTTTCGGAATGTACTTAATTAGACCTTTCATTTGACACCAAATACTGTATATTTATGTTAATTTGAACATTTGGATATTTACACAACTGCTTACTTGCTATTTTCGGCACTTAAAGTACCCTATGACACTCGGGATGACATAATGATTCCAACAATACTACACACTTCAAAATCGGTTAAAGCGTTTAGAAGTTATGGTGGAATAAAAATAGGAAACATACATAGATGAACCCTGAACACATTACACTACTTTTTTGTTGGGCTTTCGTTTAAAACACCGGTAAAGTATATAGATCAAGTGCAATCCATTCACCAATGAGTTGTCTTACCCACAGGGGTGAGAAATAACTCAAAAAGTTAATGGTTTAAATTATATTTTTGGATTTTGTAAATGGGCCCGATAATAGGGCACTTGCCCTGAGGTTGATATAAGAATCGTTACAAACGATTCTGCTACAAATTATACACGAATATGTAAACAAGACCCCAATATATAATGTTAGCATCATTTCTATCGCAAAATGTTACATGGAATTCTACTTATGGAATTCTGTAAAAATGCTCAAAAGGATTTTCCTGTAAGGATGGTTACGAGTATAATTGTCTAGAGTTATAAAATAAATAAAAAACTATAATCTCAGAGCCAAATATTTTGAGCAACTCTAAACAAATTGTAAGCCTTTCTGAAGCTACAATTTTTTTTCTGAAATTCGCCAAAAAAACTATTTTACGTATACGCGGGTCCCCTACATATCCCTACACGCCGAATCACGCTTCCCGCGCTTACTTTGTTTACGGGGGGGAAAGGTTTGATACTTTTTGAACCGACTGCTTCCAAAACAAACATACTTCCAAACCAGGATCTTCTGACCTCGAACTAACACTTGAGAGTTGTTAATTACTACGGGCGAACCCGCCATCCTAGGAAGTTATAACGAAATCAGATCATTATTTCGCCCATGGAGTTGATGCAGAGACTTATGGACAACACAGTCCACCGTCTAACTACACCAACAAGCCCGTGAGAGTCCAACGCTTTACCGCGAGTAACTGTGAAAAAGACCAAGCGGGTCGACCTCACGCCTTCACCACCAGATTTGGACGGATTTATCCGTCCTCTAGTCTGATCATAGAATCGAAGTCGCTTGCGCGGCCTCTACCTGATGTTAGCTCTCTACCTCTACCTGATTCAGTTCGACTTTATCGTGGATCGTCGCGCCCTTTGCTCGTTAATATCACACGGAATCGGGAGGCCAGTGGATCGAATCAAAAGTAGCTGACATCAGGACAACAATCACCCCCCGCCGCTTAGGGAACCTATACGATCGTTTCCAGACTCCTCCAGTTATTTGCCACAGCGCGCAGCTGATTGCCCAAACTGCTCAGAAGCGCCCGAAGGCCATCCCCCAGCAGAACTGCCGTGGCATGGGAAACAGAGTATTTCCTCGAGGAGGCTACTGGATAGAAGCTAAACCATAAATAAGCTAAGCCGACCAAAGATAGCGAACAGGTCTTAATGGCCTAACTGCACTAGCACCATTAGCAAACTAACAACGGTCTGTCAACTATAACAGGCGAACCCGTCACCTCAGAAAACTTTAACGATATTAGATCATTATGTCTCCCGTGAGGTGAGCGTAGAAGACTTGGAATGAAAACAGTCCACCGTCTAGTTACGTCACTCGGCCGTAAGAAGCCAACACCTTACCGCGAGATAACCACATTAATCATTCAAAGGGCCGACACTCGCGCCCTTAATTCCAGTTGCAACCAGATTGCTCCGGTCTCCCGACTGGTTACAGGTTCAAGGTCGCTTGCGCTGGTCCTCTCCCTTACGTAGCGGTGATACGGTGTCTACCGAATTTATCGCGGACCAAGGCATCCTTTGCCCGGCTGTTCACCCGGTATCGGGTAGCCGATTGGTCGTTTCAAGAGTAGTTGCCGTAAGGTTAACAACTACCCCTGCTCTATAGAAAACAATACTGTTTCAAGACTCCCCTGGCTGTCAGTCAGAATGCACAATCGATTGTCTGACACAGTGCGCAAACCTAAAGCGCCCGAAGGTTGACTCCTAAGGGAAACTGGCGCACACGCCAGAGTCCTACCTGGGCTCGCACTTATGCGTAGAGTCCGCCGGACCCGTGAGTTTGACCGACCCTAAAAGCATGGGTCATAGTAGCCTAACTGCAATATGAGCCATTAACTCCCACTTCAAACTAACAGTGTAAACGCGCTTGCAAAAAGCGCACAGACCTAGAGTATTTTCATTGGCGAACAAAATAAAAGTTGCAGACAAAGCGATCACGTGCCAAGTCGCGATTGGCGGGCAAGTTGTGGAACAGTAAAGCAAACCAAAAATAAAAGGAACCAGGCCAGAAAAATGGCTGACGGGTTCCGGCAGAGAAACTATTCTACCGTAAAAAAAATAGAGAAATTCTACTCACTCTGAAAGCAATTAGCTTATAAGCCGCTGAAATAAATCGCTCTCATCTAATATGAGTTATGCGACAGACATACATACTCGTAAATCCCAAGCCCCTCGTCATTCGAATGCAATAAATATCATCGAAATCCCCGCGCGCGTATTGCTAAGCCGATTTGAGTAGAGTGGAATCACGATGGTGCGTTTAATGAACCATTTATTACTCAGTGTTGAATTTCAAAATGAAAGGAGCATCAAAATCATTAGCTGATATTGATGTTTCTCAGTAGAGTTTTTTTTTCACTTTATTTTAAAAAAAAATAAATACCAATAAATTTTATTTTTGTGTTTAATTTTCACTACTATATTAATTTTTCTTTTTCCATACAAATACAAACAAACCGTATGTGCTAATTATGCCGATACGTCCGCCTAAGCACAAGCACTTGCTTATTTAAGCGATCATTTTCATTCTTTATCTACGTCTCTGTGTTATGTGTTTTCCTTTGTTTTTCATTTGATAGGCGATATACTCGTATATGATAAGTTGTAAATTGGTTTTGATTTAATTTTAAAAATGCCGAATTTGCGGATCGAAACAATAATATTTTTATTCTCTTCTAATCTTTTCAATTCAATTCTTTATTTATTAAATCACGGGTAAGGATTAAGAATTTGAATAAAATTGCAGAATTTAGGTTGAGCTACTTTACATAACTAATAGACCTAAAATTTTACTAGTACATAAGAAGCTTGTGTTTAGGGTGTGCGTGTGTGTTTGCGTGCGCGTGTGTGTGTGTGTGTGAGAGAGAGAGAGAGAAAGAGAGAGAGAGAGAGAGACGAGTGTGAGGGTGAGTGTTAGTGTGAGGGTGGAGTATCTAGAATGACCTTGTGTAAAAGTTCTTGTGTAAATATTGTGTTCAGTATATAAACTGTTAATTAACGTTACCTTTCTTCCACTGGAATATTTCTTCGTTTATGGTATTCATCAATATTTTTCTGAAGCACAGGATCACAAAAACGTTTATTTCCATTAATTTTTCATTGGACACTATTCTAGTCGTCCTCCTTCTTTAACATTTAATTTTTCACAACATCAGCATCAGCATTGCAACCTCCAAAAGATGAATAGTCCAGATTCTTACTTTTTGTCAAAACGCCATACCCCGGGCAATTATCCACCGATCATCAATTATTGCGCTCCCTCCGCCTTAAATCGACATGACCCGCATTAGCGCAGGGTTCACATTGTGTTTAAAAAAGGTCCAAGCACAATACGAGTTTAACACGGGGGCAGAGGCGGCCATAAGGAATAATAATAGACCAGGCGGCGCATATGCCGTGAAACCTAGCGACCTTATCCGAAATAGCTGTGTTTAACTGCCAAAAGGGTAGAGATCAAATTAAAATGAAATTGGAATAGTTGGCACTGAGCAACTGTTGAGTTACCGATAAGGCTCATTTTAAATTAATTTTAAATAAAAGGAACTATTCACTAGAGTATATATCTATTGGCAGTTAAACACATAGGTATTATTATAATGTACAAAAATATACAAAAGGTACTCTCGCTACTCGTACAAAAGGTGCTCCTACGTGATAGACACCTAGCAGCGTCCCGGTGAATAGTGATTTTCATCATCACGACAAGAAATAAATCCAATCTTTACATAAATCGACAACAAATTGCCAAATAGTGTATTTTAGTGAACTAAAATTTGTATTTTTATAACAATATTACAAAGCAAATCAAAAGCCTTGAAGAGGACCAATTTAAAAAGATAATGTCATTAATTTGGTAAAAAAAACTCAATTTATGATATAATAGAGTTCTAAAATTCTGAATTTGAAATCGAAGACTATCGCGGTTGTTTGACATTATAAATAGGATACAACGAATTTACCGCGGAGAAAAGCAGCAGTTTGCCGCCTACCCGCAGAACAACGTATGACGATTGACAGTACTTTAGTCTACCCTGGACAACGGGGCGGCTGCAACGTCGCCGAAACGTTGGGTGCTACAAAGTTCACGCAGTCAATTCGTTTTATCCTATTTATAATTATGAATTTATTTTCCATACTGATGATTTGAAAAACTTAAACATAATTATATTATGATAGCTGACATTCTTATCCTCATCTAATTTATTTTACATGTATTTATTTTTTTAAATACGAAGACATACTCGTATGTGCTGGATTTGACAATAGCATATTTTATTTTGATAGTTTTTTATAGATTTTGTATTTCTATTTTAATCTATTATTCTCTCTGACTGCTAAATCATATTAGTATATTTTGATTATTCATATTTGTATATAAAATATGGAAACTTACCTGAGTGACAATGTTTGAAAGTCCGATCGCTAATACTATTTATTTTATGTACCAACCTACTTAACATAACATTACATGTCTCTCTTACATTACTCCGTCTTAAACACTCCCTAGTTGCTGCAGCTACAGAGCAGCGACTAGAGATTATAGCCGGAGTCAAGTTGACTGCAGGCAGCCAACCAAATGGCACTCAAACCCCCCGCTGCGGGCTCAGCGACGGGGGCGAAGCGACCTTAATAAACGCAATTATGTAAATTGATATTAGTTTTTAAATATAATTCAGCGTCTCGCTCGCGCGGCCCCCCGTCCCGTTCAAATTGGTGGGGTTGGCGCGAGCATTGTCTGTCGTTAGGTCGTCACTTTGGCTCGCCGTAGTGTTGCTCGCTATCTGCTGTAAACAAAACAAACACTAAATATTTCAAGTCCAAATTTAAGTAACAGATAAATTTAGATTTCAAATATGCAATTAAAAAATGTTTAAATTCTGTTATCGATTCGCGATCGCTTATTTCACAAGCGTACAGCAACAAGTCATATGCTAACGGCAACGCTCGTAGTTACACGTTCATATGATTGTCATAATGCAGTTGGGTTTTGAAGTACCCACACTCCAAAATTCAATTTTTGGATAAGCACGCATTTTAATGCGTCCACGAGCCGCACCCGCGACCGCAGCGCTATAATTCGCGCACCCCACACCCGATTGCAATCTACCCCCATTTTTTGTGCGTGGAGTCGCGTCGTCTCGGTGCAAGTGCGCACTGCACGCTACTGGGCGTAATATTTACATTGGCGCTCGGCTCCCGGTCCCACTCGACCGCTCTGCTACTTAGCAAATTGGCCGGAAAAATTACAAAGGAACCATCGCAGCACGCAGCGACGCCGCTTTCGGCGATTGTACAGAAGGGGTAGTCTTTGATCTCAACGTGATTATTAAGATTTGCGGTAGGGAAAATGTAGTAGGTTCTGGTACTCTGCGATGCTGTTGAAGAATATAAAAATAGTTAGGGAAACCACTTTAAATCCTGACAGATTATTCTATTTAAAGGAACCATTCCTCTATTTTTAAAATGAAAGAAAACTGCATTCAAATATTTTCTAAAATTCGCTTGCCTCACGCGGGAATCGAACCAATTAAATTTTAAAATAATAAACAATCGCTATTTTATTCTACTAATCGATACAGTCAATGTTCAGGATAAAATTTCCCCAAAAAACATGAGGTCTTAAAATTAAAAGGGGTCATGAATTCTAACATTTATTGTATGTTATCATCAATTTTAATACAAAAGACACGTAAATATAAAGGAAAATTATTACCTACTCTTTAATAATGTAACTAATAAGTTGTTCGAAATGAGACCCCTCATTCCGGATACACAAATTTTGTCTTTATTTGAAATTCACTTCGTGTAGCCTTCTGCATAGTGCTGTGGTGATTGGCCCTAATAACATTTTCTACCTCAACCCTTAGCTGTTCTGCAGCCTCATGAGACTTTTTGTAAATAACTTTTTTCACATGGCCCCATAAAATATTTTTTAGTCCAGTCCAGAAGTCCAGAAGTCCAGACGTCAGGTCTGGACTTCTTGTAGGCTATCTAATCGTCCCGTTTGTATCTAACCAGACATTGAAATTTTCATTAAGGCAAGCCCTGGAAATTCTATTTTCGTGACCAGGAGCACCGTCTTCTTAAAAATTACATTTTATCGTTTCCCTTTCGGTAGAAGGTTTTATTCCTTTTGTAAAAGATCCAATATTTCAATGTATTTTGCCGTATTCAGATGTCCTTCGAAAACGTGCATCAAAACAACCATATTTCTTCTGAATCCGCACCCAACATTAACGGAAAATCTGACCTGATTTTTTGTTTCGCGAACACGAAATGGATTTAGACGGGAACAATAATGATTGTTACGCCTGTTACACATTCTATTACTACTAAAATTTGTTTTATCAGACCATACAATGTAGTCTAAGAAATTTTGGGTTGCGGGCTATTTCTGTTCGAATATTCTAACAAAATTCTAGTCTTCTTTGACGATCTCCGGGATGTTGTTTCTATACCAATCGTCTATCACGAAAACATTTGTATTTGTACTTTTTCAAAACACTAAATACACGAGTATGGATGGTGCCTTACTCTTGAGCATCTTCCCTTCTAGAAGCTTTCGGGTAACATTCAAAGTATGTCAAAATGTTTAGATCAAAATCGGAAAAGTCTAGATTTTGTTGCTGTGGGCGTTGAAAACGTTTTTTAAAACTTCCATTATTCTCTAAAGTATTCACCATTCGCGACAATTTTTTTTCTAGACGGATACCTCTCACCGTACCACTGGAGAGCTAAATTGCAATTATTGAAGTTTGAAAAGTAAGCTTCTAATAAATCGAATTGTTCTTGATACGCTATTATTACACAATAATTAAATGGAAGCAAAACAAAACAAAATAGATAGAAATGTTCAAAATTTTCGTTCGAATTTCAAAATTGCAGTCTCGCACCGCAAAGTTAAATGTTCTATTTTTAAGCTTATCGTCGGAACGCCTCGTTTAAGAAGGAAATGTGCATAAAAATATTATTACCAATGAAACGATTTTCTTATCTAAGTCAATCTAACAAGGTACTTAGAGAAAAATTAGCAAGCAGACGAGACAGACGAGTGTAAGACCTCATATTTCTTGGAAATTTTTTATCCTGAACATTGACTGCATCGATTAGTAGATTAAAATAGCGAGTGTAGTGCCTAAGTGTTTCCTATGTCTAACGAAAAACTATTAGGTGAAATTCGGACTAGTAAGGAATCATCGATTTTTTATGAAATCAGTTATGCTCATTATCAGTATAATTAAGAGCGGACATACTGTGTCTTAGTAAATACTGTACATATTGAAAAAGCCTATTTCATGACTGGGAGGAAAATCTGAGGTTAATGCTTTATTCATATTTTTTATGTATACTCTGATATCACATAATAATATGTATAACTCTGGAAGGAATATCTGAGGTTAATGCCCAATTCATATTTGGTTAATGCCTAATTCATATTTACTCTAACATCACATCATATATTGGCTTAATATTTTTTTTTTGTACTCTGACATCACATAATAATATATAGGACTATGAGAGGAAAATCTGAAGTTAATGATTAATTTATATTTTGTTATGTCCTCACATAATAATATCAATTAAATAAATAGATGTGGATAGAGATGGTAATGGTTAGAAAACAGTTTTCAAAATAAAATTTCCCTAAAATCAAGCATAACCGCGGCGGTATTGTGTTATACCACGTAGCATTCCAGGCTTTGTGCGGACGACCTTCGACGAGGCAGTGGTTCGATATTGAGTGTCCCGAAGCGCCGGATTGCAGGTCTTCCAGTGAGTTCGCGGTATGTCAGGCATCCACTTCGTCACTGCGATTATTGCTCCGTGCCGAACTTGCCACCTTTCTCACCCCATCTCTCGCCATCCCTCTCTCTCTCTCTTTCTCTCTGCCTTGCCACGCTGTGCCACCCCTCACGAGGCGTCCTTGTCGTGGCAAAACGTGCCCGGTCTGACGTCGTAAACTGACTGAGATTCTTAAACTGTTCGCACCGAGATTGAAACGAATTTTCGAAACGAGAACCACTTCCTAAAGACCGTAAGCATCGCTCAACGAAGACTCATGAGAACGAACCAACCGCCAGTCTACTTAGGACTTTGCTTCTTTACGCTCTACCTCCTAAAATTACCATTTTGTAAGGGTTTCTGGCAGCTCAGGGTTTTCAAGTCTTATGTCTCCTCATCTAGCAATATGAACGAATTCGAATGGTATGCAGTCATGAAATAGAGTCGACATCAGCGCTATTGTTTGTGGTAAGAGTTAATGGACACACTCTTGGGATAACAAATGTAGCAAAACATTTCATGTTTTATGTTAGTGGATCAGTTTATAAAATATTACACGACGTCTAGGTGACGTTGGCAGATAAATATTAAACTTGAAAAAAACAAACTAAGAGAATCCGATCTCTCTTTTCAAGATTTGAGGATCTTTTGGTTCATGCATGTCCTTCCATCGGGCTTTAGTCACGTGGAAGCGGTCACGGAAGATTTGCAAAGGAGAATCCTCGAGGAACATTTACGAGCGGGTTTAACTCGCTTTTTCTCAGCTAGGGATTTGTCTTCGTATACTATCGTACGGGTGAGCATAAAATATTCATGCATTCAACTCTATAGTATGCTTCGAAAAGGGATTGATTTCTCTGCGTCGACTTACTTTTCAATACGGGTTGATAATGAATTTTAAAGTAAAATATAGTTATCTTACGCAATTAGGGGTATGCATCGCTGTGATGTCTCTACCTGTTCACAGGTATACATTCGCTTTATGCGAACGAGTAGCACGTAATCATTGGCATTGCCATTCATTCAAATTCTGCAATATACGTCAAAATAAAAACAATAATAGAAATAGATTCAATACACCTATAAAAGTGTTATGGTGCGCAGTTTATATTTTATTTTCATATTAATTATACACTTCCTTGTTATACTTAATAATATATCATAATAAATGAACACTAATATTAAAACAAAATCATCAACACTACAGAAAACATTGTCAACAAGATTAAGACACTGTAGGAGCCTATCGCTCCACTTACCCACAACAAAAAAGTTAATTTCACAGAATAGAAAACTGCAGACTCTCTCAGACATACACGAGTCAGCTGCGGTTAATTTCCAACTAAATTTGGCAAATTATGCCCAGGCAAGCCGATGACTCATGCCATTTCTTCTAATCGATACACATGTCGCTTCCCTCTCCTAGCTATTTACGTCACCGCTAAACGGTATAAAACGTAGTACATTACACATCTCTTCATCATTCCCTTGGTGGTCACGTACGCCTACGAACCTCTACACATCATTCACTTGGCGGACAGCTACGCAACTATACACATCATTATCAAGCAGTACCTACGTTATCCGCGACATCAAGCGTCAAGCCTCGCTCCTCGACTACACACTGCAAACACACTACCACGACTTCACCTCGCGCCCACACTACTACACAACGGCGAATCAACACACAAGGCGTTAAAGACTGGCGACTTAAACTCAACTATCTTCAACCTTCTGATTAAACTCTTCTACTTCGACATCCACGACTTTCATTCACGGAGAAATCTTCATGATGAGAACCACCCTTCGCTCACAAGCAATTGGAGTCTAGTGAAGGGTGGCCACTCTCACAACACCTCCTGAATATTGCTTCCTTGGTGCTGACTTTATAAAATTATTTAATTTTAATCGATTGTATATATTGTCTGAGAGAATAACTAACCGAGCGAAGTTGATTGCGGGATCTTATCGAATAATCGTGGGAAACGGCGTTCGCGTCAAAGTTTGCTAAGTGCTTCCTGACATATACAGCAACTTCCATAATGTATATCGCAGGACCGTTAATATCGCAGACCAAGTTCCTCGCCGATGTGCCCGAAAGGCACTTCAGCTATTGTCCGCACAGCCCGTTTATGCACATTGATGATGCGATCGCGATCTGCCGCTCGACTCCACAATTGAACACCGTACGACAACATTTCATGCACATACACAAAGTAACATATTTTAAGCCCCAAGGAGCGGTAGTAACCTAAAATTGCAGAAGAAACAGGTTCCTCCCAGTTTATCCCTAGGGCATCGATATATACATTCCATCTTAGGCCACTGACGATAACGAAACCATACAATTTAGCCGTCATCACCGGCTGTAGTGGTTGATTGTTAAAATTCAATTGGAGCAAAACCGGGAAGATTGAAATGTATGATATTGGTGTTCGTCAAATTTAGAACAAGGCCATTCCCAGAGAACAAAAATTTAAGAAGCTCAAAAAGATATTGCAGTTTCTCTTTAATGATGTTATTCGATATTCGATATTCGGAACACCTAGAAACAATTGCAAACAATATTATTTGCATAAACTATGAGTTTGCCTTCGATTATTGCAGCGGGAACGCCATTCCCATTCCCCAAGTATTCCCAAGAAATTTCGTGGTATTTCGCCAGGTTTCGTGATATTCGCGTGAGTTTCGCCAGGTTTCGTGCTTTTCTATTTTTTTCTCATTTTTTTTAATCAAAAGGGACTTACTTGCTCGTACTGATTCACCCTATTCAAGGATGCTGGTAACTAAAAACTCACCTGTATAGTAGTTAAAACGGTCATGTAACGTGAGTCATTACAAAATTATAGAAATTACGAAAATATAATGCAGGCTTATATATATCGGTATTATATAAGTACCAATGTTCCCAATTGGGAACTAATAAAAACATGTTCATAATTCATTGTTTTATTAATTTATATATTTTTTCATATTTTTCCCATAATATGTAAGGTATAGGATTCCACGAAATGCAAGTTGCAATTTAGAAAATACTTAATGGGTTAAATCCTAGGACAACGCTACGAACTGGGCGAGCATGCATGATGGTTCGACACGCGTCCTCTTAACACACTGTTCTTTTCCTGTCCACCCTTATACAGGTTAGTTCCAGTTGGGTGACAGTAATATCAAATAAGTATAAGGTTAAGGTTTTGCAATTCGGTTCCTGTTATTTTTGTAAGCAAAATCAATGTTTTATAGTAATTAATTACTATATAAATAAATAAAATATATTTAGACTAACTACAAAGCAAGAGACAACATTGTTTTAAGCGTGTCCTCATTGTATAAATCCAAATCTCCAATACCTGATCCCTCCTGGGCATATGTCAAGTTTACGTGCTATATGCTCTTTGCTAATGGATTCGCCAACTAAAATGTTAGCACAGCACTCGAGGCGTGGAGCGTCGTCATGAGGCCTTGATTAAAAATCAATGGTATCATGTATTTATACCGAAGGAAGCGCTCTGCTTTTGCCGAGCTGTAACATTACGGTGACGTCGCATCTGCCGGCGAATCCCCCGTATATTTTCCCAGGGCGCCCGCGACGTAGCATTCGACGTACGGACAAAGTCGATGCACTCCACGCCAAACTCAATCACACACTGTTTCCTAAGAAAATATTTAGCCTGGAGCCAATCTAAATTTCGCTAACTTGAAGATTACAAGGCGCCGCGGGAGAGAAAGAGAAAGGGAGAGAGGGGAGAAGAGACAGTTAACATAGGAAGGAGATGGAGGGACCCGCGAGAATGAATTTCGTCTGAAGCAGAGTACAAGGAGTATATTGAGGGTATGAACTCGTCAGAAAGTATAATTGAATCTGTTTCTTCAATGCTCTATTCTGTGATTAGGCGGGAAGCCCCATAGATATACTTAAGCCTTTGAAAATACTAAAGTCATAGAATATAACTAAAGGTCAACGAAGACTGGAGAAGACATTTTAAATGAAATAGTCTACCAAAAGGTAGGAAAAGATTTGAAGGCCCAAAAACGCAGCAATATATTCTTAACTTATCATTCAATGACATATTGAGATGTCAACTACAACGGGCTAGCCCGTCACCACAGGACGTTTTAACGATTAGTCGTTCTATCGACCTGCAGTGAGCGTAGAAGACTTTGGACATAACAATCCGATGTCTAGGTACGCCACAACCCGTAAGAGTCCAACGCCTTACCGCGAGTTAGCCAGGAATAAACCCGGCGGCTCGAGATACTCGCACCCTTACTTCCAATTGTGACCAGATTTCTCCGGTCTCTCGATTGGTTCCGAGTTCGAGGTCGCTTGCGCGGTCCTCTCCCTTACGAAGCGGTGAAACGGTGTACACCGAATCTATCGCGGACCAAGGCGTCCTTTACCCGGATCTGAACCGGGATCGGATGGCCAATGGTCATTTCAAGAGCAGTCGCCGTAAGGTACGCAACCACCCCCGCTCTATAGGAAACAATACAGTTTCCAGACTCCCCCGACTGTTAGTCGGAGTCCACAATCGATTGGCTTGCGCCGCACGGTGCGCAGACCGTCCAGGAGCGCCAGAGGTTTGATTCCGAGGGGAAACTGTTTCCAGAGTCCTACCCAGGTTCGCACCCCGTGCGTGGAGGCCGTCGGATGGGTGTTGACCCGTGAGTGTGACCGACCCTGAACACATGGTCATCGTGGCCAACTCATCATGGGCCCGTTAGCTCCCCAGCCCGTTAGATCATTCAATGACAGATCAGCCTAGTAGAAAAATAATAAAATTTATGTAGGTATTTTGTAAACCATGAGGAGACTTTAACATAAGGGTTACGGCGAAAGCTGACCAAAATCCATTTGACTTTTTAAGGTCAGATACTTCTTTTATTAGGTGTATACATTAAAGTAAAATGTATTTTTTTAAGAACTCGAATATATTTGGTTTATATACAAGATGTACCTACTTGGTTTCCACTCGAACAAACCCTGCTTAAAAGGTCCTATTAGTAAATTATTAAAATAGAATTACCAAATTTTTTCAAAATTGACTTTGACCGTTTTTACCCGTAACCTTTCCATATTTCCAAAAACAATCAGAATAACCACTTGATTATTTCAGCTGCTTTCATTTCATCATCAAAGCACTTTCATTATCCATTTGATCATTCAGAAAATACTATTTTTTGTCCATTTTTATCGTGTTCCCATAAATACTCTCAGTACCGAACCATTTGTTAATTTTCATTATGGCTACCGGTCGCAGACGCAACAGTCCGAAATAACACACGGCGGGGGCGGCTCGAGGGTTTACGCAGCGCAGTAAAAACAATTCGACGAGCGGGCATTTGCGGGGGTAGGAGGAAAGCACGAAGAGCTCAAGGGCCACCTCGACCCCGAGCCAGCGCTGAAGTGTTTATGCTGGTGAGCGTTTTATCTGCAGTCTAGCCGACGAATATTTCCACGCGGACTTCCATCGGTGGCTGCGAATGGACAACTGTAATGAAGTCTATTTGTAGTTTTGTTTAAATGACAGTATTTTCTAAATTTCTTGTTAATCGTTCTGTGTTTGTGCAGGATATTTTTTTTATATTAGTCTAGTTTTATACGAGTAATAATGCGTATTTTATTGGAGTATACTCGTATACTTGTATTTATACTACCGCCACCGACTTCAGTAAGTTGGTGCAACTACTGACCTATGCTGATGATATTGATATCATTGCACGCTCTTCATAAACCCTCAAGAGAGAATTTAGCATTGAGCAGATCAGCTAAATATATGGGCCCGAAGATAAATTAAAAGGAAACCAAATACATGGCTGCCTACTTTAAAGGGGGATTATAATTTCACCTTTTGCTTTCGGCCCATAATTATCCACGACAATAACACCAACAAAGGGGTCAAAGTGCATGTAATGACTCCAAACAGATATTACTTCGGACTACGATCCTAAATTAAATTCCATCTGATTCCGTCTACAAGACAAATTTACGCTTCAGAAACACTGATGTGAATGAAAATGATCTATATGCCTTTATAAACGCAAAATACTACGCAGGATCTTCGGTGACATTTAAGAGAATGGCGTGTGGAGACAAACAAACAAAGAACTGAAATTGATGAGGAGGATTAACTTTTATTTACCTCTTGAAAGTCTATTTTTTTACAACTTCGGTCTTATATAGTTAATCAAATTGTTTTCTGTTTATTGGAAAACTCATCGTACTACTTTTACTATATTATTATTTTTTTTCATTATTTCACTATAGTTATCTTTCATTGTATTGTACCTATTTCATTGTATTGTATTATCAGTTTAGTACCTCTAGTATCTGTAGTAGTATATGTCTCTTGCATTATAAGGTTGCTTGCTTCTTTAAGGAGTCTGTTATTCTTCGACGGATACATTTTCAGCTTCCAGTTTCCAGTTTTCAGAAAATTAAATCTACTATTTTATAATTTTATCAAACAATGTGGACCCGCAGCTGAATCCTCTCTGATATCCCATACATAAATAGCTTCAATAACACACAGCCCCACGCCTGAGCTAAATCTATGGCCGAGAGAATGGCGCGTAAGTGCCGAAAAAACCACTTAAAAATGATGAAGAGCTTTTAAAAATGCATCGTTATTGCCGGAATCCATAAGAGATATATAATATTCACGAGCGGCAAGCGGTGCTCCACCTCCCCTTTCACCGCAGCCGGATCGTTCCACCCCTCACCCCCTTATCACCCTCGGTTGGGACCCACTGAAAGAGGTTCTCATCCCCGACGCCGCCTATCCGCCCACCATCGTCAGCTTCAACTACGGCGAAAGTGATTTCAACTGCTGACAGTTTCACTCTGTGTCGTTCGTGTGTTCGAAGTTGCCTCTGAGGCCACTGTCTAAATAACGTATGCCTCTCTTTACTGATATTCTCTTTTCATTCTATATATATATATATATATATATATATATATATATATATATATATATATATATATATATATATATATATATATATATATATATATATATATATATATATATATATATATGTATATAATATATATATATATATATATATATATATATATATATATATATATATATATATATATATATATATATATATATATATATATATATATATATATATATATATATATATATATATATATATATATATATATATATATATATATATATATATATATATATATATATATATATATATATATATATATATATATATATATATATATATATATATATATATATATATTCATATATATATATATATATATATATATATATATATATATATATATATATATATATATATATATATATATATATATATATATATATATATATATATATATATATATATATATATATATATATATATATATATATATATATATATATATATATATATATATATATATATATATATAGAAATATTTGATAGTTTTGTGTATATATTCTTTTTAGAATTGATCAATAAGATGATTATAAAGTAAATAATTATAAAAGCCACTTACATCGTGACGAAGGATTCCCTTGATCGGATTCGGGAATGCTTTAGGTGTTAACGAGAATGATGAATGCCTCTCACTTGCGGAAAGAGGAGTAGGTTTAAGTTGGGCCCATTTTTCAACTAGTAAACGCTCACCCTTCATCCAATTATCTCAAAAATTAAGCTATAAGTATACTATTAAGTATATATATATATATATATATATATATATATATATATATATATATATATATATATATATATATATATATATATATATATATATATATATATATATATATATATATATATATATATATATATATATATATATATATATATATATATATATATATATTTAGCTATCAATGAGATCGCTAAAAATGGCAAATGTCTTGATTACGCATAGATTACTGTGTGCGATTTATGTATTCAGAACAAGGTGAATTTAGGGTGTCGTCATCCGAAATATGACAGGCCACAGCTTAGAGATTTTCTGATTAAGGCGATTTTCATCTGGTGATGAATTAGTTCCAGCCTGTTCAATCATCTAGTCTTTCAATCTTTTGGTTTTCGTGGTTTTCTGTGTGTTGTAAACCCATTGCACCGTTTGGATACTGGACAATAATTGGTCATATGAACGCCACTTTTTAATTTTTACAGAATAACAATTGTATTGATCAATTCATATTACCTTATCTACAACATCATACATATCGTCTTACCATATCTACAACACAGCGGCTAAAATTCGCAAACTCATTCATCCATTTAAACTTCTACGTAACGTAATGTCGAAACCATTACTAAAAGTTGTCTATTACGCACTTGCTCACAGCATTATATCATATGGGATTCTTGGTTGGGGCGGTGCAGCACTATCACACCTCGATCCACTTTTTAAAGCTCAGAAGGCGCTGTTAAGAGTTGTCAACAAAAAACCGTTGAGATACCCGTCTGAGCAACTTTTTCGTGAGTTCTCTGTTCTTGACGTACGGCAAACATTTGCTAAAACGATAATACTCTATTATCACAAACATAAAGAATTGCACCAGCACACAACCCATAAAATTATTACACGAGCGATAACTAATAATAACCACATAGTGCCCAAACTGAATAGTACCCATGCACAGAGACATTTTCTTTACTTGGCACCGTCGTTGTTCAATAAAACTAAGGATATACCCGGCATTTATACTCAAGGTATTAATATAAAAATAAATATAAACAAAAAAAGACTAACCCACTGGTTGATCACCCAGGGAAGGAAAGAAACCGAAAAATTAATTTGCTTTATTCCTATCTAACTTAACATTCCTAACACAATATTATTAACCTACCATATATTTATGATTATTATTATTTATGATTATTATATAATATTATTATTATTATCACATACCTTTTTAGATAATTTGAAATTTTATTTTTTACTAAAATTTTACTTTACTTGATTTTATGTTTCACGGCATTCTTCAACGAAATTTTTTATTTAGCATTAGGCAGTACTTAATTATACGATTCTGAGCCTACCTTAGTGCGGACGTCTCGTGCGATCCAGTTAGGTTAGGTTTAATTCATTTGTAACTGATACTATGTTTTTTTGTAAAATAAAGAATTTGAATTTGAATTTGAATTATGGCGTCTTTTTTTTCAAATCATTAGATACTCGTCTAATTTCTTCATCTTCTTCCACCCCCTCTACCCATTCTGCAGCTACAAAACAGGTATGAAACCGATACCTACCTACCTGCAATTTCGACAGAGAGCGGGCATTAACTTGTGGGCGCTGCGCTATTCCCGGTCTTTCCCTCTCTCCGTCGCCTCCCGGTTCCCGTTTTTATTGCGCTTTACAGAAATCAAAAAATTCGCAATAACAATAATTCCCGGCGGCGGCGCCCGCCTCGAAGCCTTTGAGAGTAATAAGTCGACGATAAATTTTAATAATTCAATAGCACTGAACAGAGTGGCGAGGAGAACAGAGGCGGAGATTATCTCGTGTCTTGTTTTTGTCTGATAGGCACGTGTTCTATACAGGGGATCGCGCCAAATGGATGCAGAACTTATAGTCAGACTAAGGAAATCAATAACTATGTAGAGTTTAGTGGATCGTCAGCAATGAAGGAGACGACTTAGACACAGTTGAATATAACATATTATGAATCGTCGGTAAATGTTAATGTTACTATGTACTTTTCAGTACGTATATATATTCGAATTATTGACTATTTCAATTGTTGGGCTTCTGCTTTGATTATACAACTTTTTACTGCCTATTTCAATAGTGTTGAGTGGCTTTTAGTACTTAGCCATTATAATTATTACTATTTTAAATAATAAGCATTTAATTTGTTTTGTAATAAGATTTTACGACGAATAAATTTTAGTAGGCTAAAAGTTTCTTAGATACTACATATATATTTTTTTTCAATTTAATAGCTAAATTCTTGACAACATATGTATGTATGTTAAAGTAAGTAAGGATTAGAGTAGTAGGTAATGAGACTTAGGTACTAACTAACACAAATATTTTGACAAGTCCAAGAGCGGTTTTTAGTCGCCAATTGGGCACGATGTAAATGTAATGAAATTATAGGTAGGTATACATATATAGGGAAATGAAAGCCAAAAATAATGTTTTATCTGAAGCAGAAACTACACATTTCTGTCATTAAAAAAATAAAGTTAGATACTTAAAAAAATGACGTCGTCAAATACAATTTACAAAAACCATTCAAAATTGGTCCTAAACTATTTCGGTTAATAGTGTTTATTAAATAGGTGCAAAGATGATTTATATTACTTATTATTGTTAGTATTATCTCATTAGCCTCATAACTGTATTAATATATCTCCCATATATATTATGTATCTTTTTTTTTTGTAATATATATACTATAATAGTTATACAATATACACTTGTAGGATTTGTAGAATTCCATGAGTACAGAAATTACCTATACACCCGACAGATGAACGCAGTACTAAATATCACCTCAATAGAGGCTCTGCCTAGTGAGGTGATAAAATCCCGCCGTAGCCGCACCTTTAGTAAATTTCCAGGGCTCCACATTTTGTATGTACGACTAAATCATGTAAAATATACTATAGGAAATTTAATCTTGTAATACTAGGGATAAATATTAATAAATAAATAAATAAAAGGTTTCTTGGTAATATCGTCTGAGATTTGTTATGCTTGTTTCTATGCCGATACACTCTACACCTATTTGTTTCTTTTTCTAACCTCCATGCGCTATATTCAATCACTCGGCGTCACGGCGCGGGCCTGCAAACGTGACTCTCGTGCGGGGCTTCGCGTGGCCAGCAACAGAAAAACGAACCTCTGATATAAAACAGATGAGTGGGTCGCGCTCTAACGGCGGCATATATCTCGCGCCATTGCCAAAATGCACCTTCACTGGAATATGATAATAAACAGCAACTTACATAGTTTATCACGATACAATAGCAATACTTACATACTCGGAAAGACACGAGGTAGTTGACCTCGAACATGACACGACAATGGATCGACTCGAAATAGACAAAAACTGCCAGGGTCGGTCAAAGGCGCTTAACATAGATAGTGCCTTTGCGTTGCACTAAATGGCTGAAAAAGACAAAACGAAGAAATAAATATGGACTACCCTAAATTCTTGGTAAACAAAAAGCTGCTTAGCAAAACCAGGCATTATTGCGAATTATTATTAAACTAGCTGACCGTGCCCACTTCGTGGGGCGGTAAAACTTTTTACTTATGATGAAATTATTAGTGTGGTTTGGTTAGTACTGAGTGCTATGATTTATTTCTTGACTGCCAAAAGAAGGGTTATATTTTTACTGCATATATATGTATGTTTTTGCATGCCAATTTGACTATATTCCCGTTATTTGTGAGTGTCTTCTTGTGAGTGTCTTATTTGTGAGTGTCTTAACTCTTTAACCATTTATGCAGTAAAAGTGAAATTATATGCAGTAAAAGGGAAAAGTATTTTGTTTTAAACACTTGAGACGATAAATTTACTTATTTTGATAATAATTCATAATTGTTAATAATATGACCAATAAACATGACCTAACGATTTAAATTATTTTTTTAATTTGAAAAACTACTTTCTGTGACTTAAATATAAAAGTTAGACATATGCTGTCGCTGACTTTTATCAGGCATTATCAATCTCTACAACTTTTCTTTAGAACTTAATCATATATCTCTCATCGTTAAGGCAGCGTTAGTTAGAAACCTTTTCGTTCGACCGTTTTTTCCGACTTACTTTCGAAATCCGACTACCACGAAAAAGTCTTTTAATTTTTCGGATTTTTATATAGCCTATGACACTCACAAATAACGTGGCTTTCTATTGGTAAAAGAATTTTCAAAATCGGTTCACTAGATACAGAGATTACTTCCTACAACGTCACAAACTTTACCTCTTAATAATATTAGTATAGATAAAATCATAACGATGTTATGTCTGATTTACCACTAAAACAAAACAATAAAAATATTGTAGTATTCCTCCTCATTTATTTAGTTTTTTATGTATTATATTTATAATATTAACCCTCCAACCGCGGGAGACGTGTACGTGCACGTTCAGCTCTTTCCATGCGGTTCCGCGCAGTTGCTTATAATCTCTGCGCCATTTCCACGTCGAATCTCTTTCTGTTGCTCTGTAACATCGAGAGTCGCATTTTCCACTTTCTCAATTCGCACAACTGACAGGAAATCACGGCCTGTATAATTACATTGGCTGGCGATTTTATATAAAATATAGGAAAATCGCCCACGGTTGGAGGTTAAATAAATTAATCCAGACTATTTTATTTCATTATATTACTTACCACTTAGATAATGTTAAATTTCTTTTACAAAATTAAGAAATAAAGGATTACAGTTACTATCACACTACAACAGACACTAATCTAGTCTATATATATATATATATATATATATATATATATATATATATATATATATATATATATATATATATATATATATATATATATATATATATATATATATATATATATATATATATATATAAAAAAGTCGGGTTTGTTCGAACACTTATAACTCGAGAACGGCTGAACCGATTTTCATGGTTTTTGATTTGTAATATTTGTCTCCGTCCCGAATAGCAGAATATCTATTAAAAACGAAAATTGGAAAGATGATGAAAAATTAAAATAAAAGAAAAACATTTTCTCATACAAAATGTAAATCCGTGTTTTTCCTATGGTCATTAGTACGTGGCATGTTCACGTGTCGGCAAATCACCAGTTTTATTTGTTATTGAGTCTGATATAAAAACAAAAAATGTCGTATATCACAAGGTGCTTCAATGAAGAGAATTAAACCGAGTGCATCCCATGCTGCACAATAAGTAAATAGTTTAATTCAATCATGTCTTGCTGACAAGCGATTGATATACTTAATTTTTGTACTTTTATTTCTCGTTTTGTGTTATTATCTTAATAAAGTAGTGAACTTAATATTTATTTTGTAGTTATTGTATTACTTTCATAAAATCATAAATTAAGTTCAGCTAATCTGTAACACGCCATTCATTAACTGTTAGGCGGTACGAAGTTCGCAGGGTCAGCTAGTAGAGGGATAAAGTAGACATAAGTCTGAGCTTTGCTTTATATTATACGTACCTACAACATAAAAATAATATTGCTTACTTTATACTACACTTTTCTGCTTTCAATATTCAATAATACAATTATTTTTAAAATATAAATTTTTTTAAAGAATAGGAGAGAAAATATATTTTTTTTATTACTAAACAAGACTGTATAGGCTACGGATTTGTATATTTATGGCTGTTCACCCTTGCAATCAACGTGATTAAACAAGTTCCATTCGGTTTTATCACTGCCAGCTGATTAAGTATGTCTGGTTCGGGCGAACCTTGGTTGCGGCGCGGTGCGCGCGGAGCCTGGGCGGAAAAGCGGCGGGAAAATCGGCCAACGCCGCCATAATCGTAAATCCAAACTGCTCGGGAAATCTGCCGACATTAAAAGCTGATGGCGCTGCGAGGAAATATGTGGCGCGGCAATCATGGCGATCCCACCCCGCCCGACCTCCCCCACCTTCCTCTACTCACCTTGCCATCCTTCTCGCCGTCCCGCTTCGAATTCTCGTCTCTCTGTCTCTCTCGGTGTCTCTGGAGCTATATGGTGGATTTCTGACGACGACCGAGAAATCTCATTTTTCATGCTCTGGCATCGATTGCGAGGATATCAAGCAAGAATGAGTGGCGAGGTCTCGATTTGGATATAGAGTATCCTTCTATAAAACGCATGCTTTTCCGAGTTTGTATGTACCCTTATAGTATGGGAGGAGGCTTTAACAATATACAGCCCTGGCCAAAAGTATTAGGCCTCTTTATATTTTTATAAAATTCCGGCAGTTATCCCTTCAAACCACTTCATTTTTAACAGTTTTTTTTATATTCTTTGAGGATAATATAACTAACAGGCACGATAATATAACTAACAGGTAAACCCAACATTTCTATATCGGGTATTTCCGGACGAATAAACAGAAACATTTCTTTACAACATCAAACTTTTTGAATTAAAATTTCTAGGACATGTCGAAAGTTGACTGCCGATTTTTATCTACTGTAAACTAAAATTGATTGTAGCAAAAGTATGTGGCAACAAAAGTTTTTTGTCTATTTTACTAGTACAATTATTATCCGTATGTTTTTATCCTTAAAATATTATCCGTATGTTTTATTCCCAATTGGTTTCAGTTAAGACGGAAACATATACGTGTTATTCACGTTAAGAAAAAGGTACAGTGTATTTTTATTAAAATAGCAGTGAGGATTTCGACAATATTATCTTTTCGCAGCTCTATTGTCCTACTTGACTATTATTATTCCTTATTCGTTCTATTACTGACTATTTTTCAATTGGGTTTTTTTTCTTCTAACTATTGGCTATTGACTATTATTATTATTACGGATTTGTTTGTATTTGTGTTTTTTCTTTCAAATATCTTAACGTATGATAATTTGTGAATTATTTGTTTGATTATTAGTAGAATTAGAATAAAAATTTTACGAAATTATGTAAGAATTTTGGTAGAAAATATTGGAAAATTTTGTTTTCTCTATATAACCTAGAAAACCTGCGCTTGGATGTTCAACGTTCATACCTTGCAATACCAGCGTTCATACCTTATATCTTAATAGTTATATATTTAAATATTATGCTTGTTAGTTTTTGACATAACCAAGTGTAGGAGTTCCTATCAACTAGTTTGAAATTAAAAATTTAAAAATTATGAATGTCGTATGTAGTGTAACTAAATCGGATTTTAAACCAAAGCTACGTAGAGATATTTGAAGTAGATAGAGCGCATTGTTTTAAGTGCTTGAGGCACTTATAATTAAGACAAAAAATTAAAAGAAATCAAATAGGAAAATGGAAATAAAATGAAATGAAAATGAAAATGAAAATATGGAAATGAAATATGGGCCTGTTTTAGAGATACACAGCACATGCATTCGAGAGACTAGTATTTTGGCTTTTGAAATATATTATAAATTGGATAAACGAATTTACCTCGTGAAGTTTGTAGCACCCGACGTTTCGGCTATGTTGCAACCGCTGTTTTCCAGGGTAGACTAAGTAGTGTCAAATGTAATTCGTTGTTTTGCGGGTAGGCGGCAAACTGTTGCTGCCATTTCGAAAATTATAACGGTGGTGGGACGGCGGTTTTGGATTTCGGGGTTTGGGTTCGGTTTTGAAAAATATATTCAAAGTATTTCTTATGTTACTAAATAAGAATGATCTATTCCCGCTAGAAACAATATATGTGTTGAACCGGACGTATATACGTGGTATCTAAGCATGTTTTTGAGGGACCAAGAAGTTTAGCGCGACCAGTATCGGTCGACCTCCCGCCCATCTCAAGCCCGCTCCGCCGCGCCGCCGAACCCACCCCGCCAGACGCTCTGATTTCCAATTCAAAAGGAAAATTGCGATCCATAACTAACCTCAAGCTGTGGGCTGCCGGAGGGGGCGCGGGTGGCGGCGGGGGCGGTTGTCATGGCGACGAGGCGGCCGCGCGCCCCCGCCCCCGCCACCCGCGGGCGGAGCGAGCGCCAAATCAGTGCGCCAATGGCATGACAGAAATAAATTGCCGGCGGCAGTCGCGTCTTGGACGGTCTCAATTAGTGCGTCGCTTCTGGCACAAGGGGCGCCCATAGCGCCGTCCCGCTCTACGCCCCGCGCCAGGCGCCACATACCCCTTTGTGCAGCGCCACCGAGATGGAGTCGCCTGCTGATGGATTTCCATCCCCACTCACCCCGCTACCGCAATCTCCCTCACTACATCCTCCATCCAATGAAAAAGATTTTAAATAACTCAATATTTAATATTTTATATGGCTGTTGGTTTTCCTTAAAATAAATAAATAAATAAATAAATAAAACACAAATGGCCAACATAAAATCTTGTCAGGGTCATCAATTATCGAACCGCATCAAAATTACGAAAATCATAAAACTCCGGGTTCCACATCAAATACCGATTTATTCTTATAACAAGTTTCACGGTGCGGGCTTCATGGATCCCGGAAAAATATTACATGGAACGTGAGGCACGTTTAAGTTGTATGGGTGCCCTGGCGGGATATACGACTAAATGAGAAAACGGCATTCGCCGTAGTGACGTACAAATAAATCGGGTTGTATGCCGTAGTTTGATATAATAAATATTAACTTTAGTTTATAAATTGATAATACGCTATATTATAATGCCTAATAAACTTAGGTATTTTTCATGATGGAGCAACCACTACAGAAGAAAACCAAGGCCCTACTTGACATGAGCAAGAAGAACCTTAGAACCACTATCGGTCTCCTCACCGGACACACGACCCTTAGAGCTCATCTATTCAACCTTGGTTTGACTGAGAGCAAGGATTGCCGAATATGTGGCGAGGAACCTGAAGACAGCATACACATTGTTGGTCGCTGTCCAGGGCTCGCCGCCAAAAGACACAGTTTACTGGGTCGAGCCTTTCTCGAACCCAGCGATCTGCCCAACTTGAAGGTCAGTGACCTACTTGGACTGGTAAGAAGTACCGGGCTACTAGCTGACCATTGACCTAACCACACATTGGGTAGTTACAAAAGACCTTACAGATCTAGGTGACATCAAGGGCTGGAAACAAGCCCCCCACTCCATCTACTACTACTACTACTACTAGGTATTTTTTTATGATAGATTATTATTCATAGCACATGGAGCGCTACGAGGGCGAAGTAGAGGTGCATACTATGGCGAGCGTCGTGAAATATCTTAATATTTTTAATCGTAGCAGCGGATACCAAAGACATACAAATTTAAAAATGTAAAAATCATTTTCCGTTACTATTTTATTATGTTATTTTATAATTAATCAATCTAGTTCGAAACTAGATTAGTTTCAAACTATTTTGGACGACTAAAAAAACTTCAGAGAAATCAACATTCTCGAAATTGACTATTCTAATTCGATATTTTTTCTGTTTTATTAAATTAAGTGTTTATTTTATATTAAATTTCTATATTATATAATTTTTAGGGAATGCCTGATCCCATAAGTTTACATTTTTAGTGTTTACTGTAGTAGAACAGAAATATGGGACAAACACAGACATAAAAGGAACATTTTATAAAATTATTTCTAACTTTAAATTTATTCCAAATTTGATATGTTATGAAAGTCTTTTTTATTAGCTCCTATTCTTGAATGAAGTAAAATAAAGTACACGAATATATATTAGGCCGCTTAGCAACGACATATGGGCCAATAGATGTGTTTAGCAGCCGCACTACTTATAAAGCGGACTCTATTTTGCAGTTAAAAGAGTGTTCTTCAGTAATATCATCACAATGAACATTATAATATTAGATGTGGTAAGACAAAACACGGCAGATGTATTTAGTCCACTCGGCAAGCGTAGCTCGTGTCCGGCAGCACTGGGCGGCGTAGCGCGCTACGAGGGCGGCGTAGAGGCGCGGGGCGGACGGCGTAGCGTGTCCGCTAGTTAGCAGGGCGGGCACGTTCGCAGATTTTCAATTTTGACAGCGACAGTCGAGATTGCCGGACGGTCTGGGCCGCCCAGCCGGTTGGGCGGGTGGCGTAGGCGCCGATTCCCGCGCCTTCCACAAATCATACCCGGCGCTACGCCACGTCTGAATTAGGTGCCTAATATCCTACCTTTGCTGCCGGTGAAACATCGGTAAAGCAGACATAATATTATTGAAACTCGAAAGGAGTTAATGCGAATAATTTCTTCCATTTTCAACATTACCTAATTACAGGAAAGGGTGACACGATAAAATACCTAAGGCTACATTTGAACAATCCATTGAGATGGAAGAATCATATCAATATTTAAATATGCTTCGTACTTTTAAACTTCTAAGAAACCTCGGGCCAATAAATTTAATGAGAATTATTTATTTTGCACTGTCCCAAAGCATTTGATTTTCAATCTTTTAAATACTTTAATCAAAAGTTAATTAAAAATCTCTCTTCTACCCTCAAACAAATTCTTCTATTAATTCGAAATTTGCGACATTTGCCAATTATGTGCGAAACAATCCTGTAGGTAACACATACAATCTCAATCAGCAAGATCAATGTTGACAAGAAGAAATATGGTGTATTCATTAGACCATTCTTCGGCAACTAGAGCAAAAACAAGCGTATAGCTATATACTTAACACACGTACGACTTTTGAACAAAGATATATCTGCTTCATTGCTACTCCACCATATAATGTAATAGTGAAAAATGTTTTCTATAGATCAATAACAACATCAACATCAATAATATCAATAACATCATAACATCAGTAACATGATCAATAACAATACAAACCGACAATATTTCCTTTATGAAGGCGCCGAAATCGATTAAATAGTGCCTTAGATATATATTAGAATTACAATTATTACAGTAATATTTTTTATCTTTGATTTTATTAACTATCTATATATGATTAACATGTTATTTATTACTGAATTTCAATGTTATATACTCTAAAAGTCTTGGCTGACGTAATTACACAATATTCAACACACCATTAAATGGATTTTATTTTCTTAATTGTGTAACATTTTTTTGTGTAATTATAATCATGGCTATTATTATGTCTACTTTAGTATAGGATAATCTTAGTTAGGCTATCTGAGCAATAAAGTTTATATATAACCTTTAATTTGAAAAAGGGAAATTTTTATTTTAAAAATTATTGCAGATTAAAATTTTAATTTAGTATAAAATAGATTTTAATTCGCTTCAGTGACCTACTGGTATGGAACTGTAAATCTGGCTGGGTCAGGCGTGGACGGCATCATGAAAGCGACGCAACTCTGGACATTTAATATCGGGACCCCGCCTGCTCGTGCGCCCTGTGCCAGAATAAATGTCAAATCAGCCATAAATTTTATACGCCTTCTGGGATAATCTTGCACTACGCGGCTAGAATATTAAGGCGGCTCCTTGAGACACTGGTGTCCTATAAATTCGTGGGAACTCTAGCGACCCAGTAGCTATGATAAATGGGTATATAACATAGGATTTGTTAACTGAGATTTAAAGGCTTTTATTTTGTAATATATTTCGTCGCCTCTTGATCAATCACTATATTTTTGAGATGAGATTTCAAATTAAAAGAATCACCCCACAGAAAACTCTAAGTCGACCGAATTTAATGTGCTGCTGAAATCGAACAGTGTTAAAATTTTTGGGTTAATACGCTGGCTGCGATGCCATTTTTTATTGACTTTCATCTATGTGCGTATGAGGTCTTGTCAGGGCAAGGTTGAACTTCTTTATAGTGCGTATGAGACCTACTCGGCCTTCGTAAGGGAAGCAATATTATATATTCGTCTCTGTTATACCCAAATAAATGTGAACATAGTCGCCCCCCGTGAAAGAGCGCGATTTTGACTGCCGCATCTGCGAAAAGTCACGCATGGGGCTTTTTAGACCGCATGACGCAATGGACGTGTTAAATAGAAAATAAAAATTTATTCTTTTCCTTTGTTCACAGGTGAGAAACCGCACAAATGTCAAGTGTGCGGAAAAGCCTTCAGCCAGAGCTCCAACCTCATCACGCACTCGCGGAAGCATACCGGGTTCAAGCCGTTCTCCTGCGAGCTGTGCGGCCGTGCGTTTCAACGCAAAGTCGACCTGCGGCGGCACCGGGAGACGCAGCACGCGGACGCGCGCGCGCCGCCGCAACCGCCGCACGCCGCGCAGCACGCTTCCCAGCACGCGCAGCACGCGTCGCAGCACGCGGCGCTGCCGCCGTCCTGAGCGCAGCCGCCGCTGCCGCACGGGCAGCACGATCAGAGTGGTCAGTTTTCCGCTGTATCGGCGATGGCACCCTTCGAAGTGCCCTGGTAAGCAGCACAGGGACAGAAACAATTCTACTTCACTAATAGATACGATATCAGTCCATTCAATTAGGCATTTTTTTATAAGTAAAACTCGGTCACTACTAAGATTCTTGTGATCGAGAAAACTATCATGCCCTTTTAAGGATATCCTCTGTTATATTATCTCTGTTGACTGGACTGTAATAATACATAGGGGGAAGTACCCTAACGCTGGACGGCACCTAGCGCCGGACACTAATAGTATCTCGATAAGTCGCGGCGCGCACGATACAAAGACGTAGGAGTAGGAAAAGCGTACGCATCCCCGCACCATTTTCACCAGTCTTTGTATCGATCGCGCCGCGACTCGTCAAGATACTATTAGTGTCCGACGCTAGGTGCCATCCGGCGTTAGGGGACTTCCCCCTACATATATAATAAAATGTTGTGTAATAACGAAATCAGTAGCATATAAATATTTTTCTAATAATCAAGATTCACGCATGTGTATTATTACAACAAAAACAGGAGAAAATAATGAAATAATTTGTAAGTAGGTTCCGTCGCTGAAAATAAAAACACTCCAAATTTTTATTTACCTTACCTACCTCATATTCTCCGCATCTAGATTAAGACAATGTGAAAAGAGAGCATTTTAGCATGTGATATAGCTTTATTCTTTGCATCTATAAGTGCAATACTTACGGCGATTTAAACGTGTCAACCACTAATTATAAGTCGTCTTAATTTAATTCATAAACATTGTGATGTTTCGTCTAATATACCTATCAATAAAAACCAAAGATCCACGCTATCTATATTACATAAATGGTACTTTCATAATGTACATAATAAATCTTTCATTAAATTTAAGGTTTCATTCATTCATAAACATTTCCAAAGATATTTTGTGTCATATTAGATAATTAATTACATGTACATACGCGCTGAATTCCAAAGGAAATTCCATTTTTATTATAATTAAGATTGTAAAAATATTTAATTAAACATTCCTCTTGAAAACCAAAGACGAATCAGTCAATTTTGCTCTCATTAACTGTAAGCTTTTAATTCTTAGGCACGTTATTTGCTGTTTATTCTTTGTAATTATGAAAATAGATAGACTTACCGCGTAAGTTGTTATAAAATTATAATCGGTGTAAAATGACACACGTTTTAGCGAAGTATGTAAATCACATTGCCGTTGTTATACAGTAGAATTGGGAAATTTTTATTTCTTCTTTTAATTTTTTTATATTTTATTTGTGTTTCTGAACCATGACATTACTTAGTCAGTGAAGGAAATGTTATTGTATTTATATTTCGATTCTTTGTTAACATTGTGCATTTATTGAATACTCAAATAAATTTTAAGAATCAAACCGTATTTATTCATTTTAATACGTGCACGAGTAAAATTTCTACTTGAGATGCGTGGAAATAAGGTTGGAAAGAAATTACGCGTCGATCTTATACAAGATTGTTTACTTTTAGCTAATATATTCCGATGTATTTGATATATCGCGATGGTGATTTAGCGTCTGGCGTATGGCGTATGTTAGATGCCAGCGTTGCTAGGAATGTTCCGATGAAATCGCACTGCATTCTAAAATGTCGTAGTTACCAACCTAAATCAACACATTGCAGGATTTCAGAAATATATAAAATGGTACTAATTTTATGCGACGTGCCAACTATTTAATAGATCATTCGATCGTACGTCTAACAACTGCTAAAATAGTCGTACACATAGAATTTAAATTATAAATATGGGGCAATCTGGCAAAGCTTGTAAGCTGGCACAATCTCGCTGGCTCTGGTGGTAAAGGAAATTATTAGCGGCAACAGCGACTGTCACTTAATTTATATAGATAAGTCTAAATGCCAAGAAATATATTAAAAAGAAATAAATAAAACACAATAAGAAGCGGGTCATTTAATGTTAATTATTTTTCTCTATGACATTATTTCCCAGATATCCATATGCTAATCGACGGGTGGGTAGGCGTACTGATACATAGACTGATAGATATACAGACTGACTGATAGATAGGCAGACAAAACGGTTCCGTGTAGTATAGGCCATATGCTGACCTGCTCTTTACCTTGGGTCGACTTAACTCACGGTTTAACTTTCCTCCAGTAGCCTCCTCGAAGAGGTTAGAACCTGTAAAGGACTATGTTTCCCTGCAATGACTGTGTCGTATGCAGGTGGGATCAGATCATCTGGGGGAACACCTCGGGCGCTGCTGGGCGGCTTGCGCATTCGCCCAATCGACTGTGCATTCCGGCGAATAACCGGGGGTCTGGAAACGGTCTTAAACGTTTACTTAGCGGTGGGGGTGGTTGTTGACAATGAGAGCTACTGTGCAAACGATGCGTTGGCCATTCGATCCCTGTGATATTGACAGGCAAGGGCACCACGGTCCTTGATATATTCAAACTGAATTACCGCTAACATCAGGTAGAGGCCGCGCAAGCGATTCGAATCTCAACCAGAGTGGAAGACAGAGTAATCGGGCTGAATCTGGTAGTAAGGGCGTGAGGTCATCCCGCTGGTTTCCAACGCCATAAGGCGTTGGACTCTCACGGGCTCGTCGGTGGAGCTAGAGAGTGGACTGTCTTTGTCCTGAAAGGTATTCACGTTTACTCAATGGGAGATAGGACGACCTGATGTTGTTAAAATTCCCTGGGTTTGTGTTGATACCCCCAGATGATAGGCAGTCTCGTCACATATATATATACATATATATATATATATATATATATATATATATATATATATATATATATATATATATATATATATATATATATATATATATATATATATATATATATATATATATATATATATATATATATATATATATATATATATATATATATATATATATTATATATATATATATATATAATATATATATATATATATATATATATATATATATATATATATATATATATATATATATATATATATATATATATATATATATATATATATATATATATATATATATATATATATATATATATATATATATATATATATATATATATATATATATATATATATATATATATATATATATATATATATACATATATATATATATATATTATATATATATATATATATATATATATATATATATATATATATATATATATATATATATATATATATATATATATATATATATATATATATATATATATATATTCTCTAGAGAAATGTCATAGAGATGAATACGACTAGTGTCGAAATATTCTCAGTCATATAATTTCTTCTAAAATAAGTTACTAACATCCATTTCTGTTACAGAAACCATCCTCCTATACTTATTACATCCAATGGCATACAATAATTCGGCTGCAATAACTAAGAACATCATAAGTTATCAATTGCGGAAACAGGTGCTGCTGCTCTAAGTATTTAAAGAGGACATTAACTATCGTTAAAATGTTTCTGGTCCACCAGGACCCCAGATATATATATATATATATATATATATATATATATATATATATATATATATATATATATATATATATATATATATATATATATATATATATATATATATATATATATATATATATATATATATATATATATATATATATATATATATATATATATATATATATATATATATATATATATATATATATATATATATATATATATATATATATATATATAAAATTATTATTTTTTTTAAAATAGATATAATAGTAGCCGTAAGTTTTACCTACTAATTTCGCAATATTAGCTCCTCAGAGCGCGTGCTGAAATACGATACGTCGTGATATCATAATCTAAGCAGGATGGAGAATCCCCGCGTCCCCCCCCCCCCCCCCCCCCCCCCCTGCCCTTTCCTTACGACCTTCTATCCCCTAACGACCCGCTTCCCCCTTTCGCGAGAACTTTCTTCTAATCCAATAAGCCGGCTGAGAACAGCGAGCGATATTCGATCTCTCTTGGTGGGCTCACTCAAGGCCTTTATGTAAATGGCGGTTGACCGAGATGTAATTCTAACTCAATCTTCAAGCTTCTCCTCTAATGCAGGAAGCGCCACAGCGGCTGACTTAAGAGCAAGCCTTGGCTACGGTATGCCTTACACGGTGCTATCGCCTGCTGCAAATTGCATGAAGGCAAAATATAAAAAAGTTGTATTTTTCGTGACGTGGTGACTTCTAATGCAGTCTTACAGCATGCAGCTTATACCAGATCACTCAGAAAGCTTTGAGATAAAAGTGTTCGTCTCTGAGCCACTGGCGGGTTGTTACTACTTCTGAAAATACCTATGATAAATTCACGAGTAAAAATACGCATAGCCCAAATTTTAATTGTTATCGTTTCTTAAGACCTATATAGTAGAGCGGTGTCGACTACAACGGGAGAAACTTCACCCCAGGCTGGTATAACGATATGTGATCGTTCTTTTAGCCATGGGATGAGCTTAGAAGACTTAGAGACAAGACAATCTACTGTCTAGCTCACCCATTAGAGACCAACGCCTTACGCCGAGGCCCAGGGAAAGGTACACAGCGGGCAGCCCTACTAATTTTGGTAGGATATCTCCATCCGGAGTTAACTTTCAGGATACCTCCATCCTCCCGACTGGCTACGGTTCCGAGGTCGCTTACGCGGCCTCTACCTGTTGTATTATAGCATTAATTCAATTTGAATTATATAGAAATATAGTACGAGCTATTAGAAATATTAGGTCTCACGATATATATTCCTGCATCGAGAACATTTTCAAGCGATGTTTTTTTTTTGCGATTGCAAATGTCGCCTAAAGCCGGAGGAATCGTTTAAAAATATTCAAGTGGCATTTGATGCTAAATCGCTTTCAAAACAACCGTGTACCGTCGTCGATGTAGCGATCGAGTAACTTTGGCGGACGTAAAAAGAAGTTTCCGAACTCAGTTTACAGAAGTAAATATCCTACCAGTGAAAAAGTCGTTCGTGTCACCCCAAAACTTTCCCGGCAAGTAGCCAAGGAATTATGGTAGGATTTTCAGCGTGCTGTCCCTTCGGGAAGGAGTAACGTGTAATGTAACGTATTGTTTAGAAAATTATACCATCGAATAACGGCAGCAGGAATGCAAAGATTTTAGTTTTTTTTTGTAGTTAATACGTCGGGATGTAAATACTATTGATGTAGCTTGAATATGAGATATTGCAACCAAAATTTCAAAAGGTGGCTTGGCCCAAAGGTGGTGTGTAACAAATTGCACCATCTTCTCATTTTCTTTCATCTCGGCGCGTTTACGGCGCTGTGACTGGTGATGAATCTTGGATCTACAATATGATCCAGAAATGGAGCACCAGTCGGCCATTTGGCTGTTTCAAAGTGAACGAACCAAAGTGAAGCGATGGACAAGCGTAGGAAATAATTTCCGTACATGTTATTTTACTTTGACGTGGTATCTGATATCAAATAGAGTTGTCGACTACAACGGGCGAACCCGTCACCTCAGGAAGTTTTAACGAGTGTTCGTTCTATCTCCCGTGAAGTAAGCGCAGAAGACTTGGACAAAACAGTCCACCGTCAAGCTCCGCCACATGCCCGTAAGAGGCCAACGCCTTAACCGCGAGATAACCAGTACTTAACTTACTTACAATTGCGACCAGATTACTCCGGTCTCTCGATTTGTTACGAGTTCGAGGTCACTTGCGTGGTTCTCTCCCTTAGGAAGCGATGAAACGGTGTAAATCGAATCTATCGCGTTCACCCAGGATCGGGTAGCCGATGGTCGTTTCAAGAGCAGTCGCCGTAAGGTCCGCAACCACCCCCGCTCTATAGGAAACAGTACCGCTTCCAGACTCCCCCGACTGTTAGTCAGAGAACACAATCGATCGGTTTACGCCGCACGGTGCGCAGACCGTCCAGGAGCGGCCAGAGTTCTGCCCAGGCTCGCACTTCATGCATGGAGGCCGCCGGACGGGTGTTGACCCGTGAGTGTGACCAACCCTGAACAGAATGGAACTTCGTGGCCAACTCAGCAAGGGCCCATTAGCTCCCATTAGGTATCTGGTATCAGTACGTTTAGTAAATTAAAGGATGATTAGGGCTGAATGGTAACTTACCAGAAGCTTGCCGTACGTTGTAGCTGCTGTGACTAGGCGCCGTATAGCCCCAACTAGTACGCCAGCGCCAGGTGTCCCGGAATCTGGCCTGCTAACTCTACCCCAGCATTCTATGGCCAAAATACTGTCTGATCTGAAAGTATCAGCATTTACAAAACTCTTGCACTTTTTTGTCGCTGCCTCTTGAACTAGTATGACATCATTTTATTCCCTATAATTCAATACAAACTACTGAAAAGGAAACAGTTTTCATCGCTGAAGATGCACTATTCGAGCAATTAATGATATAGGTGTTTGTAGCGGGCTGAAAGGATGCCTCGAAAATTGGTTTAAAAGCAAAAACTTTGAATAGATACTGGTGGGAATTCTTTGAAATTTTAATTTCAAAGGTAAAATTTCTAACTATAGCATTTTAAGACGTGTTTATTCTAGCGAGACACGTCCAAGTGTAGCGTCCCGGAAGGTTAAAAAGCGTCACGACTAAAGAACGAGTATATCAAATCTCGAGTGAAGAATTGCATATGAAAAATCTATCCGCCCGTTGGATGCCGCGTTCAAAAAAGAATCCAATACTCTCAACAGGTTTGAACCGTTTTAATAGTAATAAAGCGATTTTTTTTTCGAAATTTAACATCAAATGAAACGTGGGTCCACCACTATACATCAGAATACAAAATTGGGCTCGAAGTTCGAAGCTAAAAAGAAAGCTAAAGCTGTGGTTGGCTAGGGCAGTGATGGCAACCGCATCTATCACTTATGTACACCACGCTAATCTGTTACACAAGCTTTAGTAATGTATTCAGAAAAATACCATGTTTAGCTAGAAAAAAAACATATTCCACAAAGACAACACAACGAAAGAAACACACACCAAGAAAATCAACAAATTACACTAAGATGTCTTGCTCTATTGATCTTATATGCCTGAGCTAGCACCATCAAACTTCAGATAACCTATTCCTCAATTTTAAAACTTTTTTTGTTAGACAGAAATTTGAGTAGAATGACGACGTCACGGCTGCCGTAGAGAAGTATTTTGCAGACCTTAAAGAAAAAGAAAATATGGAGGACATAGCTGCTTTGGAGCGTAGATGGACTTGTGACGGGCCACCCCTCACTAGACTCCAAGTTGTTTGATGTGAGGAGGTGGTGTCAACTTGCGGGTTATTATACCTCCGTATTGAAAGTCGATTGAATGTATATCAGAAGGTATTTATTGTATCAGAAGGAATTTATAGTGATTTATATTGCCAGTTTGTTAACGCTTCCCGAATATGCCAGGGGTTGACGCGAATGCGGTGGCTATCTGCCTGAAGTTACGAGGGTGCATCGATAAGGATTATAGTTTGTGCTCAGAGTATCTTGTACTCGACACGGCTCGAGACTGTAGGAGTTCAGACTGATGCTTGTTCGTCTCGATATGAGGAAGGAAGGAAAAGGTACCCAAAATAGTCGGACCCGTTGACCCAACTCGTGAGAGTAGTACCGGGTTGATTCCGCCGCTGTCTTGGGGGGAGTGATCATTCGAGAAATGATACCCTGGTGCTATTTTCGCCGCCTTATAAAGGCCGAAAAATGACGCAATCCAAAATACTCCGAGTAAAAATGTTGTTCAATGTAACTGATTTGACAAAGTAGTTAAAATTCGTGCTAATTCAGCCCTGCACGAGGTGGAACAATGGCTGTATTGACGTCAGTGCATTTCACTGGAATTCATTGTTGACTGGCATGTACGATACTTAGGGATCGTTACAGACCAAATGCATAGAGCTTAAAGGAGATTATGTCGAGAATATGTCAAAAAATTAAAACGATGTTGTCACTTTAACTTGAGTATATTCTTGCTAGGCCAGGTACCTTTCATCCCGAAGTGCAAAAAAGAGTATCTATAAATATTTGGTGTCTTGTTATTTTAAGATAGAAAGGCTTGTCACTATAATATTAGCAGAGATTCTAAAAGGAAGAGGACAAGTCTGTGGATATTATATTTAAGATACTGCTGGGCTGTTAATATCTAAAGGTGTTTCACTCTATGATAAAATGAAGACTTAGACAGCAAAGTGACCGAACGGACGATGTGGAGACTTCTTTACATGTAGTATTATACCAGTGAGTGAGTAAGTATTATTATGTGATATAAAAGCAAATATTTCGATTTAGCCAAAGTCGGATCGCCGCCCACCGCCATTCTCTCCTTTAATATATTCAGTCGTCTCTTCCGCCTCCGCGGTACTTAAGAATAGGGTGGAAAGATCTCGTTCCTGCCGGCAGCTAAAGATCGCGAGCGCTGATGTTATTAAGTCAGCGAGACGTGATGATATTAATTTAATTTTACCATTAGTCCCAACTCTGCTTGTTCCTTTCCTTATCCCGGCTCTTCATTGTTATTCCGCGTCGGTACATTTGATACATTAAATCGCAGGGACTTGAAATTGGGCGCAAATCTTATATGGTTATACTGAGGCATATCTATACATTCCAAAGTCCGTAATGAAATTGAAGAGTAAAGAATCAATACGAAATGCAGAAGTAAGAAAATGACGAATTATCCAAATAGGTAATTACAGATTTTGTTATACTCGCCATAGCTGCAGATTCGGAATATACTTGCTTGTTTTAAAACATCACAATGTAATTCATGAATTTGGTTAATAGATTTTCTGAACTTTATAATAAAGCAACTTTAAATTATTAAGGTGTTTGTCCTTTATTACTTTATAGCTACTAAGCATTTAATTAAATATAACAACTGCATTAACATTTTAATAGGCAAAATTAAGTTATCGGGCAAATTATGTTACCTAATATTTAAGATATAAATATGTAATAATAATAATAAAACTCTTTATTCTTAAGAAAAGGCGAGCTTATTGCCTGCATGCAATATTTTGGAGCTAACCTATACTATTGTATGAACATTATTTGCCAGTAGACTACATAACTTAACCTATATAAAGAGTACAACAAATAAAATAAAAGAGGATAGAAATAAATATAGGTATATACTTTACTCTTTGTGGGCACAGGTTTGCCACATCAAAATAATCTAACACCTATAAGGACGCTGAAGTTTAAAAAGGAGGGGAATGGGAGGGGAAAGGGAATTTATCTGGAAGATTTCAAATGCTCTCTGAGTCTGTTTTTAAAAGTTGTTATGCTTGGCGCGGTTCTCACATTTTTCGGCTAAGCATTCCAAAGACGGGCTCCATGCACGGTGAAACAGGACGAGAAGAAGTCACTGCTGTGACTAGGGATAGAGAGTAGCAGGTTGTCTTTTGATCTCAGAGGGCGTCCATGAGCCGTTTGTAGTTGTATTTCGTTTGTATGCCGTTTGTAGTTGTAATATGTAGTTAATGTTCTTGTAATAAAATAGGAAATTGTGGATAAAAATATATTTTGAGCATTAACTTATCAAAATGACAATACCTAAAAGCCAAATATTGTGATGTACATCTTAAAGTTTGGGTTGGCATTTTTTAATTAACTTAGATATGGTTTTAAAAATTCCATTTTTATAAGTTTTTGCTACACGCACCCATACATATAATTTAAACATATTTTTGCGGTAAAACACATGGCGAAAAATTGATTTCTGCATTTTGGATTATACTAGGATGTATGGAAGATGATTGATAAATCTTAAAATAGAACGAAAAATTACGTTTTTCATAATTTATATCGATTACCTAGAGACCACTTTAGAGAAATCTCAAAGAAGAAACTGACTTAGAAATTATTTGACGCAATTAAAAATTACATTTATTTATACATACCATCTAATCAGACAGTTCCCTTTTAATAACAATTAATTCCAAAGAATTAACATTTATCCTCCGTAGTGCCTAAAATTTCTGTGACGGTTTTGGTGAATGCAAGGCAAATATTTAAACGTCGTATTAGAAGCCTACATTGTAAAAGAACATAGTATAAGATTAATGTCTTATTAGGTAAAAAAGAAAGATGCCTTGTGTTACTACAATTTATATTTCAGATTCACTTCGCTACGCAGCGTCTTAGGGACGGGCGGGTATTTTTAAAGGGGTTTAATTGATTTAGGAATTGACTATGTAGACATCTTTTTTTTTTATTCTTACAGATAAACCTTTTTACAGATAAAAAATATTGATTATTTTATTGCTGAGAAATAGTGCAAGTTTCTGTATTGACCACATAGGTAAGTCTAATATTTTCTGGATAGAAGAATGTTCTCATAAGGAAAAATAACAACAAAAAAAGAAAAATAATAGTTAATGGCTCAGTTTGATGCACATAATGCCCGACCGTCCCTAACTATAATAATTTTACGGATAATATTTTTTTTTTTAATAGTTCTTCTATAATAATAATAATTCTAATTTTATAACAATAATAATTCTATAATGAGACAAATATTAATTCTATCTATATATAATTCTACGGAAACTAAATGATTTTTATTGTTACCTGAGATATTTTTCTCTTCTTTTTCTTACTCTATTATTTATTGTGTATGTGTTCATAGGTCTTGAATAAATATATTGTATCTTGGCAGTAATAGTACTAAAGAAATGGCCACCTAAGTTATCATTGATGGTTGTTCTTAATGGAGCTCAAAGAATTCGACGGAAAAACGTCACCAATATATTTACGTCCATTTTTTTTTTATCTTGATGTTGTGCCAATGACGCAACGATTTAATGAATATTTTAAAAATACAACAAAATGTTTACTCAACTTGCATATACAGCAATAGTCATGATACAATAGATCTTGCGATTCGCAACCAGCGCATGTAGATACATATGTCTTCTCACATAATTTGACAATTTCGAAGCCTGTTTAGGGCGCGAAGCGAAAATACTCGACACTCAATTCGTCTGATTTAATTATCCCGCCCTGCGCCTCCTTCCGCTTCCGGTATGGTCTCTCGGGAAGGTGACTTACTTTCAGGGAAAACTCATAAGTAGCGCTACACCCGTCGCTTAGGGTCTCCTACGCTCCTTCTCTTGCCGATTGGCGTCGCGGTCTTCTGTGAACGTGACAGAGTGATCAATTAGAAAGGTGCAGTGATCGTGAGCCACGACATTCAGCCTTACACCCAGTGCTTCCAGTCTTCAGTCAGATAGGCGAGATAGGCTCAAGGAGGGGTACTAAACGTCGCATCACATAATCACAATAAAAGGTAATATTACAAATTTTATACGAATACTTAGATTACGGTCTAAACTTTTATATCACGAAAGTTTTATTAAATAATATTTTATATCATATAAAAAATACGCAGAGAAATATTGATAAAAACAAGCCAAAGTACCTACTATATTGATTTTCAGATTCTGGATTTTAAAATAAATGTAAATTTAGTGTATTTTTATAACTCTTTGACTCTGAGATTAACGTGAGGTTTTTCGTTAAGATCCCAACCCAAAAAGGTTTTGGAGCATTTTCACCCAATTTCGTCCTTAGATTTTTCGTTACGTAGGACATATTGCAATTGAAATGTTTATTTACATTGTATCTTGGGTCTTTGGCTACCTATCTATTTATAAGCTATAGCGGAGTCTTTTGTAGAAATGCTAAAATATCCCCCTTACGGAAAGTCAGTTTTGCCGGTCACTGGGCCTTAAGTGGGAACATTTCTCTGTATGGGCCTCCATACAAAAAACTGTATTATTATTTGTAGATAGTTATGTATGTAGATTTCAACCGCTTCTTAATAAGAGCTATATTATTCTGAGCTGGATTGTTTTTATCCACGTAATGTTTAGAATAATATTGGCGACAGTTTTTATGCCTTTATACATACTCAAAATGAAAAGATAGAGGTTAATTATGATGTAAAAATTGTATCTTTAAAAAAAGTCTCAGGAGTAAAATCCTGGAAGTAACGTCATCTAAAATAGAATGAGCCCTGTGAATCGATGGAAAATAAGCTCTTGAAGGTTTTTGATGTTTTTGATGATTTACTTTTTTCATTTTACTCTCTATATAAAAAAACAAGAAATTATAATTGTTAATCTTAAAGATTTTTCTGTAGGTTGATGTGTAATGTGAATAAAACTAAGACAAATAGCGAAAAACAACAACACGGCTTAAGCCAGAGTACCTCTAATAAGTACCCTGCTCTCCTAAGCAAAAATTCAACAGCTTAACAAGATACTCACACCTCAGTTTACCGAGAGGACAGTAGACGCACTCTCAAGCGCCAGCGCATTGCGGTGATAGGGTTGGATGGAAGTGAGCAGGGGGTACGTCTCGACGAACGCCTTTGGTTAGCGTTACGCGCGGGTGAAGATTGGCGACATTTTCGAACGTGTCAGCTGAGTAGCAGACATCTGTCGGCCATATGCGAGCCCTTACGACTCGTGATATAGCTCACCTTGATTTCGATTTTGTTCCAAGAGAAGCTACTGTCTTGTATACTGTGCTCATACTAAGATAAGGCACGCGGGCCCAGGAGATCCGCAAGCCAAGAAACCACCAAGACAAAAGGACTCATTCTAGTACGAGATTCAGAGCGATGTAAGAAATATAATGTAATCTCAAAGATTTTGCGATTTTCTTCATGAGACTTAAAACTGAAGGCCAGCAGGTATAAGAGGACGTTCTTTCTATGGCCACGGCGTTCCCTTTAACAATTTACCAACTCTCTTTGAAATTAAAAAAAAGCATAGCAAAAAAAGCCAATAAAAAGCCAAGCGTGAACAAACCCGAAGTTAAAATTTGTCAGCTATTCACGTCGTCTTAGAGGCTCGAGTTACTGTGTAATAATATTTATTTTCTTTCGACTATTCTATTCTAAATTTAAATCTCATATATTTCTATATTTTGTATAATTTCTTCATTACATCAAATTGCTTCGATTTTTGTTTCTGGTAATTGTATTACAAATTTTGTATTTAGCAGGAATATTGACTATGTTTTTATAATACTTTGAATTTTTTGATATTGAACAGCTTTACAGAAAACTGTGCAGAAGATGTTTTTGTAAAATCTCAAACTACAACTACCATATTTATCTTTGAACGATTATTCTAATCTATTCTATTTTACTGCATGTAAATAACTATCGAGCTCGTCAAAATAAAAACCATGAATTATTTATTTCTTTCTTCCATAAACATTATTCAGCAGTGAGTTACAGTCCCAATCACCAGTTGCTTTATCTTATTAATAATTTATAAATATAAAAACACTAATCATATCGAATGCACCTTGCCGACTCATCGCTATACAAATGTTTGATCGTTAGCATAGTCAGTCAATTTGACTCGCCTTCTGATATTATACCTAATCAATGTTTGCAAAACGCCGCCGGGGGCATGCAAGCACGTATCCAATAACGTAAACTCACTTACGGAAACGTCAATCAATTAGAAACAATCCAATTATCTAATAACTTGATTTTTGTTTGTACGCGCGATACCGCGGCCGAAACACAAACAAGCCCATCCTTGTATTTGCTGTCGGAATAGGCTTTGGATCGGATAATCCATCTACGAAAGTGTGGAATGTGGTGTGACAATCATTGTGGCTATTTTCAATCAATCGCAGCTTTGTGGCCGTGTTACCACAACACTGCCACAAATTTTTAAACATGAAATTAGCGGTGCTCCATATAGAGCAAGAGAAAGATTAATGGTATATTTTATGTCATTAAAAATTCTCTACGGAGAATGATTAGTGCTACGGCACTAGCGAGAAAGATCTTCAGTGAAGATCTTTCTCGCTAGTGCCGTAGCACTAATCATTCTCCGTAGAGAAATTTTTATGACATAAAATATACCATTAATCTTTCTCTTGCTCTATATGGAGCACCGCTAATTTCATGTTTTAAAATTTGTGGCAGTGTTGTGGTAAAATGGCCACAAAGCTGCATATACTTGATTAAAAAGCCTTCCATAACCTCTATGCAGATTTGATGCTTAGGCTGTCCTAGTCCTATGTCCGACCGCTACTTGCATTTGGAGTCCCTATTTCGCGATGGATATCAAGCTGCTTGAGAGACTGCAGAGACTTGATTTTCCGACGGTTGTTCCTAGAAAGTCTCCTTAAGCTTATCGTGTTATTCTGAGAGTATGTACGATAATCGCACGCTTTAGACTTGCCTTTGATTTCTTCATTTTAACCTGTCTTTAATTAGATTTTATTTTTAGTTATTAAGGAATGTCACAAAAAATATGTTTAATACACTTTACATACAAAAAAATATCAATAAAATTCAAATAGTAAAGGACAAAATCTAAATTTGGCCAGAACACTGTAGTTTTTGCAAAAATAACAAATGAAATTAAACATTGTCAAATCGTTGGGAGTTGTATACCCTCGTTTTTCAATCATTTTGATTCTATGAAACGTTAGGAAGGCTCTTAAGCATTCCTGACGTTTTTCGGCAATTTTGATCTAATTCGGCATTTTGGCCCTATATTTTAACATTAGCGCCAAAATGCCGAAATGTTTTAGACATTCTAACAAGTTATAGAAACAAAATAATAAAGTCTTATAGTTGTGTTTTCGACATAACTACTATCCCCGATCATGATGGCTATGAAGCCACTTTTCATTAGTATGGTAATTTTTATTAGTAATATTTGAATGCGTATTTTATGTGTTAAAGAAGTAAAGTAAAAAGTAAAAGTAACAATGAAGTAAAGTAAAAGTAAAAATGGCAGAAACCCAATTGGACCCAAAATAGTTCCCTTAGGTGGAAAATGGTTTTTAGGAGTTACCTTTTTCCATATATAGTGGTTAAACACCTCCAGAAGGAAAACGCATCTAGATTGTGTATCTGATCGTTGCTCTTGAGTAATACTCGTACTTAATAACAACTACCTACTATATGAAAAACAAGTTTTTTGGAGTCTTTTCTCGTTATCTATAATTTCCAGCACAATATATAATTTTCAGATCTCCAGACACACTTCAGATGTCTAGACGTAATTTTTAGCTCGCAAGTCTTCAGAATATTTCCACTTTAGCCCGATTCGAAGCGATGTGACACAACGCAACGTCCCGCTCCGCTAAAGTCGAAAATCAATAAGAATATTTCGTTTGATGGCATAATCTCTGGTCTTGCGCGCGGCGTGATCCAGCATGTCCAGCATGATTGCTTCTGCCACCCCCCTCATCCCTGCTGGCCCAAGCCTGCCCCCCCCCCCTTCCCCCTCACTCCCCCTAGCTGGTCGCTCGCGACCCTTCCGCTCGCAAAAAGGTTCCCCTGGGAGCGAGGTTAAATCAGCGAGGTCCGGTGCGCGCAACTTGCTGAGTATTATTATTGCATTTTCGCGTGGCGAATTCTATTGCATTTTATATGAATCTGAATGAGCGGGGACGGAATAGGAAAAATTGCGTAAGAGTCGCAGGTTCAGTAAGGGAAAATATCAATTGAAACCAAAGTTCAAAGTTCAAAGTTTTTTTATTCCAAAAAACCCGGTAAGGGTATAGAACTTACAATTAATAAATACATTTTTTATAATATTCATATTTTAAACATATCATATATCTGGCAAAAATAAAATTAAATCACGCTAGAAATCTGAAAGTCAATAAACTATACAAAATCAACCATTACATTGTCTAAATATTAAAAAGATCATTTAGAAATATCAAAAATAGAAATACCAAATCCAAAAATAAAAAAATAAAAAACTATAAATCTTTAAATAAAAAAAACAATAATAATAATAATAATCAAGGAGTCCAATTTGGAAAGCATCAAATAATAATCAGAGTAAAAATATAAAAATAAAAGCAATAATTCCTAAGAAACCAGAAGAACATCGTCTGATAAATACTACAGCTAGTGATCAATCAAATCAAACGCTCGCGCGATGTCAAGAATTACACGTAGAATTCGTTTTGTAGGTATAAAAAGTCAGCACCGTCATCATCATCATTTAATTTAGGTATATTTATTGTTTTAGGTATATTTTACACTAGCTGACCCGTGCCCACTTTATTGGGCGGTAAACATTTTTACTTGTGATGAAATTATGAGTGTGGTTCGGTTAGTACTGAGTGCTATGATTTATTTCCTGACTGCCAAAAAGAGGGTTATATTTTTACTGCATATATTATATGTATGTATTTGCATGCCGATTTGGTATATTACCGGGTTTCAAATGAGTTAATAAAATGATTATGATCGAATAAATTATGTTTATTTTAATTGTTCAAAACTTCTCTGTATACTAAGATGTAATGTTATTATTTGGTACCAAAATATATTGTCTTTCAGGAGTTCCAACCCGAGAGACGGTCTCGGTTCCATACCTATGTCGTAATATCTCTTTAACCATTTATGCAGTAAAAAGGAAATTATATGCAGTAAAGGGAAAGGTCATTTGATTTAATCAGTTGAGACGATAAATTTACTTATTTTGATAATAATTCATAATTGTTGATAATATGACCAATAAACATGACCTAACGATTTAAATTATTTTTATAATATAAAAAACTACTTTTTTGACTTAAATATAAAAGTTAAACATATGCTGTCGATGACTTTTTTGTAGGCATTATTAAGCTCTAGAACTATTCTCTAAAACTCAATCATATATCTCTCATCGTTAAGGCAGCGTTCGTAGGAAACGTTTTCATTCGACCGTTTTTTCTACGACTTACTTTGCAAATCTGACTACCACGAAAAAGTCCTTTCATTTTTCGGATTAATATATAGCCTATGACACTCACAACTAATGTGGCTGTCTAATGGTAAAAGAATTTTCAAAATCGGTTCTGTAGATCCAGAGATTACTCCCTACAACCTCACAAACTCACAAACTTTACCTCTTTATAATATTATATTAGTATAGATTAGATATATACATATATTAAGAGGTAAAAATATGAAATGATTCATGATAAATGAAATATACTCGCATAACATTCATTGTCGGTGCTATCATTAGCAAAATCATGTTTTATTCATCTAAGATTGTAAATATGTTTTATGCACGCATACACATATTGTCTAAATATCATCATATATTACATCATAAAAAAGTTAAAATATCGCTGTTTTTCACTTGTCAATTTAGAAATCGCACCTAGGTATCTGATTTTGAAAATAAAATGGAATATAACCTGAATTTAGAAAATCACAGCTTTAAGACACATTTTCTAGTAACAAAAAAAAATATCAAATAAATTGCGAAATAATTGTCAAATGAATCGAATAGTAAACCCAAAATTCATTTAAAATAATTTATGGAATAATCAACAAAAATAGTCTGGCTAGAATAAGAGTTACATATTTGCTTGTGAAAAAATGATAGATGGTATTGTACTGTGATATATCATGATGCTCAGGCAACTGAACTCGAAAGTGTCAAGAAATTCCAGGTAGTAAAGTTCGTTTCTTATAAAATAAAACGTCGCGACCACATGCAACTGTACCAAAGTGTGCTTCTTCTGATGTATTTAATTATTCTTTTTTCGAACCAGCTTAAGGCTTTTATTGTCTTGAAAGCTTCCTCGTAATAATATTTAAGATGAAAAACTTGGAATAATTTTGATTCATGAAACTCACTATTAGATGAATGGTTACAGATGTCAGCACATTGACATCAGGTATCAAATTTGTAAGTGAAATGTTTTTGTGCTTTATTTACGAAGGCGTTTGACATAGTAGGTACATGATGGCACAGAATAAACAAGTAAATATATTAAAAGGAATAAAAACACGACTGCCATTTCAAAAAGTTAACTATGTTACTGTGTTAATAATTATTTTTATTACGATTTTTTCATGAAATATTTGTGGTTTATGTAATTATTCATATTGATAGATATGTATATATTTTTTCGAAATGTACTCAATCAGACTTTTTATTTGACACTAAACATGATATATTTATATTATTTTTTATATTTGGATATTTGGACATTTAGACAACTATTTACTTGATATTTGGACAGTTAATATACCCTATGTAACTCGAGATGATACAGCAATTCAGACAGTACTATATATATATACTTCAAAAATGTTTCGAGCGTTTAGAAGTTATGGTAGAATAAAGAAACTGAAAACACATACATGACTTTGAACACATTACACTCTATTTTTGTTGGGCTGTTGTGTAAAAAAATAGTATCAGATAATTGTAAGAGTCAACAAGTAACATTATTGAGTTGGATTAAAAGGAAAATACTAGTGAGCGAGGCGAACATTTTGGGATTTTGTGCCATCAACTAAAAAATAGATTTTCGTCATCAATTTTGAGTCTTGGCTCCATCAAGAATCTTCACCCATACACACTATTCTGGTATTTGGTTTTCCAGTTGTTCACTCCGAGTGTATTTAGGTCTTTACCCACAGAATAACGTCCAACTTTCCGATGCGTTCATGATTTCCAGATAGACTGCGTTTCGACGACTGTTTATTTTCTATTCTTTGCACATATCCTAACCACCTGAGCTTTCCGATTTTTAGGAATATCACAACATGCACATTATTATACAGATTACGCAGATCTTTCTTGTATGTCTTCTCCACACGCTACTCACGACACTCAAGATCCTAAGGAGCATTTTGGGTTCAAATACATGAAGTGCCTTTTCATCAGGTTTTGCATGAGCTCGTGTTTCTGAAGCGTAAGTTAGGGCTGTTCTCGAGAGTGTCTTATAAAGGATTGCCTTCGTCCGCCGGGAGATAGGATTTCATTTAAGACTGGGGTCCAAAGTAAATCCAATTTGTAGGTATTAAATATACTTTCACCTATTAACTAGTATTGTTTCATTCACCTATTAACTAATGTTGTTTTATCTATTAACTAGTGTTGTTTCACCTACGAACTAGTGAAGCTGGTAATTAACGATCCGTTGTATGTAAATTTCTTAACAAATTCAATCATATTAATATCATCAGCACACACTATCAGGAGTATCGAATTATTTAATTTGGTGCCGGTGCAGCGTTGGTATGTATCAGAGTAACGTATTGCCTTCTGAAGAGCCAAATTGAAGAGAACACATGTCAATTATTTTGTCTTATTTTAATTACTCTGACCCGCCTAGATACGGGACAGTTTAGTCCTAGTTAGGTGGGCAATGAGCATTAGCTGCATTTCGGTGTTCAATTTTTCCGAGTTACTTATAACATTGATAACAATGGGGCTAAATGTACAAAAATGAAATGAATAAAGTATTAAACCTTAATGTATCTCCCAATGTGTCAATGTGTCATTGTATATCTCGCAGCCCATTGAATATGTAGAAGGGTTCTGATTGGTCTTTCTGCACTCTTATGAGGCATTTGACATTTCCCAGCGAAAACTTGTCAGCCAATCATGAAAAACATGCTTATCAGATTATTAGGTAGGTATATACAGGTTTTGTTGTTGTACCTACTATAAAGTATTCATGTATTAAGGCCTTTTCACCCAAAAATGTACATGGAGATTGTGTCTTTTCCCAAGATTGCTACTTTTTTTTTAATTTTGGAAATAAAATAACATTTTTTATAAATAAAGCTTTTGTTTTTCTTGTAGTTTTATTAATAAATAGAATTGACAAAATTGATAATCGATAATAGACGTAATTTAAAATGTAAAATTGTTGGGGATAATTTAAATTGTCAAATAATTAAGAATATTTCCCAATCTGATATGAAATTCAACAACAAGTCCGATTCACGGTAGCTTTGGACTATAATATAAAAATTCGCTTGATGCTTTGCCAATTAATTAAATTAAATCAGCATATTCTCGTTGACATATTGGTGTTGAGAAATCCATTACTTTGATTCCGAAACTATATAATAGTTAATAATATTAATATCATGGGACATGACAAAATAGTCGGGTACAATTTTTGGTAAAAAGACCTATTGACTGTTGTAGGATGCTTTAAAATCTATGAATCATCGGTTTCCAAGGCGAAATCTTGAATTTTCCATATGATTTTGCGAAAAGCCAAAAAAAATTATTGCGAAAAGTGAAAACATTATGTAAGGGGGTGGGGGGTGCAGTCGTATATTCGATGTATATTCTCATTACATCAACGCAATAAAAATCTTGAAAAAAATTAAAAACTAACAAAGAATGCCTAAAACGTACTGAAAGTAGATTAATTAAAATTGTCACTTTATAGAAGGACTACAGCGGTTCATCAATGTTATCTCTAACCATTGCTTCACGATGCCAAACTAAGTATTCAGAATTACACCAAAAAATAACAATAAAATAAGAAAATAAAATCCTAAATAACGCCCTAATTGTGCATGTAGCAATTAATGGCTTAAAGCTGATACGGTAGTCATAAGTAGAGATAATGTTCGCTGGCTTTCCCCATTCGGTGAGCATGTGGAGATCAGACAAATTGTTACATGCATCCCGGCGAATGGAAAGCATCAATTCGCTGATACAAACACTCCAGCGAGTAGGTACACCCACGGCGGCGGCCAGCGGACGGATGCAAGAAAAGGATTTTAGCAAAAATAAAGGAACTATGAGCAAAATACCTAGTTTTGACTTTACACATTTCATAAATTCTGTCTAATGTCTAAAAAATGCAACACGATTTCTCGCGATCATTTGATTTGTTTCATAAATCAGACAATGGCTTCTTATGATTTATAATAATACACAAAATTTATACAAAAAAAAACCGACATCATTTTTTTTTATAAGTGCAGCAGCCATGTCATTGTGAAACTTAGGACGGGCTGTCGTAATTGAATGCATATACATGAATGACTGAATGAAAACTCTTTATTGCACAATTAAAATATACATAATGTCGTGTCTGTGCTGTTGACCGTTAAGGAGTCCCCTCTTCGGAGCCAACCCTGGGTACAGCAGCCATGTCATGGTGAAATTTAGAACGGGCTGTCATAACTGAATGCGTATACAAAATTTCGTGTCTGTGCTGTTGACCGTTGAGGAGCCCCCTTGAGGAGTCCCCTCATCGGGGTCAACCCAGGGTGTAGAATCAGGTCAAGCTTACCACAAAAAAATATATTGTCATCGGAAGTGAATCAACATGTACATTTTTAGCTTTATATAATAATATTTGTGGAGTTCCCTCAATTCCTTATGGATACTATCATCAGAACAGGATTTTGATAAAAATGGGACCAATCTGCAAGTATATCCTTTTAAATAAAAAAAAAGAATTATTGAATTCGGTTCATAAATGGCAGAGTTCTGAGGTAACAAACATTTAAAAAAAAGATACAACCGAATTGATAACCTCCTCCTTTTTTTTCAAGTCGGTTAAAATACGTTTTACGTATAACATTTTATACCTATATATTAAGTATATTCTATTATTTACAGAAAGTTAAGCCTGTTTGAAGGGGTGTACACTCTCCTGTTTGCCGCCCCCAACAATAGCGTTGTCTAGCGACGGATAGGCCCTGGGGTGACCGCTGACCATCTCCCGTCAGCTCCTAAACGCCTGTTATCACGCACTCACTGCGAAAAACTGACCCTAGGGTCAGGGCTGCCCTTCGGGAAATTAAATTAAAATAATTAAATTAAAAAACAAACCATATAATGCGACTGGAAGATCAAGGCACAATATATTTGGTATATATTATGTAGATCTTTTATTAGATGATTTAAAAAAAACAATAATACATAACTTATGGCATAACCTATCATATCGTTTTTATAGCAGTTCTTGGCAATTTTGTTATGTAACCATTGATTATAGATCGATCGATTGATATTAAATCGCTCAATGACGACGTACTACGATTTGACAGCTAAGATTTTACGACGAAACGCAACGTGAACACATATTTCCAAAAAGTGATGGATCTTCTCTTATGTTTAATAATGCCACGTTCGGCGCTTCAAACATGCCTATACGGCATTTCAATAACAAACAAATGTTGAATTTATAGCCCCTAATATTTTAATATTCTTTACATAGAGATGTAAATTTTTAATTCGGTTTACATGCAGGTTTGAATACGATATAATTAAGCACTTTAAAGGTCAGATAGACTAATAGAGGGAATCCTATCTCTCCGAATTACTTCTGTGATGTAATCCGCCTATATACAAATGCGATAGATGTCAATTGATGTTATCATTGGTTAAAATACCAGGTTTTTATAATCAATCAGTCCTCTATAAAAAAGCATTCATTATCAGGATTATTATAGATGGCCAAATAAATTGTTATTAGTTTGGCCGGACAATGCTATCAACGCCGCCCCCATGTCGCCGGCGTAGAAGGGATAAAAAAACATACTATGGCATAAGCAATATAATATCCTTTATTTAATCCATGATGGAACTAGGAAATAAGAAGAATATGTAATATTGTACATGCGAGAAGATTTATCAGAGGTTTCACAGAATCAGGGGGCGGGCGGGGACTGGAATAGGTTGGAGCGGGGGCGGCGGCATCTCGGACGCAATCAGGAAGCTGAATAATTGATGAGAGGCCAGCGGAGGGGGAGGGGGGGCGGAGCGGGGAGGGGAGATGATTGTGTTTCGACACGAGATTTCAACCTCCCAATGGCCACCTTGTTCCCTCTATATGTTATATAATATGAATGTATGTACATATACTTTGCTGTTGTACATTTACCACACTGAAAGTTTCCGAAATGAATAAGAAAAAAACACAGTGAATGGCTAAAAATTAACTTAAAGGTTTCTCAAATTATTTTCCTTGAGCGTTAATACATTTTTTTCATAAGTATAAACCAGATTTCAAAGTATTTATTCCACTCCGCCGTGGTGACCTCGGAAACATATTTTCATATTATTCGACAGCCTCTTACGGCGATGAAAATCGTTGACCGCGCAATTGGTTCTTAATTTTAGGAAACAAGAAGAAGGCACAAGGTGCCAAGTATAATATATCTAAGGATAGTTCATGAGTTCTACGTGTTTCGTCTTCAAAAAATCGTTTGTCTGTCTGGTCGAGTGAGAGCTGGCATTGTCATTGTGGTAGTTGATGCAGCGCTTTACGGAGTTCGTCAATAACTTTCGGCAAGAAAATGGTCGTTTACTAATCAGCATTTATAGTACGATGATTCTCCAAAGCCACAAGTTCCATAAATGCCACGATTTTTCAAAGTAGCTACGTGTCCAGTTTTCGCAGAAAAAAAAGCGAACATCGGCTTTCCGGCACTTTGCACGCGCGCCGCTTTGGTTAGATTCAGATTATTTTGGAAGACCCAAATTTATTATTTATATATTTATTTGTTTATTCGCTTATTACTAATCAACATTACAGTAAAACCAATGCTTTGACAAGTAAAATGAATAAAGATATCACGGTAATTATACAAATAGAATGAAACTTATAATACTACCATATAAGAATAAATAATTCATAGCCTGCAATTTTGAACGAATCTGGTGCCATCGAGTGAATTTTAATTAAGCGCCGCAAAGGACGCGCCAACAAGTAGGTACCACCTCGTAAGGTTAGTGCGCGAGAACGGCTCCGCGAAAAGACGGTGCGATCGAGCACGAGGATAATTATTAGGTACGAAAAGATCCACCTTAGCTAGTAAGATAGGGTTATCAGTTTTACCACGAATTAGATTCAAAACGTAGGACATGGTCAGCCATTCTCTTCTGAGACAGGGAGAATTATAGCCAACCATGCCTGTGATAGATGCAGTCGGATACAAAAATGGATAATATCCGTACTGCTTGAAGTACAGAAATCTCAAAAACCACTTCTGTACCTTTGCCAGCATGAGGGTATAGGTAACTTCATGCGGATTCCAAATAGCTGTATTCGGTTCCATGCGACTTCTAACAATCGAATTGTACAACGTGCGCATAACCCGAATATTATAATTGAAGTGTTTGGATTGCCTTATCACAAACCCCAGATGCTTGAAAGAAGTTGTAGATAGTTGCCTAATATGTTCCTTGGAGTTTAACTGGAGGTCGAAAAAACTCCCAAGTCCTTGACTTCAGTCACTCTGGGAAGCACAAATCCAGCGATGGAGTAATCATACATGAGATGAGCAGTCGATCTTGGGTGTGTAAACACTGAACATTTGTTAGTATTGAAGTGAAGGTTACGAGCTTGGCTCCATGCACAAACTGCGTCATTGGTGGATTGCTGCTTTGTTTAGAAAATGTAGCTGTAAATCCATGTTTCACCACATGTTACCATGACCCACGCCAAATATTCATTACAAATTACAACCGCGGGTATTTTTTTAAATTTAAACTCCATGTTACTTCTGAAGTGTTGGCCATGTAGTAAAAAGGAATACATAAGTCTTGTAGGAACTTTAGGAAAAATCTGTACTGATTTTCAAAACTAAGTTAATTATTTGGACCACTATTTAATTATCGATAAACATATCGTTATGATATAAAATAGGGTTTATCAAATAAGCATGTCAATCATGTAAAGACGTGCACGCTTTCAAGACCGTGTATTTCGCATACGTACGTGGTGTGCTCAAACACTCATATCTTATATGGTCATCTCGGTATGGTGAGCATAACAGTAGGATCGAGAGCATCCAATGTCGCTTTTTTGAGACACTGAGATTTTATAAACCACTCAAGGAGACTACTATTTATAACGTGGAGTCGTTGGAACACAGCAGGTTATTTAATTTTTAAATTTATATATAATGTTATCCAAAATAACGGTCCATTCCTGGTAAATAACATAGCATTTCGTGTTCCTGTAAAAACACCAGGTCACATTTATTTTTTTATTATTATTTATTTATTAATTTACAATAACTTCATATAATATGTCATATAAACACCATTTACATAATATGGTTGAGTTGGGAGAGATTGAGCACATCCTATGGTGAAATGTTTATCCGCATTCCTAACTAGGTCAGAGACCCGTATCTAGGGATGCTGATTTTTGTTTAATTGTATCGACGAGCTGACACTACATTGTCCTTTTCATGTACATATAGCAATAGCTTACCCTGATAATGACCAAAATACTTTTCCTCGTAGAACATTCACCTCATATAACGAGATCTTTAGCGAAATTGCTATATTGCTCTTGAAATTTTATGTATTTTCAACAGCAAAAAAAGCAAAAATGCAACCATTACTAAATAATACAATCATGAACTAATATACTTCTCTCTTACATACAACACCCACACAAACGCGATCTCTCTAATATTTAAACTACCAATACACAAAGGTCTAAATACATATAATAGGTACATAAACCCTGACAAACACACACACATGGTCTGGAATCCCCAATATTTGACTTACATATCGCGGATCGAATCGATACAAAAAAGATTTGTGAAGCGATTAAATTTCACTTCTTTCACCAAGCCCAGCTCCTATGAGGAATCCTTAAAAGCCCACAATTTAATGTCATTGGAGAGCCGTAGAGTCTTGATCGATGCCGTATTCTTGCATGGGTTGGTAAATAATTCCATCGATGCGAATGCGATTTTGGAGCGCATTGAATTTTATGTTCCTCCCCGCCCTGTTCGATCGCATCGACTATTTCATCTCCCTGTGGTGAAAACCAACGCATCTCAAAATGCATTTCTATACAGAGCGTGTCATAGACATAATACAGACTTTTTAAGTGTGGACATATTACACTCATCAAAAACCTCTTATAAGGACTCAATAAAAAAAATCTAGAGTCTATCTAGATGATCACAAAACATTTATACATATTATATTTCATTTAATTTAGTTCAAGGACATAATTTTATCTCAAGAATATTCAATATAATAACTATATATCGTACCTAAAATTAAATATAAATATATTTGTATACATACATAATATATTTTTATCTATTTTGTCTCTCCCTTTCACCTCACTTCCTATCCTGATTCCCCCCATTCTCAAGCGGAAACAATATAAAATTATATTGCGTTCATTTTGTATACTTCATATTCGGATCACATTAATGGATTTTTGTCACTTTTAAATAGGTTTTTATTGCATTGTATGTAGTTCTGTTTGGTTCCAGAATAAAATAAATAAAATAAAATACCCACACAACCCATAAACAAACATGCAACTACACACTTAGGTACACTTGCGCCAATGACCATTTTGAACACTTACTGATATATGTTTCATTGTATGACTCACGCATTATATTTCTTCTATGTAGTTCCGCGTAACGAGGCAATGTATTGTTTATCTGATTTGAAATGCATGGGACATGCACCGATGTCAAAGCGCATCGAAGATTTAACCGGTGCAGAAAGACTTTAGTTGCGCGTATTCGAATGGAACGTTGTGTCGCAATATCAAGTCAATCGACTGACTTCTTTTTGAGTTTTGCGAGTACAGACATACGCAGAATGATTTTTTATAAATAAAGATTAAAAACCACTTATGCGAAAATTTATAACTGGCCTATGCTGATGAGGGGTAATGCACCAGATAGCCATCGTATTTTCATACTGCAAAAACAAGCTCTCAGGGCGATATTTGGGTTAAAAAGAGACGATCACTGGGCTCCGATCTTTAAAAATAAAAAATTATTAACTTTTCAATCTGCATTTATATGCCAGTGCTTAATTTATGCGAAAGCAAATTTGAAAAACGAGGAAAAGCATTCGAGTCTGCATGAACATATCACTCGCAATAAAAATAATGTATTAATTCCCAAAATGCGGCTTTCTTTATACCGGAGGTAATTTTTATATTTGGGGTTTAAATTTTTCAACTCGTTGCCAGTAGAAATTATAATACTTCAATAGTTTAAGAAATGCATAAAAAGAAACTTAACCATAATTTTGATGAATTTGACAAGGCCGTCTTAGTTTTTAAAAAATATTTTTATCTTTTATCAAATTTGTTCTAAATATTGTCACCTTATTGTTGATATTATTGTAAAACTTATTGTTTATTAACTGATTATTTTAAAAATTTTCATTGACTATTTTTAAAAACCTAATGATAGATTATTTAACAAAATTGTTTTTTATTTTTTGTTATTTGAGTCTGTAAGATTTAATTTTTATAATTGATCCGATGGGGCCTTGCCTTTACATATAAAAAGTATATGTACACGTGTGCCTTACAATGAAGTTGTAATAACTTCTAGAAAATGTAAAATGACGTATTCCACAGTATGTACTTTTTGGAATTAATAAAATATGACTAAGACTATGACTATGACTATTATTGTTCCCATTTGTATATTCAGTAAGGTCGTGAATTTTCCAAATAAAATAAAATAACGCCGCTAGTCTTCGATATACAAAATGAAGTACTTAAGGGTACTCGGTCTATCGCCGGCAATTATTCATCGGCACTCCCTGATTTGTAAGACATTGATAAACCGGGAAAGGTGTCTCTCTTTTCGGGGAATTGATGCGGCGTCCCCAAAAGAGGGCGGAGGAGGGATCGAATTAGCATTTCGTGCGCGCACGCAGCGGACGGATCAGTTCGGGGCTCGGGATAGGCCGCAGCGGGGCTCCGGGAGGAGCGGACGAATTCCACCCGGGAGCGGAGTGATACGCCCGTCCGCGCGCCGCGACTGACTGATACCAATTTAATCGGGATCCAATTGAAATTCACGGCGGTGAATCGCCGCTCGCGGGCGACGAATCAATTACCGGCGCCACGACGCCGGCGTCCGCGTCGCTGCAGCCGGCTATGCGGACGAATCCAGGCGAAATTTCCGCGAAAAAGAATATGCTAATTGTAATAAAATACGCGAAAAAAGAATATACTTAGAATATTAGTAACTTTAGGAATAATAGCACATTGCACTCGCACATTTATACAAATTTAAATATATACAGGTTTAGATTTTATTACTCAGCTTTTTATAAATAGGTTTAAAAACGAATTTAATGCGTGAAGTTTGTAGCACCCGACGTTTCGCTGATGTTGCAACTGCCGTTGTCTAGAGTAAATACACTGAAGCGCCCTCAATCCGTTGTTCAGCGAGTACGCAGCAAACCGTTGCCACTGCTCAGATACTAACGGCTTCGAAACCGCCGCCTCATTACCGTTATAATCTGCGCAGTGGCAGCGGTTTGCCGATATCCCGCGGAACAACGGATTGACGGCGTTTCAGTCTACCTTAGACAACTGCGGTTGCAACATCGTGTTACAAATCTCACGCGGTAAATTCGTTTTCAACCCTTTTTATAACGTCAAACACCCGCGATAGTCTCCGATTTCATAGTCAGCTTTGGTCAAGTGGGAGTTTATGTACATTAAACTATAGCAAAAAAAGAGGTTTTTTTTTTATTTTTGTGTTTTTATATTATGAGATTTTTCTACAGAAGATTATTCTACATAAAAAAAACTGAGTTATAAATTTTCCAACGATTTTTACTTAGTAGGTACTTTGATTTTTCTCAGTAATGAAAAATCGAAAAACCTTATCAGTGATTTTCGACTTCCATGACTTTATTGTTTATGTAAAAAACATGTAAATTGCATAATATAAAAACACTTTTTTCCGAACAGTTTATGTTTATTCAGTTTATTTTTGAATTGTGTATAATCAATTACTTGTCTAGGAACACCAATAAAACTAACCTGTATCCATTCCTTTATACATTGCAAAATAGTTTGTTAATGACTTTGTGCTTTTAGATATGCTATTGCTTGAATTAATATAGTGAGCCCGCAGAGGCCCAAAACAACGGATTGGTCGCATTTTTGCATGCACCTTATCACGGTTTCTTCGGCTTTGTAGAAGGACAGAAGTACAATGGTGCACATCGCCAATAGATGGTACTATTTCTTTTTCTCTTTTAGTTGCGTATATATTTTTTATTAAATATGCGAGGTAACTAATAAATAAAAAATAAACGCCAATTCCAATGATTTTCCTTTATCCGAATCCACTTGAGCTATCCATTACCATGCGTAAGACGGATCACTCCCTCCCTCCCTCTGTCGCAATCCTCGACTGAAAGCGAGAGAACTCGAGGCGAGTTACGCCAACTTAATCGAAATCAATTGGAAATTCCGGGCGAAAAGTTCCTTTTCGCTGCCAAGACGAATCAATTATGAGCGGGGCTGCGGTCGCATTCAAATGCAGCGACGCGCCCGAATTGGAACATTCAGACATTTAGACACCCCTAACTATGTATATACCTAAATTTTGAACAGTGTAGTTCGGTATGCGGTTTCAAGTGGTTGACAAAGTTTAGAACATATGAGCATGTTCCAATTGAGACTTGTTCCAAGAGGCTTGTCTCCGTATGATGTTCACCATTCCCTAGAAAAGCATAGCAACTTATGTGCAGGAGGATGATCATTTCGTGCAGTTGAGATTGTATTATATTCAAGTGTTTTATTTCTATTTTATTTAATTTTTCATATTATATAATTAAACGATGCTAGGAAATATATAATGTCAATTAAATTAAAATAAAGCGACAAATTGGTTCACCCCAATCCCATGTAACCCCAAACCCGTCACACATCTATCTAGGCTTTCGCCTGTACCTAGATGTGCGATTTGTCATGTAGCCCATATATAGCAATTCTGCGACAAAGATTTATATCTCATTTCATTTATTTATTTTATTTATTTGATCAATTTGAACGGATTTAAAAAGCATATAGATCTGATAGTAATATAAAAAATAGACACGACCTATATGATTATTAGCATATTTGTACTGGTCAAGCCCAACTTCTTACTGGCTCTTGCCGGGACTTAGTCCAAAGCAGCGAGCTTCCTGGTGTATGTATTAGTCAAGTTATACATGTATACAAGTTATACAAGTTATACATTATGCATGTACCTATTCGTCAAGTTAAAAATCATTTATACAAAAAATAACCGTCAGAAGTTAAATTAAGCTTCAAATATATTGTATAATAGGGAGTATGAAGAATGAGTAATTATATCCAAAAAAAATGAAATTGTATTTAAATATTAACATAATAATAAAAATCTAATTAATAACAAATAATCAGGGTAATAATTTAAGTATAAAAACTCATTGGATGTATTAATTTCTGGATATTTTTTTATTAATGACATGTTTCAACCAATACTCAACTTTAGCTTTAAAGAAGACTAGTAGTAGTAGTAGTAAACGAAGTGGGGGGCTTGTTTCCAGCCCTTGATGTCACCTGGATCTATAAGTTCTTTTGTAACTACCCACTTTGTGGTTAGGTCAGTGGTTAGCTAGTAGCCGAGTACTTCTTACCAGTCCACGTAGATCACTGACCTTCAAGTTGGGCAGATCGCTGGGTTCGAGAAAGGTTCGTCCCAGTAAACTGTGTCTTTTTGCGGCGAGGCCTAGGCAGTGACCAACGATGTGTATGCTGTCTTTAGGTTCTTCGCCACATATTCGGCAGTCCTTGCTCTCGGTCAAGCCAAGGTTGAATATATGTGCTTTAAGGGTCGCGTGTCCGGTGAGGAGACCGATAGTGGTTCTACGGTTCTTCTTGCTCATGTCAAGTAGGGCCTTGGTTTTCTTTTGTAATGGTTGCTCCATCGTGGCTTTTGCCTGACGACACCCCTGGCTCTGTTTCCAGGATGCCCGATGATCCCCAATAATTGGCTCCACCGGGCATTCCAGTGTGCCCAGTTTAGCCAGTCTGTCGGCCTCTTCGTTGCCGGGTATGCCTTGATGACCCGGTATCCATATTAGGATGATTTTGTTGGCTTTTCCCAATTTGTTGAGCTCTTGCATGCAGTCCCAGAAGACAGAAGATTCTGCGGTGGCTTTAGCCAGAGCGTCCAGTGCTGCTATGCTGTCAGAGCAGATGAGGATTTTTCTATTTTTTACCTCAAGTCGACTTTGGAGTTTTACGCATCCCAATATGGCAAATACCTCGGCTTGGAAAACCGTGGCATATTGTCCAAGGGGGATTCTGATTCTGTGGTTGGTTTTGGGTCCGTACACGCCTGCCCAAAACGTCCATTTTTTCCTGAACCGTCGGTGAACCAGGCGTCTGGGATGTGGCTTTGGAGCCACTGCGGATTCTTCCATTCTTCCCTGGTGGGGATTAGGATTTTATTGGATAAAGATGACTAAGTCATATAACTTGATACAGCATATTAAATATCCTGGAAGCTATGTATACAAAATTCTTCTGTCCAAAGTGGTCTGTGTTCGGGGGACGCTGACGTGAATAGCCTGAGATTGTCGGCTGTAGTTTTTTGCTGGGTTCTTGATGCGTTACCCGAGTTAATTTGGTATTTAGCGAGCGTCGCTTTCGTGTAAACTTGTGATAAAGGTGTGGACATTATGCTACTTATATCAGACGGAGAATACTACAGTTTTTGGAATATGCTGTAACATGCTGTAACTACCAACTTCATCTAAACGTGCTATGGCCAACGATAGCATCGATTTAGTCAGCGAGAACATTGCGTATACTCATAATAAACAGCGCTAAGTTACTAATCGCTAAGTTCCCAAGCGCTAAGTTACTAATGATACGCAGCGCCAACATGACATGGTTGGTCAGAAACAATCGCCATGATTTTGATGTACTCGTATCTATGTATCCAAATGAAGCGCAGAACAAAAATTTAGGTTTAGAAATGTTTCCTGTATCGGTTCAACATATTTTACAAAAGGATTATATTTTGTGTCCTACCTTGGAGAGAGGTACATTTTAGGAAAAAGATCTTGGATATATTTTTTTATTAAGAAAGTAATTTATTTTATTGAGGACTTTGGGATTTTCCAATATTTCTTTGATTATTTTTATACAGAATAATTTATGACAAATTAACTGTTTCTATTACGAAATTCAAGACCATTCAAGTGATGCTATTAAGCTGGCCACCTGGACGACAATTTGTCGTTAGACAACAAGTGGGTTGCAGAAAAAATCATGACGACTTTCAAAGATTGTTTGGCTTCCTGACATTCGTCAGTCGCTGGTCAAGAATGAGCTGGCTGTGGCTAGATGCTGAGCTATAGGTGAATAAATAAGGATGCTTAAGGTTTACAAGTTCGGAGGATGCGCGGCACAGCGGCGCACAATGGTATTTTTAAAAGTTCTAAGTAGAATTAAGTAAAATAAATTACATTATACAATTAACTAAAAATCATTACAATGCCTTCTCATTCGAATCATGCAGTCGATAGTTTCACGTGATAACAACAAACTACGTATGATCTCCTAGTGTCCAGGCATGTTGAAATCTGCTTCATTAATGTAACTAATGTACATGTTCATGAGCCGTTCGATCACGTTTGTTGTTTGCAGTGTAATCGTTGTGGGTGCCGGTTGTATCATTTCCTAAAAATAATCATATTTATCGTATGGTTTCTACGTTTTAAACATATTAAATTGTAATAATAATGGCTTTATTCACTATTAGTATTGGAACATATGATTAGGAAAATATCATTTCAAAATACAATAAAAAAATGTTTAAGTTTCAGGGTCCACCTGGATTCCCTTTACTGGATTCCCTTTAATTTTAAAATTAACTTTTCTTACTGGCGTACTTAGCTATTTCATAATATCTTCCGCCAACTTACCCACTGACAAGTGTTTTTTAGAAGCTGTTCCATTGTAAAGAGAGGGCAGTTTCGAAATTGTTGTAGTGAAAAGTCGCTATCGAATAAAAACTGATGTATTATTTAATCACTATTCAATTACCTACCTTTAAAAAACACGCAAACAAAGGTGTTTCACTTATTTCTCGTTTCAACTTTCATTTCTACTTATTTTTCTTGTCTTGGTTTTTCCATGGTATCATTGCTAAGGTGTCGCTTCCGGGTTTATTTTCATAAATTATTATTGCATTGCACTCACTTCCAGAAGCTTTAAAATTATTAAATGAAAGTCAGCCTGTCGCTATTTTTAATCAGCGACTCTTTGCACTAATTTGCAGTTATAATATTCAAATTAATCATAAATAGGATAGAAAACGAATTTACCGCGTGAAATTTGTAGGACCCGACGTTTCGGTGACGTTGCAGCCGCCGTTGTCTAGGGTAAACTGAAGAGCTGTCAGTCCGTTGTTTTGCGGGTAGGCCGCAAACCGCTGCCGCCACTGCGTAGGTTATAACGGTGGTGGGGGGCCGGGCTCGGAGCGCGGGAATTTTTAAAATCCGTCTTGCACACAACACTCACTGTATCCTGTTTTACGTCTTTGCGTTCGGCGTTCGGCAGCGGGAACATTTTAAGAAGAGGGTTCCACGTAGAAGAGAGTTTGTAGCCGTCATCTCTATTGAAGTTCGGAGTTCTTCTTATTTCAATGGCTTCCCGGATCATGCGAGGAAAGTAGAATTGTTCCTTGGATAGAACAATGGGATTTTGAAACTGCATCCAGTGGTTACTTCCGTTATCCAATATATGTTCGCAGATCGCCGATTTTTCTCGCTGAACGTTTTTAACAGCTTTGATGTGTTCTGTCAGTCGCGTGGCTATGGGCCGTTTCGTTTGTCCAACGTAGGCTAGACCGCAGCTGCATTCGACTTTATACACACCCGGGGTTTGCAGTGGTATTACATCCTTTACAGGCCTCAAAAATCGAGCTATATTTTGGGTCGGTTTAAAGATCGTTTTTATATCGAATCTGTTTAGCATCTTACTTATTCGATCTGTCACGCCCTTGACGTATGGTAAGAATGCTCTTGATCTGCTCGGTTTTTGAGTTTCGTCCGTATTAGATCGTGTGCGTGTCTCGTGATATTTTCCGTATCCATTTTTCCTAAGGACATCATTGACATGTTCCATCTCCTTCGGAAAATGCTCAGTGTCGCATAGATCGCGTGCTCGATTCACGAGCGACGTTTGCACTGAACGTAGATGGTAGGGATGATGGTGTGAGCTTGCATGCAAATATCTGTCCGTATGTGTGGGCTTCCGATATACCGTATGTCCGAGAGTATTGTCACTTCTCCTCGTCACTTTGACATCCAAAAATGGTAAGGAGCCGTCCTTCTCTACTTCATAGGTGAAACTGATTTTTGGGTGTATGGAGTTTAGATGACCCAGGAATTCTTTCACCGTTTGAATGTTGCCTTTCAGGATGCAGAAGGTATCATCCACGTAGCGAAGCCAGAGAATGGGTTTAATTTTGGAGGTTTTTATGGCTAATTCCTCAAAATATTCCATATATAGGTCACTAACTATCGGCGATACGGGGCATCCCATTGCTACTCCGTCGATTTGTTTGTAATAATCGCCGTTCCATAGAAAGTAGCAGGATGTCAGGCAATGTTGAAGCATGTCGGCGTAGCTAATAGGGAGGTCCTCAGACCTTAGTTTATCTCTCACCACCGTAAGACACTCCGAAATGGGCAAATTCGTAAATAAAGATTCGACGTCAAAGCTCACCATTATTTCGTCTTCGGTCAGTTTTAAGCTTCTAAAAGTTGGATTTTAAAAATTCCCGCGCTCCGAGCCCGGCCCCCCACCACCGTTATAACCTACGCAGTGGCAGCAGCGGTTTGCGGCCTACCCGCAAAACAACGGACTGACAGCTCTTCAGTTTACCCTAGACAACGGCGGCTGCAACGTCACCGAAACGTCGGGTCCTACAAATTTCACGCGGTAAATTCGTTTTCTATCCTATTTATAATGTCAAACAACCGCGATAGTCTTCGAATTCAAATTAATCGTTTCCAAATCGGTGATCTGAATGACTGAATCATTCGTAACTGACACATAGGTGTCGGTTCCCGCCGTGGTTTGCATAAATTTGTTCTAATCGGTCGAAATATTGAAAAACCGAACAGCGACCGTTCAATTCAGTCAGTGACTATATGCAGAATGACCGAATCATTTCTTAACCAACGATTTGGTCAATCTACTCTTTTTAGACAGGATCGGCATTATCGAATCTATCGCGACCGACACATAACTAGCTCCCTAATTAATTCATCATAATTCACTTCCCTATCTGCTTGATGAATTTCCGATAAATCTCTTTCCGCTTGATGAATTTCGATGTGTTGAATTTGAAGTATTTTCGTATTACTTAATAGGAGTATTTATTATGTGTATTATTATTTTTCAACAATCGCCAATCCGTCCCGCGCGTCCCGCCAGTCTCTCAATGGCGGCATCGCGTCGCACGGAACAAATATATTCAAATTGTATTGTTCCATCTTCGGAGGTATTGATATTTGACAACGCGTTCACGTCGCAACCCCCTCTCCCCTTTCTTCCCCCCAACGATTCTGAACCCGCGCCCTCCTCCCCCCACAAGCGTCTTCAGCTCCGACTCACTTCCTGGAAATGTAACCAGATACAATTTATCACTTCCACTCAGAATATTTTAGCTAGGTACTCCTCTGTGATACCTTAGTGCTTAGGAAATTTACTCATAGCGAGGAATTGAAAAGAGGAGATTGGCTTGATTGAGCACGGATAAGCCTAGTTATTTTTACAAATTGTCATGTACACTATTGTACACAAATATTTTTTATTTTTTATTTATTTACAAAAAAATATTTAAAAATTATTTTTACAGAATGATTTTGCGTCACTTTAAACTAGGCAGTGCCTGTTCTAAGGAAAACCCCAATTTTATATGATATTATTTTTAATGTTAAAGTTCAGTTTTATTAAGATGTTTAGAAATTGTTATTGGTTATTAAAAAAAAAAAAACAAGATAAACATACAGATAACATCAGAATATACAAGATAACATCAGAATATACATTAAATAATAAAAAAGTAGTAATTAAAATAAATTTAAATACAAAATATTATGTAATAAAAATAAAAAGCTGAATTTACTTACTCTTGTTTACATATAGGCAATTTATATTGTTATAGATGTGAGGGTGTGTAAACTGTGTGTGTAAAAATAATTACATTTTTCCAAAGTCCAAAAAAATTTTTTTTTCCGTTATTAGTATTATAAAAGTATTGCTATCTATCGCCCGATAGTTGTGCTACATGGAAAAGTTCTCCATTTATTTTGTTTATTTTTTTTATTTATTTATCTTCTAATACCTATTACATATATTCACCTTTGAGCATGGTGCGTGCAAGCAATTAATATTATATAACTATATCAAAATGAATGTCAATAGCTTTAAAACTGGGTGAGATAATCAACAGTGACATACATTCAGTCAGAAAGACGATAAAGTATCATGGATAGGGTTCCGTTTGTACAAAATCCTAATTTCTCTCACTTTGTCTACTGCAATATATTCAATCGCATCTGTAACACCTGAGCCAATAAAATACAAGATTATTTGACTGATACATGCACGCAGGGGAATAAAAATCCAGAAAGTCGACGAAACTTGAGATGCGCCAATAAAGAAGAAAGCTGCAAAGAAATCGCATGATTTTCCTTTGGGAAACGAGGGCCTAACTAAATTTTTAGGATACAGGCCTAAGAAGCCCCGTTAGATGTGCATAGCACCGTTTGTTATTTGACCTGTGTCGATCTTAAGCTGTTATTTTTCAACGTTCTATTTCTTCACTTGGGTGACATTGTAACTACAATTTTTTTACAAGCATTAAATAAATAAAATTAATACAATTACAATTTGGAAACGTGAATACTTTACCATGTACTTTTAGTAGATCAAAATGTTGTTATCCCCTGGAAAACGTACCATGAAAACCATTAGTAAAACTTAAGACAGATAAATAAATTTTTTATTTAACAACTACGCTAGTTGGACGCAACTAAGGATCTTGTAATAGAATTTAACGGTATCTAGCGGCAAGCTTATGGGAAATCGTTTAATCCCAAATTACGATTTACTACTTCATATACTCTAATCTCGACAATTATCCGGTGTTTTGGGCAATGTTAGGATAGTGATTGCTAGGCAACGAATAGGTTTACAAAAATTCTTTTAAACTCGACAACCGTTGTATATTACGTAGCGAACGTTGTAATATTAAGTTGTGGCTATTTTACTGGTCATTAAAATATATTTTTCATTTCTTTATTTATGGCCAATGTGAGTTTCATTTCGCACGTGTTTGTCTCGAGTTAGGATCCTGTTTTACCGTGCGGGGCAAAACGAGGGAAAAAATGCAAAGAAAATCTCGACAGAAAACGATCGCTGTTTATATTTTTTTCTAATCGCTCGTCTGTTTCTTTCAGTATGGTCTATGGGTCTAGGGTCATTACTATTATCCTAACGACCAATAATCTCTATATATTATAATAACCCTTGGGTATAAAGTGGACAAATTTCACAATTAAAATTCAAAAAAAATTGTTTGATTTTAAATAAGGTACAACCCCACCATTAAACCTCATTGTGACACTTCAGATGAATATTTGAAATAGACGACTTAATTATATAATAAACCGATCGATTGTTTTCTACTTCCAAATATTTTGGAAAATACTTCTGCATTCTAATTTAAGCAAGTAGCTACGTTGAAATGTTTATATAGCTGCTTTATAGTGTTATAAAATGGGTATCGTTTCAGGATTATATTTATTTCATCATAACTAATACCAATGAGGCATTGCCACAGACGTCACCCCCATGCATTCACTTATCTGTCACTCATAGATAATCCACAACTTTTTTTACGATTTGGCTCGTCAATTGGAATTGACTTTATTTATCGGGGACGCGCCACTTGAATTTTCATATATTTCAACTTTTATGATTCTTTTATTTACGACGAATAAGCGATCGTTTTACTGCCGCCAGTAAAGGAGTAGAGTCGACATTCTGCGCGAGTCGTCCTCGTCGTACGTCTTGTTACGACTATCCGCGGAATTGTCGATCGCTCGAACCACTCCGCGTATTTCGTTCCACTTTCGTGCCGCCAGTTTTTTGATTAATTTCCTCGTTGGGCGTAGCAAGCACTTAAAAGCGTGGTGGGGCTTACCGAATCGTAAAGACCTGGTCTATAAAAATCATCAACTTCATAGTGAGTCTTGGTTTCGTCGGGAGTCTTCTTCCATTCCACTCTTTGGTTTGGCTTTTTTGGCATTAACCGCATTTGGATTTGGTTTTTGGGGCATTCCTTTGAATTGCATTTAGGTCTTTAACCGCAGAATCAAGCCGTCACAATTTTGGTGGCAATTTTAAAGGTTTCACAAAAGAATGCGTTTCAACGACTGTTAACCCCTCCTATTGCGGGGTAAAAATTCAGTCGTCACTTCTGCCCGGGACAGTTTTGCGCGTGAAGTCGATGGCCTTGAGAAAAACGACCATAACTTTTAAACTACTATACGGATCGTAAAAAGAATAACTGTAAAATGATCGCATTGAAATTTGAAATTTATAATATTATAACCTTATCTCGTCAAACAATTAAGATAATAATGAATAAATATTTAAAAAGTTGGCATTTTACGCAGCGCGGAGCGCCCTAACCAATATTGGTTAGATACAATTTTAGCATTTGTAAGCGTCTAACCAAAAATGGTTAACTCAAATAGGAAGGGTTAAGGTGACATGAGACCTTAGAAAAATATCCGAAATGGGCGGACACGCGAAGAAATAGGCGGGGTCAATTTTGTAGAGTTTGACCAATAAAAATCGATAGTTGACGTAGTGTGAGGCACAGATTCAATGTACGCTCGCGCCGGCGACCGGGCGCATACTAATCTTTCGATCACAGCGCTAGCACAGAATAACTGCCTCTGCGCAGTGGTGGTATGAGTGTGTTAATAGTAAAGTATATTTAGCGTAACTCTCAGAGCGCTCTTACGTTTTAATTACCTGTAATTAATTTAGGGCCTAGATAAAAAATGTGGCTAAGCGAGACGCTACAGAATTAACCACTCAATACTATGAAATTACAATAAAACACACTCACCGCTTACGTTGTAGGAGTAATCGCTCCTGAAAGTTTTCGGGCGCGTTTAGTTTAAATCCTCAATAATGTTCAAGGCAATGAGCAATTTTTTTCAGTCCAAATTGTAAATTGGATCCTTGTCGAGGGATTCGCTTAGAAACTTTTTTAAATGAATGGTTATATTTTTCAAAAAAATCACTTATTTTTCAAAACTAAAATTCTTCAGATATGGTCGTTCCCAGGTATCATGTCACCTTAATTTTTCATCCATTCCACAAACCTTAGCCACCTGAGCTTTCCGGTTTCAGGTCTCACAATATGGGTCTCACAATATGCACATCAATATACAGGTAATACAGTTCTTTGTTTGTTTGTCTTCTCCTTTGCCATCCTATCGCGAATCATAGAAATGCAGCTTGATCGAAATAGATAGCATTACTATTTTATCACTCAAAAAAGAAATGGCAGATAGAAAAATATTTTTAACTGATTTAGTTCCAGAGAAACCAAACTGTTTTGCAACAGTTTTGTTCGTTCACGTGGCAGTTTGTCAAAATATTTAACCTAATCCCCAAAACCTTTCTAGTAGTCTAGTCAAGTTTTCTGAAAAACGAACTTTTAGAAGCAAGTCATGTAACTTTTGGGCAACAGGTATTTTCTACCTATTTCAACCATGCTGAATACGAAAATTCCGGTTGCTTAAACGAAATCCTGACCGGAAGTGAGATATTCAAGATGGCGGTCTATATGACATCGAAACCCGAATTCGGCGCTGTAAAGCCTCCCTTCGACATAGGAACGCGTCCATATTGTATAGATGTATGTTTTTGAGCGTGGGGAATTTAAAAATACACTGTAAAAAAACATTGGTTCGGATTTCAAGATGGCGGCCAAGATGGCGCCAGCGCCATATTGCTCTATTTGGTCGTAAAAACGAGTGTGACGTGTCGCGATATATGTTTTAACCATGAGTATTTCAAAAAATCACTTTAAAACAACATTGAACTAAACTTTAATTCAAAAGTTTTTGTAAATAGAACAAACAATTATTTCGCTTGGGCAACTGGCATTTTCAGATTCAGCAGGGCCGAAAAAGGGAGAAAAGACCGGTTGGCCAAAAGTTACATGATTTGCTTCTAAAAGTAAAACGGAGAGTCTTTTTCCGATATTTTGACTGGACTTTAGGAGAGCGCGGCGATTTTTGCTTATCTGTGATCTAATCGTTTTCCAGTATACCGTTAAAGAAAAATATCCGAAATGGGCGGACACGCAAAAAAATAGGCGGAGTCAGTTGTGTAGGGTTTGACCAATAAAAATCCAGCGTTAACGAAGCGTCAAGCGCAGATTCCAGACGCATACTAAACGGTCAATCGCAGCGCTAGCACAGAATAACTATCTTTACGCAGTGATGGTATAAGGGTGTTAATGGCAAAGCATATATAGCGTAACTCTCAGAACGCTGCCACGTTTTAATTAATTGTAAATAATTTAGGGCCTAAATGAAAAATGTGGCTAAGTGCTGCCTTAGAAAATTGAGCAGTCTATATAATGAAATTATAATAAAACACACTCAAGGTTTGTCCAAGGCAATGTGTCCAAGGCAATGCGCAACTTTTTTTAGTCCAAATTTTAAATTGGTTCCTTATTCAGGGCGTCACTTAGAAACTTTTTTAAACTATTGCTTATATTTTTCAATAAACTCATAAAACTAAAATTCCTCAGATTGGTCTTTCACAGGTATCATGTTGCCTTAAGTCGGTATGTCATAAATTATACCGATATTACCCTCATCATACCAGTATCTTATGAACGTAGTTTGAGTTTATGCCATCGAATGAATCTTAAAGCAACTAGGGTTGTAGACTACAGCGGACGAGCCCGTCACCGCAGGAACTTTAAACAATGCTCTTCAGCAATAATAAATATTATGAATATAAATTATACAACTTCTTCATGGGGAAATAACGATTATTTTTCCACTGTGATGTATCCCTCAATGTAATAAAATATTTATTGCATTGAGACATCCAGCCCAGAATGAGAAAAACCAGCATACCATCGGTGAATCACCCTTATCAAAATACCCATGTTGTATTTCAAATAACGATCCTTCATAATTCCATACGATAAATTAACATTATTTTTAAAATCCTCTCATAAACATTATTTAACACGTGTGGTAAACCATATAGTGATTATTTTGAACATTTTATTATTTTCCTTTTCCCAAATTTTCCGTTACGGAATGTTTGCGAAGGCTTTCCTGCGTCCGCGCGTCCGTTAAGTGTGCGCAACGCCTAAAGCGATATCGGCCCCATTTTTATAATCCGATCTACGTCAAATACCACACGTATTACAAGCCAAGAAGGGGTGGACCAAATCCGATGGTGACATTAAGCCAAGATATGGTCGTATTTTTAATATCAATAAAACATCCCATCGCATCTAATAATTCCTTTAAAGATTGGCAGGAATATTTCATGGTAGATAAGTGTGGTTATTTTATGTGGTAGATTTGTGTGATACCAACGGAGATCATATATAGGGAGACTTCAATGTAATCTGGAATACTGTCTTGAGGTGACGTTATTATATTATGAACTTTTTCACCGATTTTCACCAGGTAATTAATTTTCAGCAGAACGAGCAATACTCGATGAACGAGCCTTTGTTTGGTTTTTTATTTGGTGTAATAAAATTGTCAAGCACACATCATTTTGCAATATAATCTGCAGTTTTGGAAATGCGAAAGTTTTGGAAGGCCTCAAAACTCCCCCCCCCCCCCCCCTCCCCCCCCCCCCCCCCCCCGTTTTGGATACGTTGTCCTCCTATGACCTAGTGGTTTTTTAGGTGAAAAGAGATGGAAAGTGCAGGGTTAAGGATAACGGAACGATGATCAAGTGAAGTCCATCGCATTTCCTCGAAATTTTGTTCAAGTTAGTTGTTGTATGGGACCGATAGTTGTCATGGAGGACAATAAGGTCTTGAATTCATTGGTCACGACTTATAAGCAATCTTGGCCTTACTCAAAAGACACATTCCAACCTGTGCTGCAATTTTGGAATCTGTTAGACGTCGATCGCTTTCAAGAATGTCACGAATCGTACGAATATTTTCCGATGTAATGATGGTCCAAGGACGGCGATCATGACAGAAAGACATTTTCCAGAAGTCACCTTTTTGGATCCCCAGGATCTCAAAACATGGAGATCCAGATATGGATCTCAAAACATAGATATGCAAACTCGAATTCTAAATTTTGCTCGAAAATAAGACTTCCCCTATTCACATACTTCGTGTAACAAGATGCATTTTTTGGGGCAGTCAAAATCAATAATTAAAAAAAGCTAATGACATTGTTATTTAATATAGCCCATATCGTATATTCCAGGTTCATCAATAAAACCAACCGATATAGAGATTAATTTCCACATATTTAGGGCTCCGCGTGAATAGCCCATTGTGAAGCCGTGGTCACTCAAGATCGATATGTTTTCTCTTATGAATAGTTATTTTTTTTTTCTCCATGGAATTTAAGTAATTCTTACTGTCTGTACATATTTATTAGGCGTATAAAAGTGTCTTATTGATGACAAAAGTCAGAATACCTGATGAAATAAATCGTCATCTGCTGCTACCTCGAGAAATCACGTTACACAGAATTCTGACTGCTGCATGATTGGAATATAAGCTTGTTGATTGGCCACCAGTTCTAGAATATCTAGCGGTATAACAATTTATACATTTTTCGGGACATCGTATGTGTCCCTATATGACGGATGGAGACAAAGGTTAACCATCGACCTATTTTAAAAGCAGGTTTCAGTCGTAGCAATCTATTACTGGCAGCCATTTAATTTTCCAATGCTATTTTTATATTTATCAAATGATATGTATTAAATCGAAGTGAGCCCCCATCCATCCACAGTCTTCAGAGAGGTAGGGTTTGTAAGAATGTCGCTTCGAGTAGCGCGAAGTAATAAATTCGCTGATCATGAAGCTGGTGCTGGCGAAGGGCGGCGGCGGCCGCCCGAGCCGCGGCCGCCCGTCGCCAGTCGCCCATGTCGGATGTCCTGGGCGTCCCGTGGGTGCCGTACCTCACCGCGCGCCGCCGATACTTGACTGATAATTACAGGTCACGTTAGCGTCTATAAAGCGGCCGCCTCCTGCCGCCCACTTTCATGGCCTGCAGCCGCGGTTAAACTCCGATAAACGAGGGTAAGCCTATCGCGCCGCCCTAAAATATTTACTCACTTTCACCGGGACATTAAAGAAAATCTTTAAATATTCAGAGAATTTGAGTTAGGTACACTTTATAGCATTTTATGTAGCGGTGTGACTGACTAATCATGCAGATTCATACCCATAATATTTATTTCATTTTTTATTTATAAAATTACCAAATAAAAGTAACAGATTTTTATAAAAACAAAGAGTAATAATAATAATATTTTACAACAATTATTTTGCGTTGCAGATTAGATGAGATTTGTGTAGATTTTATCACCCCACAAAACTGTATGTCTGTAATGGGTTTAGAGTGTTTAACCGCCCTACATATACGAACGTATGTGATACGTTCGCTATACATACTATCGCCCGAACGCAACAAAACGTATCCACGCAACAAAAAAAAAACGAAACCCACAAAGAGTGATATGTAAATTTGTTCCTACGATTGTTAGCACAAAAAAGGGTCATAAATGGGTCTATTGTGTAATTTTTTTTCTGGTATATTGTAAACAAGTATTTTTATTAGGAAATCTAATTAAAAAACCCTAACGATGTTTTATCTACTTTTTGAATAAAAAAGTAGGGAGGTATAATTGTATAATAATAATAATAATAGGGTGGTATAATAATATCAAAAGGTAGGGCGGTTAAAACGCAGTGCCTTCGCTTTTATCTTTTTCTTTCTTTCTTTCATTCTGATCGCTTATTCATTCTTAAAAACTAAGATATATTTCAATATATATATTACTAACCGATAATGCAGCACCTAATTTTAAATCTAAATATTTAGTATAATTATATTAATTTGTTTTAAGTATAGTCAAGTAAATGTATATATTATCAATAGAATAGAATAGAATAAATTTATTGTGCTATAAAAACATAACTTAATGAATATTACACTGGTTTTATAAAAAAGACAATGTATGCACAAATGTCGGACTTATCGCCATAGCGATATCTTACAGTCAACCATTTCGATATCTTACATTATACTATATAAAGGGTCCGCCAAATAACTTTTTTTTTTGAAAATGCTATAAAAAAAAACTACTGAATATTTTTTCAAATTTCTTTTTTTATTTGAAAGTACAATCCCTCCGGCTAATGATGGAAAATAATTTCATTCAAATGGCTGCCTCGGCTGGCCATGCAGTAGCCTACACGATGGGTCCAATTTTTAAGTACATTATCGATTGTGTGCGGCTGTATTTCACCAATGGCTTCACGAATATTGTCCTTTAAAGCGTCAATTGTCTCTGGTTTGTCAGCGTAACACTTATCTTTGACGGCACCCCACAAAAAGTAGTCCAACGGTGTCAAATCGCAGCTCCGAGGTGGCCAAACGACATCAGCTCTGCGGCTGATAATGCGATTTTCAAAAACAGGGCGCAAAACATCAAGTGAAATGTTTCAGGGCGCAAAACGTCCTGTTGAAACCAAATGTTGCCAATATCCTCCTCTTCAATTTCTGTGAACAAAAATTCGTTCAACATGGCCCGATAACGATCGTCATTGACGGTAACGGCCACTCCTTGCTCATTTTCGAAGAAAAATGGCCCAATTATGCCTCTGGACCAAAATCCGCACCAAACAGTGACTCGTTTTGGGTGCACCGGCTTTTCAATGAATGCGTGCGGGTTTTCTGTGCCCCAAATGCGACAATTCTGCTTGTTTACATACCCGCCAAGATGGAAATGAGCTTCATCTGAAAAGATGATTTTTTTGGCAAAATCCGCATCTTTTGCAAGTCGATCGCAGGCCCACTTAGCGAAGCGAAAACGCATTGGATGGTCAGTTGGCTTCAACTCCTGAACCAATTGGACTTTGTACCGCATCATACCAAGGTCTTTACGCAAAATACGTCTCAAGGATGTCTGCGAAATGTCCAATTGTTGAGAACGACGGTGAACTGATGTTGATGGCGATTCACGCACACTTTCGGCCACAGCAGCAATATTGTCGGGTGTACGCACTGTTTTTGGCTTTTCACGCGTTGGTTTATCGATGAGGATGCCAGTTTCTTTCACTTTTTTCACAAGGTAACGAACATACGGAGCTGACGGTGCTTCTCTTCTTCCAAAATCCGTACGCAATTTTCGCACACATTCTGCAACATTACCATGATTTTCAAAGTAATGTCGCAAGATTTCCCAGCGTTGTTCAAGCGTATACACAACCATATTCGTTCAGCGGAAGGATAAAACTAATTATCTGTCAAATCAGACATGAGGTAAGTGTTGCCATACACGAAATAAGCACTAGTTGAAAAAAAAACGTTACATGGCGGACCCTGTAATAAATGTCATAGCCTAGGTCAGGGTGTGAGTTACCATTTCTTTGAACTCACTTCTACTTTTCGTCATGAGCAACTTGTTAACGTACTTTTTTTCAGAGTCACTCTGCTAATTAGCCTCTGCACTCCAGACTCCGCCGAGGAAGAGCAGAAGGAATCATACAGACGCGGTGCCAGAATTGCATAATGCTTTGGTCCAAATCTAGTATTCACTCGTTGGTAGGCTCGCTAACTTTTATTTCTTTTATAAAGATACATATTTGCAACAAATATTTTTTATAAAAAACTTAAGCCCTCTTGTCCACGCGCGTTTTCACGGTGAAAATCCACTGTTAATTGTATGACACCGCTATGTTGTCAGTGGGGTATGGATCACTATGGAAGATTGTCCACGGACACGGCGGAAAACGGACGGCGCCGCCGCCGTGTCTGTGGACAAGCTTCTATAGTGATTCATACAACACTAACGACAAGGCGAATTAACCGTGGATTTTCTAGGCGAAAAAAACGTTTGTGGACAAGAGGCCTAAGGGTTGTAGCAAATTAATATTACTTACTTGAAGTTTAATTTAAACTTCTCGTAATAATCTGCTTTAGGTCATTTATGGATAATCGAAATTAGTGCATCCGGTAAAAAGATCAAATATCTAAATTTCTACCACAAGTCGCTGGCATTCCCCAAGGCAATATTATTAAAAAATACAATTAATAAACTGTGAAATTACGTCACAGCTCCCATCGCTCCGCCTCGCCCCCAGGGCGCGACATGCGTAGATGCCGACTTCAGCGCCACTGTAAACTATCCAATACGAATCTACCAGTATAGCAGTGAGGGGAAGTCGTCGGAGTATTCCGAGTGCTGAAGTTATTCTAATGCAGGATTGTGAGGAAGGTAAAGGCGATAAGCAGCGCTTATAAACACCTTCATGAATACAAGATGGCCGCGGGTTGGCGCCCGCTCTATTTGCTTTAATTTCGGATATTAGGCATCGGGCAAGCAATGCCGCGCGCGCACCGCGGCGTCGTTTCTGATATTGCGGTCGCCCCCGCCCCGCGCGCGCCCCGGGCGCGATCCCCCTGTAATCTAAACTCGCGAAATTGTCTCATTTTGCATTCTTCCCGCTCGCTTAAGAGCTTTCATTCCGCTACAATTTGCCGCGGTTATTGTCGAAGCGTTTGAAGCGCGCGCCGCGGCGGCATTCAAAATAACCATGCATAGGTAAGCGGGGCACTTATCCGCGCCAGCCGCTAACTTTGTTTTTATATTGTCGAGACGGTGTTTTGTCAAGTTGCGCGGCCCCGGTAAAAGCGAAATTTTCCACTCGACTCCGGCGTAGAATAGGTAGTGGGTACCGGCTACCCTTCGCAGCAGAATTTCGCCCTCGCGCCGTTCGCGTCGCGTGTGCTTAACTCACTTTTGACTTTTATACAGGTCCAAGGCGACAAGCGATTTACGACCTGTTAGGCATTACTTCTCCTTTCGCATTAGTAAAAACTTTAAGCAAGTGCAGTGTGAGAGCGAACACACCTATGCCCAAGGGCAGTCGTCCTATTTAGCCCAAAAAAAACAATACTTCTACATAAATTATTCATTTTATTCGTTTATTTCGGAAACATACAGCGGCCTATATGTGAGACCTCGTACGTGCCAAAAAATCGAATTCGAGTTTTTTATTGCTATTGATGTAAAATCACGCTCCTGATTGTTCTGTCTATATGCCAATGACTTACATTGCTTCGTTTCTTGCAATTCTCATGAGATTATGATTTTATCCGGTGCTATACTATCCGCATTACAAAGTGGCGAGTCAGGTCATTTTTCATCGAAATCGTGCTATCTCTTTCGCACTTGCCGGCCTTATGGAGCGGCACTCGCAACCGTAGTGCAGGTAGTTTTACGCATACAAAATGAATGTCGATAAAGTAATGAAACGAGGGAAATAAATATTGTTTCATTACGATAAATAATAAATAAGTTAAAAATATAAATATTGATATTGAATTATTAACATAAAAATATAAAAGTATCAAATTTATAATAGGCGACAATAAAATAATTGTTATAAAAAAAATATGAAACTAAACAAAGAAAGTCAGCAAGCTATTCATATTCGTCTTGACTGTCACTATCGTCTTGTAGATTAATAACAAGACGGTGGGTGTCAATTATATGTGCTTTGGCCAAGTCTTCGTTCTGGAGATTTTCAGAGTGGCGAACACATTTAATCCAGTCTTCGGTTGACACATTGTCGATGGCTTCATTTAATAACCTCTCATCATCTGCAATTTTAAATGTGCTATTTTTCGTCGCAACTTCTCCTTTGACTTGAGCCCATATTAACTCTATCGGATTACACTGACAGTGATATGGTGGAAGTCTAATTACTTCGTGACCGAATTTATTTGCAAGTTGGTCCACTGCGTATATTATTTTTGGTTGACTTAACGACAATCTTGAGTTTGTCTACGATATCCGTTGGTAAATATGAAACGAGAAAGTTGAAACGATGACTATCGTAGCATGTTGGTTTCTGTTTTAGCTATCAAAGCTACAATAATACGAAGTCTAAATCTGATTAGATTCAGTGTTGCGAGTGTCTCGTTATGTGCCAGAAGTGGCTGCACGAATCATGTACACGTTTTAAGAACTATTGCTCAAGATGTAGAAAACTCAAAGCGATTTCTGATTCGACCTAAATGAAGAAGAATAGTATCTTCAAATACCTATGTTGTTTTTTTTAAATTAATTAATTGCTAAGATTAAACAAAATTGTTCATTTTTATTCTGTTAAAGATGCATATGAATATTGATTTTTTAAAAATGTTGAATATTATTACTACGTTAAAACGGGAATGTAAATGTTTCATTAGAGATGATTCTATTAAAGTTTTAAATAAGTTATTGCTAAAAAACAGTTTTTTTTGTATTTTTTGTTAGATGTATATATTTAATTATGGTTATTCTTGTCATATTACCTATATCTGAACATTATAAATAAATCTTACATTGTGATTACTTCATCTTGTTGATTATTTAAAACGTTATATATCCCCCATATCACAGGCATCTATCCTTCTAATCGATTTCATAGTGAGGCATCTATCCATAATGTACATATGTACCTAGGTAGGCATCTATCTCCAAAAAAAATTGTCTAGCAAAAACTTAATTTCTGGAAAACCAGTAATAGTTAGGTAAACAAATGCTGATTGTAAAGCTACATGAATAATTAAACTACTTATATTACAGGGGTGCTAATAATGCCAATATATTTTGTAGTAAAATAATAAGGCTATTTTGAAAACTGAGGCATCTATCCCGGTTTTAACCTATATGTATATGTAACATTAAACGTGAACAAGTAAATATATTAAAAAGAAAAAAATACGACTACGTATGATATATTTGTGGTGTATGTTATCATCCATATAGATTCATATATATATTTTCGGAATGTACTCAATCAGACATTTCAATTGATACTAAACACGATATATTTATGATAATTTATTGACATTTAGAGATTTGGACATTTAGACAACTATTTAGTTGATATTTGGTACCAGTTAAGGTATCCTATGACACGCGGGATGAAATTACAATTCCAACAATATCTCATACTTCTAAATCGGTTTGGGCGTTTATAAATTAGAATGGAATAAAGAAACGGAAAACATACAATAATAAACCCTGAACACATTACACTCCTTTTTTTGTTGGGCAGTCGTGTAAACCTAAATATATCCATTTAAATGACTAAAACAACAACCAATCAATTTAGAATCATATAAAAGAACATATAATAAGACATTTTCTAAAGAATCATGACCGCCATAAACGTAACGCTTGACGCTGTAGACAGCTTGTAAACATGGCAAATAACTTCCATAGTGCAGGGCCCATCGCTTCGAACAGCTTTATTGATTGTTCACGATTGCCAAGTGAATAAATATGATAAATAACAGAAAATCCTAATAGGAAAACCGACACTATATTCATCTGACACAAAAGAAATGTTTTACCTACAAAGCAATTCAAAACACAACAAAGCCCAACACACAATACAAAACAAATATGGACCTAATGTTGCCAATCTAAAACATCTTTTCGCAAGTGATTTAATTTCCGCTCAGATTTGTCCGACCTAATGGCAATAAACGATTTCTCAATTTTTTTATTTTTCTTATTTTTTTACTGGGCGTATAGGCGCCATTGTGGGCTATTGTCAATAAAATTATATAAGATGTATTCAAATAGATAGTAGAGGAGTAATCATTAGGGCTTAATAATTTATTAAAATCAAATATTTCATTAAAATTTCAATCAATACAAAAATCATACATACATTCATACAAACAAACATTTACAACAAAAAAATATAGAAAACTCGCCCAATCCGATCCTCCTGGCTTTTCGTTTGCAATCTTCGTATGACAAACGGCTGATATCTTTCGACTACCCTACACTGTTTACCTTCACCGTGCAAACATCTCCGCCCCGTCAAACTAACAATTGTAACAGTCAATGAATGCGCAACTCATGACCATCATTTTCATATCCGCGGGCGAAATTCCGGCAGCAGCTCAGACGCCCGAAACATCGGCCATTTGTTACCGCGTAATCCGGGATTATCCGGGGCTCGCGAATCATGTCGCCATTGTTCGCGGGTGTGAAACCGAGACAAATGGAGCCCCGGGCCCGAAAAAGACCCCAAGGCACAGATTCATTTGAAAGTTAATGTGCACTCACAACAGATGCGACACTAATGGGAATTCGCCCGATCGACACGCTCCCTCAACTCTGCGTTTAGAGGAGAATGCAGAAGTGTAATAGTGCTCGATATAGATAGAGGATCGAGAGAGCAGATAGGGGATCAGATTGCTAGATTGCTGGTATTTGTGCTCCGCAATCTGGTTTAGCGAAGTGAACGCCATGAACTTGCTGAATGACTTGATACTGAGGAGCAGGTTAGAAGTCAATGCTGCCATTTGGAATCATCATGAGGAACTTTACATCCTGATACAGGAGAAAGTGCAAAACCATTTTCTAAGTTTCCTGTACTCCGAGCAATACGAAGACTATCCATTCTTATAGCGAATCAATTTTGTTGACAGTGCGGTTGGAGAAAATTATTTCTGTCTGGGAAAATAGATGCCCTCAATCAGGCATGTCTATAAAATATTGATTGGAAGATGGGATAGTGCGTATAGACAAACCTACACTTGCTTCTTCGCACTGAATAACTACATTCATGCAGCACAAAATAATGTCAGGCTGATAATATGATGAAGAGAACCATCCGACGCCTGAATGCACTTTTGTCGACAGCACCAAGTTTATGCGTATTTCAATTATCGCAAAAAAGCTTGAAAAACGAAATATAGGTATTTTTGGGTCTATTTTTAAGGACTGAAGTATACCGTATAACTTGTTGTTTCGGTAGTGTATAAATATTTAATTGTAAAATGCTTATCTAGTACTTAATTTTATCAGGATTTGGATTGTAGTTATTTAAATGTAGAATCTGACGTAATCTCAACAGGTTGAGGATTGACAAGGTGTCGAGCTAGTCTCGTTCGCTGGGACTACACACAGAACCCAATATGCTGCTGTGAAACGCTACAGGATACAGACCCCCTCCGATCCTACCCGCAACTGTCAAACTCCATCACACACCAGGACCTACAAGTGGCAAACGATACGGCCATATATCCTAACCTGGCCCGGCCACGTTAACGGACGAACAAATATAAATTGCCTACCTATTGGGACATTATTACTTAAATTTATTAGAATGTGGAATATAGTTATTTCAAAGTAAAATGTGGGATAGTACTTAATTTCATTAAGATGTCGTTATTTAAATGTAAAATGCCTACCTAGTGGGATCTTAGTACTTAATTTTATTAGGATGTGGAATGTAACAAAAAAATTAAATGGATTAGTCTTTAAGTTGTTTTGCAGGAAATAATATAAACAATTAAAAATAAACATCGTAACGGACTAATCGAGTTTAATTCTGCATAGAGATGTTCGCCTATAATGCTGATATTATAATGGGGGATTTTAATATACTCTTCTCTTAACAGGTCTCACGTGAGATTTAGAATTTTCTTTTGATTCACGATACCTAGTTACGTATCTAGTGTATCAGTATACACTTCTTTCTGAATCTGTGTTCCAAGCCCGGCGAGATCGAGGGCGAACCCCCAGCGGCTTGTCATTACAGAGGGGCGAGGACCCTGCATATGCTTCAGCGGGAGCTGCTCAATTGATATCCGAAGGGGGGCAATTAACTGTGGGGCAACCCTGGCGACGTTTTGTTCAACCCCACGTGATGCGCTCTTGTTGGTCACCTTTGTTTACGCTTTATTTTCAAACAAGTGCGGCGTGAAAACAAAGCAAAACGCCACAAATTCATTCGGAGACCAAATATATTTGGAGGATTTGGTCGTTCATAAAATATATTGTAAATATATACAATACATACAATTCAACATTTGGTTTAGCTAACTCTTTTTATTAGATTTTTTATATAAAATGGAGTAAACTTATTAAATTTTATAGATTTGGGCTTACTCATCGACCAAACTCTTTCATGGCAGTGTTGGAGCCTCAGTCGGATAGTTTCGGATAAGTTCTAGCACAATTTCGGATAAGGGGCCAGAAAAATTTGCACATCCTTTCATTACTCTAAGTATCCTAAATCATAAAACCCCACTGTTGTCCTACTCCTTCTCCTTACATGTAGCTCGACTATGGAATAAGTTTCCTCTAACTATTAGAGGCGCTAGCTCGCTTTCCACCTTTGAGCAATCATTGAAAAAGCACTTTTTTTACAATTTGTAGTTTATATTTATAAACCACTATTTCTAACCTTATCCTAATGTAATAACTTCCCTTTCCTTACCTTATTTTGGCAGTTTATTTATTTATATAGTAATACATTTATGTACATACATATGTGAGTACATACATAATAATATATATATGTGTATATGTATTTGTCATTCGAATATTTTTTTATTTTGGCTTTAGATACGTATAAAATGCAAACCATTCCTTATAATTCAAAATGTCATTTTAAATTTTATCGTATCTTATAGTACTCCAATTTTGCCTCCTCTTCTTGACACATCGACATGTCGGTCGACTGGAAGATATTGTGAAACTAGCAATAAGTCCTCCATTGTGCGCTAAATGTTTTTATTATACACGTTTTATTAAAACGTTCACCTTAGAACAGGTCGTGGCCTAGTTAAGTGACGTTGCCACTGGACCATGCGATGTATTATTTTTTTGTTACTTATTCAAAATTTAAAATATTGTTGTGCTTAGTTCCTAAGATAAAATGATTTCAAATTATTTTTGCATTACTTAATAAATAAATAAATAAAAATAATAATGTTAAGAGATTTTTATTTTTTTTAGTTTATTTCATTTATTCTTTCAATAGTAATGTACCTGCCCTCCTTCCAGCCTTTTTAATTTGTCTGTGATCTTGTTATTTTAATTCAATTTGTTTTTTAATTGATTATGTCATCTTGTAATGCATATAATTACTAGTTACATTGTGCTATTTAGTAATTCAAAGTGGCTGAATTGCCGGCAACTCTTAAGCGCTATGGTTAGCTGCTAACACTAGGTTCTCGCCTATGTTCACATGCTTATTTTGTTCAATAAAGAGTTATATAATTTTTATTACTAAATAAATTACAACATGTGCGTTAGTCATTTTAAACAACAAATTGTTAAAGTGACCCTTCTAGATACAGGACAGAAAGCCTAGTCGGATGCGTATATACTGAATGCAATAGGATTGTGTTGAGCTTTCGCCATTTCTATTTTTTTATGCATTAATTATCAAACTAAATAGTATGTGATCACCAGGTCAAATGAAATTATATCAAATGTATATCAAACAAAATAAATAGGTTGAGATAAACAGAATGATATAATTGATATTTTTATATATTTTCAATAGTCCGTTTTTAACCATAACAGCAAAGTACGATAATACCAACTTAATGCGATTTCGCTACTGCATGCGTGATATCATAGCACAAAAGCATCACCATGATTTCGCCCACACTTTAGTTGGGAGGTGTTATAGCCGCCACTCTCTGCGTTCCTATCGACCAAGTCATGCCCTGAATTCCAGGCTTCTTAACTACCTTATTATAGCATTTTCTATTTTTTCTTTTATTCGCTCACTTTAAATCCTCCAAATTTAAAACCCAAATGGAGAAATAAATTTCTCTAAAGTCAAAAAACCTATCCTTTGTATTAAAAATATATTTTTTTTTTCTAATCCCCCTAAAAAAAATCTTCATTTGTGTATGCTACGAAAACAATCTATAGTTTTATCTTGCTATTTTTAGGCTAACTGCCAGAGAGTGAGTTAATTAAACTTTTAGACTAACTCCTCCCCCCCCCCCCCCCCACCCTTCCTCTCTCTTTCTTTCGGAAGCAATGAATGCATCTTCACAGTTTACAACATTACTATATTTAAAGCACGGGCCATATTCATTTCATTATATATTTTATTTACCAAATCATTAGACCCTGTTTCTAACCACACACTTTCTTCAAATTCACGCATCAGAAAAATATATATTGGGACAGGTGCAAGACTACTGTCCACTTTCAAATATTCATTAAAAAATCACGATAATTATATAGTCAGTCATTTTCTTATTAAATCTCTTTTGTTTATTTCTCAACTTTTTTACTATAATTTAGAGAGATGCAGTACATGAAATAATCAACAAAAATAAAAATCTATACAATTCACTATCGTTAAACTTCCTCATCACCATCGATGCTACATGGTAACTTGACAATCACCACAATGATCGATATTATATTATACAAATAAAGAGTATCTCTACAGCAGCAGCTACCCCTAAAGTATAGTCGAATTCTTCCTCTCCTAAATGGAGGAAATCATTCCCATTCACTGGAAGAAGGTCGAAGGACCGGAGGGAGGGTTATGGAATACCTTCGAAAGAATGTAAGCCCCGGTAACGACTTCCCTCATTACGGCGGACATCTAATACTTCGTGTCTCCCTCTCGCTCGCACCCGAGCCACATTCCCCGCCGCTATCTCGCTCGCTCGCAGGCAGTGTGAAATCAGTCCGCCAAATTAAATCCGGCCTCAGATTATTACATAGCTCTGTGAGTGTTCATAAATAACGCGAGCTTCGCCCCCCAACGCCCCTGCCTCTGGCGCTACTGAACTAGGGAAGTGTCATCAATCGAGTAGGATGATAGCGAATCGATTACTTAAGTGCATTCAATTGATTGTCTTAAGTGCAACGTGTAGCTATTTATGTAGCTATTTCAAGCGAGTTTTCTACGTAACTATTACAATTATGACCGTTTGAAGCAAATATGTCGATGCCTTCGTCAAAGATTTATGTAGGTAGGTACATAGATACATAAATGTCAACCAGCAAAACTTATGTTTATAACCACGATACATAATTTCTTTATGAATCGGTATTTTTTTTAAAAATATAAGCACAACTTTTTTCAAAATAAAGTTATATTTTTATTATTTTTGTCTATGCTTGGGTCTTTTAATTATGCATAAAAACGATCCATGTATGCAGCTCTAGTAAGGAGATGTTAAATTTTGTTGTTAAATGAATAGTATAATAAGTGTTAAAAGGCCTTTTATGCATACATTTATAATTTAGCTCGCGGTCCAGGTCTCTATTTACTATGTCAAAAATTCATGACACAGGCCGTATTTTTGGTAAATCGACTTCTTTCAATTTGTTTTATTATTTTTTAATTATTTCATTCAATTGCATTTTTAATGTGCTGCACAGCATGAGTGTAAAACAACACACATATTGGTAAGATATATTGTTTAAATAGGTGAGGGTTAATATTTCAAACACATATTTTATTTCTTGAATAACTCGTAAATAAAGACCATATCTCATAAAGACCATATCTCAATTGACAGAGTCTTTGGGTGTTCCTTGAAATAATGCAATGTAATCATTTTATAAAAATGTCCTCTCTAAAAAACTCATACATTTTTGTCGCCTGAAAAAAGCAGTTTTGTTATGTCCTTTCGAGAGTTACCGATTCAAAAGATTGTCAGTATAGTTAATAAAATTCTTCCCAGTGTATATTAAAATTCTAACAAATACTTCAAGAATGTATTGCCACGATGCGGCAATATCAAAGTAGATGTCGAATAAATATTAAATTATATAGGTAATGACATTCTTCTTCCGCGGTTGTGTTGTTAAAATCAGTATTTTTTCGGGTTATCTACCTCTGAAGATACCTTTGCGAAGATCTTAAAATACTCATTTGCCTTATTTTATTATGTAGGAACCTATTCACAAAATGTCCGTTCTCCAGACATCCTGTACCCATATTATTTTTAGGCCAAAACTTACTAAGCAATTGCATAAAATAAAATATAACATGTGTTTACAATTCCCAGGTTTTTTTAATTTCCTAATATCTGTTATTGGTCGTTGGATTGTTCTCAGTTTATCTTTTATCTATAAATACGTACTAATTGTGGATGGTGCCCAACCATTAAGCGACTCATAAGTTGCTTCGTCGGTTTGTGGCTTAGCGGTCGTAGCGTTTTATGTAGCGTGGCGGGCCTATGGCCGACAAGTCAAAGGGTTTTGAACATCTAGCTATCAGAGCCACTTTTTCCGAAAGTCACATATCACTTATTCACTAGTAAATTTTCACTGATTTGTAAAAAAAAAAAGTTACAAATGTTTGTCAAAAATAAAGTTTCAATTCTTGTACCATCAGTAAATTTATCAGTGACATTGTGACAGATTCACTATTTACCGTTCATATTTCACAATTTCATAATATTAACATAAGCTATTTGTTTAACAAGTATATTAAACAATTATAAATATTAGTAAAGGGGTTCACTCTAAAGACATATTTTAAAGAGAAACCATAGAGTTATTGAGAGAGTTGCTGGGTAGCTCAAACAAAATTTAATTAGGTTAAATAAAAATAATAAAAATGACAGACATTAAACTTGCCGAGAGAGGAAATACTTTCTCAAACGAAACTTAAATAGAGAAAGCGATTGAACACCTCTGATGTTTGCAGGGAGCTGGTTCCATAATCCAACTAGATGGACAGATAATGAGCGAGAATAGAATGAACTGTTAGACTCGGTATGTCAAGAATGTTATTCTGACTTGAACGGAGTGGAAGACTATGACTTCCTAGCAAGATGACCTCATCCTAAAGATAAGATGGTAGTGGTGGCATTGCTGAGCACATGGTTTTTAATGTGAAAAAGGTACTAATATATGCCAAGCAAAAGGAAGTTTGGAAGGGAGGGACGATGGAAAGGGAAAGAACTGATTACCTACATCCTTCCCCAAGCATACGAAATCTATTATAGCTTCCAGAGAAGTTTCCTTACAGTTCAGCGATTGTGTGGAATCGGCTGGGTGCGGCTTTACGCACAACATATTTACCTGCTTTTAAAAAAACCTTTAAATAATCTCTTGAAAAAAGCATTTTAAAATTAAAACTGATTGATATATTTTTGTAATACGTAATTAATCGTATATTAATACTTGTTTACTTTTTTTCATCTTATCGATGAGGCGACTCTTTAATATCATAACTTTTTGTCTTAGGATACGCCTTATTTGCAGTGTGTGTAGTAAGATCATGCAGCCTTTGTTTTGAAATATAAATAATGAGTTGTTTACATGATTTTGTGTCAATTCACGTGATTATGTTTCATTCTTTTTTTTTGTAATGTTAGATATTCTTCTGTAACTATTAGCTGCAAATAAAATGTAAAATTAATATTTTAACCTGGAGACCCTTCAGTAAATGGGCCTACAAGTGTTGGTTTAGTACAAGGAGCCTACAAGGATGCCTGTAATCAGTCTTGCAGCTGTTGCACTCTAAAAAAAATACGAAAAAAATAATACTTTTAGTACAAAATCGATTGCTAACTCGTATAATAACCTCCCTCTTTCATAGCGCAGCTATCCACCAGCGTTATACGGAACTCTGCCAAATGATGTAGGTAAGAATTTAACAAATTGCATTCTAAGTGCAGAGCGAGTATTCGGTTGAATTAATATTATTTTTTGATTAATAAATATAACTTTCGATATTATTTTAATTATTATTAGTAATGGAAATAGCATACCTTCCTCTAAACAATGTGGTTTAAAAATGGTTTTTTTTTTATTCCTTTAGCCTTTTTCGTAATCAGACGTTATTAGTTTGGTTTTGTTGGTTGGTACACGTAGCTAGCTACGCGGCGTAGCAGAGGGGAAACGGCAACTGAACTTAACCGTTTGACGGGCGAGCTTGTGATTTATTGTATCGAATTCTTGCGTCTAATTAATGTTCGTGCCGCCGACAACAATTACGGCATCCCGTTTAATCTTTATTGCAAATCCGAACAGAGCTGAATTAATGCTATCCTGCTATATAGAAATACCTAAACTGAGTTTAGTTGCATCATCCTATGGAATGGAAAAGAAAAAAATCCTTTTGTCACTATTGTTTGTGGCGGTGCTTATCTTCTTATGCTCGACCCCCCTAATCAAAACTCTAAAAGCTATTTAAAGAGTCATTAATAAAAGGCCCTCCGATCTCCTTCTAATATTCTATTCCAGGAATTTCAAGTCTTAGATATCCACAAAATTTATTCAAAATTATTTTTTTTGTACTATATTAAACAAAAAGGTCTACGTAATGATTTCCCATATCACCGCAAATAAGCACCACTCCACTACATAAACAAAGACTACATTTACTCAAAGGCATTTTACCTTAATAGGACCACGACTCTATAATAAAATAAGAATCAGACTTAATAAAAATATTAAATAATTTACTAATAAATAAGGGAACCAAGAAAACGAAAAAAATATTTGCATACACACATATTTTCCATGGATGCATTGAGGTAAGGTTAAAGTGGTTAGATTAATAGTAATAATGAAAAAATATACCTTGTTATTATTATTATTAATAGGTCTATTACTATATTTATTATTATTATATATTATTATTAAATATCAACATTAGTAAGCCTTCCTTGGTACAGACATGACCTGGTTAGGTTTGCTTAAAAATTACCAATTTTTCAAATCATATTTTAATCAAATAAGTAAATAAATATTATAATAAAACTGGGCGCCTGCTAATCGCGACCAACATGCAATATTGCTAAATTCCCAATTTTATTTCGAGGGTTAAGAATTAAAAGGACATTATTACAAAGTCGGTTGTGTCACCCCAAGACTTTTCAGGCAATGAGCCAAAGACTTCTCTCATTCTATTTAAAATCGAATTGCAAGCGCGCGTCGCCGTAACATTCACCGTTAAACATTCGAATTTCGTAGGAGCGACACAACGAAATGAAATTTAAATTTTGAACGTACGTCTCGCGGTATCAAACGCCACAAAGAATATTTGATTCCCCCATACATTTGTATGGCTGACTTTAAATATTATTTGTGTCGCTTGTATATGAGATATCCTACCGTCCCAATAAGGCACCTGTGTACCGAATTTCAAGTCTCTAAGTTTAATATTTTGAGATAGAAGTATGACTAACGTGCCCTTTGATGTACCATTTTAAATACAATCTTCTCAACTCTTTCCGTGACTAAATGATGCACACATGCCAAATTTCAGCTCAACTGGATAAAGCGTTTAGGCGCTATCGTGGAGGAATACACACACACACACACACACACACACACACACACATAGACAGCCTTCAGTCTAGAAATGGTCTTAATCGCCTCGGATGAGGGGGGGGGGGGGTCGAATGTATATATCCGCCTTCATCTCGCTTTTTTAGTGCGTTCGCAATACTTTACTTTTTTGTCGGTTGGTAGGCCGTTAATGTTGGTAGGCCGTTAATGTTGGTAGGTCGTTAATGTAAAAAGCCGAAATTATATTTTAACACATGAAGTTATAATGACTCTTTATGCACTCTCTATGACTCTTTATGACATGCCATCATGAAATACAAAAACATATTTATTCGCAGAACCATTGTTATCCACAGAAGTTCAGAATTATGGCTCATAAAGATCACATGTTTGCCTTATTTTGTCACTCCTGAAATGTAAGTTGAACTTTTGAAACGATAAGTCGATCTAATTCTTAGCCCTCGATTGTGTATGTTGGTACCTAAGGAAGCAGTTGGATTTTTTTAAACGTTCTTCCAAACGGACGGGCGACATTTTCCAAGATTGTTCATTTCTCGTCGCTGTAATTTGCCGCACGGTAAAAATTCATTACTCAACTCATTAGTCAAACGTCGGCCGCACGGGACGTGCTCGGAAAGAGTTGACTCTACGCCGAAAACAAAACGAAGAGTAGGAAAAAAATGGTTCGCTTTTTATTGTAATGAAAAACGAGAACAAGTGACAGTTTTATACCCCTCATTATCCTCTTTCGCTAATACCTCGGCGGGCAGATAAGAGTCCGGGGCTTGTCGTGTTTTATAACCGACTGAATTGCCCTCTGGATGATCGAAAGTATCACCGTAAATCAACTTAATTAAAATGATATCACAAATGATGAAACGAAATTTACAATGTTGGCTTTTGCGGGTTTTCCAATTAGCGCTAATGCGCTGGTATTGCTTCACTACGCCCTCGATATGTCATATTGTAGGTACTTGAGGTGCACAAGATACAATACACTCCGTATCTATTTATTTACTTATTTAAAGATTAATTACTCTAAAACATTGATTAGCTTACAAAAATAACAGGAACCGAATGGCAAAACCTTGACCTTTTGCTTATTTGTTGCTGTCAACCAACTCGGACTAGCCCGTTCTAGGGTGGACAGGACTCTAATATTACAATTGATTGCTTGATTACTTGATTGCTTACAAATGTACAAGTTTTAGTGAAAACCTAATAACACTAAATTGCCCTAAAATGTGGTCTTCAAAATAAAATTTAAAAAAAATAATAATAAAAAAATATAATAAATAGAATGCAATTCCATTATACAATCGGCAATAAATATAATATAAAATTCGATTAAATAATATAAATAAAGTTATATGTGAGAAAAGAAAGAAACACTCATTAATATTTATTATATGTCAAGTAATATTGGATTTAATATAAAAATACCTAGTCAAAAAAGTATAATTCGTTGTCAAAGTCAAATAATTTTTGGTAGTTAGTTCAACGTTAAAATATACTTAACATACATGTTTAAAAATATTTTAATAATTTGTGCACCTAAGTTTTATTAAGATATTATTTCTAACATTTGATGTAGGTATGCTTAGTCTGTCGTGATTCGATAACCATTTCTTTAATTTATTTTTGAATTCCCTAAATGTCAAATTCATTTTTATTGCCATATTGATCAGATTGTAAAATCTCGGCGCAATGAAAGAGTAATGTCTTTGTCCAAATGATGTTTTCCTTCTGGGTATTATTAAGCTATTTTCTAAAACTTGTCTCGTTGGTCGCCGGTTCTGAATTATTCTTAAATTGGAGTTATTGTCCAAAAATAGCCTTAACAGGGAAGTTTTTAGAAAAAGTTGCCTACAATCAGTTGCCAAGAACTGTTGCCAAGAACAGTTGCCAAGAACTTTAGCTTCCTTATAAAGTTCATTAGTGGGATGGCGATATGGTCTACGTAGAATAATTTTTAATATAAATTTCTGCGCAACTTACAATGGCTCTAGCAGGGTTTTACCACATCCACCCCATCCAATTATGCCGTAATTAATAAGCGATTCACATAAAGCATAATAAGCAGTTTTTAGTGTTTTGGAATCCAGAATATTCCTCAGTTCTTTGAAAACATATCCAAGGATTCGCACCTTCGTAGCTACTTTATGTATATGCAATCTAGAGTGATGCCTAGATATTGCCAAGATATTTCTCTTTGTAGAGGCTGACAGTATACAAAGAAAACTTTGAGAGGGAGTGTTTCTCCTTTAAAATTGCTGATAAATTGCGATGTGTTTGTAACTTCAAACGTAAATGAGATAGAAAGCTTAATTTTAGGCTTGTCGTTGCAAATACGAAACTAAAAGCAACGCCTGCACAAATACAAAGAGAATCGGCAAATATTGAGGCGGCAGAATTCAATCTGCAAATATTGAGGTAATAAATGCACTCTGAAGAGTGCATTTATTACACGTTGATTATTCCGGATTTACCGGAACCCCAGAGTAAACAAACCCCGAATATAACGCGATATTTTTTTAATAAAATATTTTTCTATAAAAACATTCGCATTATATTCGAGATGTACCAGAGTTCACACTACTTACACACATATCCAAGCCTTTTCGCCTATCGCACGGACAGTTTATGCGTGTATTGGTTGCATTGGTGAGATCTGGGGGCAGAAAAGAGTAGAGTCAGAAGAGACTTGCGCCTCGTCGAGAGTAGTGGACGAGATCCGAAGTCGACGGTTTGACAGTTATTCATTATTTTCGTTATTTATATTCATATTATTCATTGTTCATATTATTCATTAATTTTATTATCCTATATTCATATTATTCATTATTAATATTATTCATTATTCATATTCGATAGTTCACTTTTTTCCTATCAAACGCCTGTTATATCACTGAATAATATTTGTGTCCTACTAGTTACAATCGGAAGTATATCTATAATTATGTGTCAAACTAGGTTTCACTTCATTTCATTTCGCATGTAAATAACGTGCGTATAATTTGTAGTGTAATAGTGTAAGTCAACAGCATTTACGACGTACTAGTAAGATTAACTAACTGTAAGTACGTTCACATTTCACCTCATAATATTCTAAAACTCAAAACCGATCTGATAAACAACTGTTGTTCAAATCGCTGTTTTTATGCTTCAACAATATCTACGGCGTATTTCCGAGAGAGACGGGTTAGACGTAGCTACACATGAAGTAACTGACTCTAAGATGATCTTCTTCTCCTTAGCTGCAATCGTTGGACGAAGCGGTCCAACGAGTCTACAATCGCTTAGGTAGGATTAGTGCTATAAACTCATTTTAGAGAAGCAATATTTTATCCAATGTGTATTTGTACCTATTTATTTATTTAATTTAATATTTATTTAGTTATTCATTAATTATTACAAATTATCTTGGTACAATATTTCGCTGGCCGATTAATTTCCTACAGTAGTGTTTTGCAGTATTTTTTTATGCTATAAACTATCAAATTGAATAGAATTAAATTAATTACTCTCAAACTATATTATATTTCGGTTGCAAATTCGATAATTACAAGCAAGGAAAATAGGATATAGGATAGGATATGAGAGGTATGGGATATAGGTATTTACACATAGTTCATCGTTTGGTTTCATTTTCTCTATGTTTGTTTGTAAAGCCTACATATATGTAAATAATAACTATTTTATAGTCGCGAAGTAAGCTATGGACAGCCTCGCTGAATTTACGTTGGCTCATGTAAAATATGTCGATTGCTGTACATCGATAGTCATCTCTATCGAGTCCATTATCAACATAAGTTTGAGGTGTGACGAAATATGCATACGAGTATAGGCACACTCTGATAGCAATATCTCTCTAGTCGTCACCAAATCCCTCCACGTCTCTACCGGGTATGAAAAATATAAAAAATCAGCGGCAGGTGAGACGTGTTTTTGCAAGATTGCTTCCATCAACTCTATTGCCTATTCGGCAGCTGAATTTCTGACGCAGGATTTTCCACTTCGCTAAAGCGATGCCTCCTCTCACGTCTCCACTATTTTATGCTGGTATAACACTTTTACATAAACATGTATACACAGGTGTATGCGCAAGACATTTGAACGTCAAGCCAATGACCTGCTTAAAAGCACTTTTTCTGTTTTTTCATTATGGTTTTTAAATTCAACCAAGATACGTGTATTACATTACCATACTATATTGTTATGTGATTGTGGATACAAGACGGTCCTAGCTAAAATTACTAACAAAAAATCCCTTGGAATAGCAGTATATGGATTGCAGATTCCCATAGTGGCAACTACTATTAATTTGAGACTCATTTGCGGTTTGAAGAACAGTTCGGTAGAAAAGTTGGGTAGGGCTGAGCTCGTCTCAATTCCCTGTACAGAGTTCAGGAACACCTCAGCGTCAAAGTCACGATCCTTATTATAAATGCCATTAAAAAATGGTTGCTCAGGGAAACGGATTTTTTAAAACTTTATAGTTGGCAACACTGTAGTGTCAGAAGTTGTTCGGAACCAATGCGTAGCTTTTGTGAACGTGTTACCATTTAGTATATATGGATTATTTTAGTAGTTCTATAGCTATGAGAGCGTTTTACAAGCAGGTGACTGTAGCGCAAAGAGTATTTCGATAGCATCATCAGCTAGGACGTCATGAACGTGTCCCATCGAAACGTGGTGCGCAATTTTGAACAAACCGGTTCAAACTTGATAAAGAATCCCCCGGGTGGCGTTCGGACGGTACGTACCCCCAGAGAAAATTGCAGCTGTTCGAGTTTCCATCGAGAGGAACCCTCGCCTCTTCGTTCGACACAATGTATTTGCGCTAGAGATTTGGCGATGACGAGAACAAAAAATACTGCATGAATAAAAAAAATCACGAAATATTGAAAACATAAGTGGGATACTGTATACATGCACTTTCGTCAATTAAAGATGTTTTCCTGTGTTTATTCGTGCAAATAACATTACTTCACTATGTCCCGTTTTCCTTCGCAACCCTGTAATATCTATTACGGACTATGACGACTGTGTGTAAGGACCTTGCCTGTATAGGAAGACTGAGTGCCGGCTACAGAGAATTCAAAATTCTTATGCTAGGTTCTGCTTCAATATATTTCCTCGCCATCGAGAGTCTCCATTCCCTTCCATGGCGTCCATGCTAAACGTAAATCAGCGAAGGCACCACATCTAAACCTACTTAATAGGAGTAGTCCAGTCTGAGCCACCGCATTACTTCCACATACTGTTCCGGAACTGATTCCGGAACCGCCACACACGCCCACTCAAGAACGCTAGCATCTTGCCAATCTTCTAACATACTCGTATAAATCGACAAGTTTTAAGGGGAGTTTTCCTCTATTTGGCGGTTGTATGGAATCGGATGGAGGCTACATTGCCATCAACTTCGTTAGCTTGCTTCAAAGTCAATCATAAGCACATGTTTAGTTTTGACGGCCAAGAACTTTGGAAGTGTGTCCAGTCATTCAAACTTTGTAATCGCAATTTGCAGCGTTTGCAAATTCATTGTGTAGTCTTTGATATTATTCTATATATCTTTTATAATACTATATTTGTGTACCTACTCTTTGTGTAATTTATATCCTAATCTGTAAATAAAAATAAATACGTGAATGTAGTAGAGAAATGTTTGTTTTGTTGTTTTTTGTTTGTTTCTACTTTTCATTGTGAAATTTCGCAATAAGGAGGATTTTTCTCTTACCACAATCTCTTACAATCAACCCTACTATGGAGTGTTTATATGTATGTGTAATATGTGTGAAGGTGTAAAAGTGATATGTAATATGTGTAAAGGTGTGTTTCTTGTTATTGCATTCGATCGACATAATTATAATGCAATCCCATTTATTTTATCCAAATGGTAAATGGTAACCCAGCCGGGAATCGAACCAGTAACCTTACAATGCACAACCTAACCAATATGCCACATGTTTTTTGGTGATTTATGATATAACATTATTATTTCGTATAATATCCCTATGACATAGTTTTTTATCTGCCCTTTTTCCTCTCAATTTCATAACTGTTACCTATTTTCGTTCTGAAACTCTGAATAAAAATAAAACATCACAGGCAAGCAAGCACGCGTTCGCTCGTCTACTGGGAATGCCGTGCGCCATCTGTTGAGCGCAGCTTTCATTAACATATTTTCCGATAAAAGCACCTTTCTGTCGAGGTGCACGTACGCCTTCCGTGACTGAAGAGTGATTGATTAAAACAATAGATTAACGTATGGTTCAAAGGTTGGCGGCATTCTCCGCTGACATTCAATTACGTGAAATGGCCAACGATCTGCACTAGCTGGGTGTGGCCGCTGCCAGCGGAATAAAGCAATCGAATCTCAAAAGATGTATGTAGGAATGACACGCTACGTTGGAAGATCTTTGCTGCACCTATTAATATTGATATTGCCATTGATTACATAGCGTATTACTCAACGCAGAACTACTATTTATCAGCTAGAATTTTACTACAATACGCAACGTGTAGATGGCACTCATAGTTCCAAACATTCATTAATCTTTTCTTACGTTCAAAATGGCCGCGTTCGTAGATGGCACTCCAAAGACGCCCATACGGTATCATATCTCGAAATAAAATTATAATATCTATATTAACAAATGAATTTTTACATCGTAGCTCTTAATATTTTAATAATATTTACAAAAATATGCCAATTTTTTATTTGGTAGACATACAGGTTTCAATGCCTAAAAAATACGCACTAAAATTTTGAGGTAGACTAATAAATGTTATTTTATCTCTCCGTATTATTTCTGAAATGTTATCAACCTATATACCTACAGGGTGTTTGTTTTGTGGGTGAATCAGTACAACAATGTAAGCAACTTTTGATAAAAATATATTTTTTTTTAAAAGTATTTTTTTTTGTTTCTGTTTTTATATAGTATGAAAAGCTGTTATCACAATGCGCTATCTAGCAGTAAGTAAAACGTCGCTAATATTGTTTATTTACGCTATTTTACCTACCGCTAGATGGCGCAGCGCGCTCAAACGCTTCTCTTTATTAACCAGTCAACTTCTTCAAATTTAATTTTAAAAACCATAAAATATTTTTTTCCTAAAAAAAATGTATGTTTTTTTTAATTTCAAAAAATGTTATCAAAAGTTGCTTGTATCATTGTAAGTACATACTGATTCACCCACTAAAAAAAAATACCGTTCACTGAAAACATACTCTATATAAATGCGATAAATGGCACTTGAATGTTATTATTGTTATCGTTTGCTAAATTACTGGTTTGTTATAATCAGTCCTTCATAAAAACGAAACAATAATTTTCGATGTTATTATAGATGGTCGAATAAATTTCTCTTATTTTCACCGTACAGTGCTATCAGTGGCTCCTGCATGTCGCCAAAACGTGCCATACGTTGAACAATCTAATACCATAAATCATCAATGTTATTACGTAAGCAAAACCTAATCCCCGTAAACAAATTCTACAGAAGTTTTGCAAGTAACAAACCGAAATTCTAAATTCTACCAAAACTATTTTGGTAAATGAGAAAATACGGTGTTGCTAATGCAATGTACTCGTATGTTTAAACCAAGTAATATAAACACCACCCACTTTTACTGCAATTTAACAAATACATTTAAAAATCATCAGCTTAGTAACAGTATTTATGGCTATATAAACGTTTTATGTAGGTATTGTATTACACAATACAACAAGTGATTCCATTGTAATGTATGTAGTCGCAAAAGCCCCGTAGTCTATCTAATTCTATTTACACTGAATGATAGATTTGCGAGTTAGCGATTGGAAGAAGACTAGGTACACTCCGAGTCGCGTTCTCTAGGGAGCAATCGCTCTTTCTCCTGAGCCATGGAAACTGCGACATCTCACGTGATGTGTCTCGTTTGCGATGGCAACTTTCCTATTCGATCAGATCGCATATAAACCCGACAATAACGACAAGTTAGTTACGGAGAAAACGTAGTGCGGCGTCAATTCCTATAAAGCGTCAAACGTCACCACACCTAACAAAACTTAAGTGAAATGAAATTAAATAATTTTATAGTGGCTAAATGAAGATAAGAAAAATATTATTTGGTTTTAAACAATGTTTTTTAAGTTTTGACATACATAAATGGCGGACTTAAGAGGACTCATCACGACCAATACTCCATAAAAACACATTAAATCTTTGCAAGGTTTTCTGCGTTTGTCATAAGTCCGGCATGTCTGCATGTCAAAACTGAAAAACTACTGGCAACGGCCAACTCTCCATACAAACGCTAAAAACGTTGCAAAGAATTTTATGCGTTTTTATGGAGTGTTGGCCGTGATGAGTTCTCTTAAGTCCACCATTTGTGAATGTCAAAACTGAAAAACCACTGCCAACGGCCAACTCTCCATTGTATGTCGTGCGTGTGTACGGACGACATACAATGGAGTCAAACAGTTTCTTGCATGTGTACGCAAGAAACTGTTTGCAACGTTGTTATTAGGTATTCTCCAGATATTTTCACATACATATTATATGTTCATTTTTAATATATCTAGGTTTATTGAGAGGTGAAACTTTGAATTTCTTGAAGAAACCAGAATCATCTAAAATTTTTATTTAAACCAAAATTCCTATTTTAAAAACGAAATTCATAAATCTAAGTTGTTTGTGGATATTTCGAATTTTGGATTCCCAGTAAGCCGACATATTCTTCAAATGAACGTGTTTATGTTTAAAAATCTGGAGAACAATTATTAATAACGTCACAAACACCTGCCGATGTATGCAGTCGGTGTGTCCATATATAATTCTTGTGAGCTCTACGTGTTATATGTCTAAAGCTACAAGTAATTTGTATCTTAAATGTACCATGCTATTATGCTATTACGTTAAAGTTTATAAAAATATAAAACTAAACTTAACTAGAATTCGCCGATAGCAGCCACTCTTTATTTTATTAGATTTATCACATCAGAATAAAAATGGTTATGAAATTATAATTAAAATAATGCGTACGTAAAGTTTTACTTTTTAGTAGACTAGATAGTAAGAGATATGTAATATATTTTATTGCTGTTTTTCATGTATTTCTATATTAAATAATACTGCTGCACCACCATTCATAATATAAGAAATTGACAACGGCGATTATAGTGGCCTAAACATACTAAATTTTGTAAAATTTGGTTTTGATCCTCTTTAAATGTATTTCAAAGAGGATCAAAAAGTTTTTTATTTTTGATAGATTTTCATATTCAAACATATTTCAACATAATTCAATAGATTTTCATCAAACATATTCAAACATATTTCAATAAATTTTAATGTTTAAAAAGTTTGTTTCTTTTATTTATTAGTATTTTGTCACAAGCTTTTGTATGCTGACTGAGCAAAAACAGCGCTCTTAACGCCACGAGCCACAGCGATATTTTATAGTCAACCATTTAGCGATGTGGTCACTAGGGTTAGAATATCTAAGTAGGCTTCTAGCCAATAAGTTTACGGTAGACCATCATTTATCCAGGTCTCGAAATCAATTTGGAATTCCTCAAGAAAATCATTTATCACTCGCTGCGAGCACCGCAGTAAAAATCATTTCGTATTCTAACAGTTTGCATAAAAGAAAAACGATAAAGCTCGTGAACTTTTGTAAATAATAGTATGTAGAAAACGAGGGTATGATAAGATAGCGTGGTTTCACGACATGACAACAGAGGCGGATTCGTATGTAATAATTTCAATTAAAAAAGCTTACTTATACCTCGCTGTTAGGTTATGCTTTGTTGTTTATGTATTATTTTTATTTTATTTCAGAAAAGTGCAATATACAACTAGTACAAGAATATGAGATTCAAAACAATGACCCTGCCTCGGAGATTTCCTCTGGTGTTGCTCTGGAGTTGGAAAACCGGCGAATCTATGGCGAGAGGTCGAAATGGCTTGTATAAGTCTTCAGCGACTTGACTTTGTCTTGTTGGAAAAGCGCTGACATCGATTCACAACCCCTAATGGCATGGATGAAGAATATTCGCTTCGCCAGGCTGGTTTCAATGCCATATGGCAAAATGGCATTTGCTATGTTTTTTACTAAGTGACAAAAGTGACCATTTTAAGCACGCTATAGCGGCGGTTTAAAACATAATAGTAATTAATTGCATACATATGAATTATAGTTTTATCTACTTTAATTTTGTTTACGAAAATCATTATTTAAAAATGCATCATTCGTTATTTTTTTTTATATTTAACTTTACTTGCCATAATACAAATTACGTCAGTGGCGTAGCGTGGGGGGGGCAGGGGGGGCCATGGCCCCGGGCGGCGCAATTGAGGGGGCGGCGCGTCAGCGCCGCCCCCTCAAGCCAAGGAGGAAGATATCAGAAAAAATGAAGGAGCTATATTCAAGTTTGTGCAAGTTTCGGAGACTCCAGAGTCTACGCCAGGGCCATCAGGTGTAAGTTCCTCAGAAACTATTGCTGCTCATCAAAACCAAGAAGCTGAAGTAGCACAAGCAGCCGACACTGATGACTTGTTAGTGCTAGAACCTGTAATTGATACTTCGAATTTGCCAGCTTCAGTTGCTTCTGCTGCGATTGCTGAAATGTTGACACCAGAACAAACTTTAACCACATCAACTGGTACTGAGTCAGCCTTTGACGGATACGATATTGGAAAATGGCCTGAAAATATAGATTCAAACATGAGATTGATAATAATACAGCGAGGTCCCGAAGTCGTTCAGCACATTAATACAGACTTCGCTGAAGAGCCAATAGTACCACGCTCGGTTCAGTCAGACACAGACCCTATCGCACCGAAAGTAGTGTCAAGGAGGCTAACGCGAGAATGGTTTTACCGCACATTGACAAACGGCGAAAAAGTTTTACGCACTTGGATGGTTTATTCTCCTTATAAAGCGTCATTGTTTTGCTTCTGTTGTCGATTGTTTGGGAACGCAAACTCACCGAACGCATCGAAATTTTACACCTGCGACGGGTTTAATACTTGGTGGAAATTGAATCCTAAAGTCGCCGTTTTTATGTTTTTTGGGCCTCTGGCAACCGGTACTGCGTGAAGTGAATGATGCCCAAAAATATTTGCAAACGGAGGGATTTAACGTACATCAGTGTGCTCAGAAAATAAGCGCCTTACAGAAGATATTGGACGGGAAAAGAGAGCAGTACGTGGACGAGTCTTTAAGATATGCTAAAAGTTTGTGTGAAGAACTTGGCATTTCAATTGAACCTCCAAGACGAATCAGGAAAAGGAACATTTTTGGCGATGAAATTAGAGATGCCGGCTTATCACACGACGATGATTTAAGGCGAAAAATGTTTTCCCCGTTAGACTGAGTTAGTACTGAAATTCGCGAAAGGTTCCAACAGCTCCAGAATTTAGCGACAAAATATGCCTTTCTAATGCCTGAAATATTATTAGGCGTTGATGATGAGTGCAACCTCGACCACGCTTCTCAAGATATTGACAAAGAGGAGTTTAAGCTTGAGCGCGTGCGTCTACAAGCTTTTGTAGCTACAACAGACCGCAAAAATGAACTTAATGATTCCGGCCCACTAGATTTATTAAAGTTTATTTTTGAGTCTAAACTTGAAGGAGGGTTGCCTAATATTGTGGTAATGCTGAGAATATTCCTCACAGCTGCCATAAGTAATGCCAGTTGTGAGAGAAGCTTTTCTAAACTAAAATTAATCAAAAACTATTTAAGGTCTACGATGTCCACACTGAGATTAACAAATCTAGCTATCGTGGCAATCGAACAAGAGGTACAGATTGACATTGACCTTTGCATTAAGGAGTTTGCGTTGAAAAAATCTCGAAGAATACAATTTTAATTTAAGTAAGATGTTTTATTTTTAATCCTTTTAAAATGGCGATAGAGTATCATAGATCTTTTACTGATTTTTCTTGTCTAAATTGCGAAGTAGGGGGCGGCAAATTTAGGGTTCGCCCCGGGCGTCAGAATTCTACGCTACGCCACTGAATTCCGTTTAAAAAATCCTTATCCTAGCACAAAATCATTTTATAATAAGTGTACATATTATACCTAACTTAGAAAGGAAATTCATCGTGTTGAGGTAATACTAATATCGTTAAATTAATTTGAGGCGAAAGGGCAAGTCTTATCTGGTACATGAATAAAATTAAAAAAATTAATCATTAATAAAATTAAACTTACATTACAAAAAATAAACATCAATAATATTAAACTTAAACTAAATAAAAACTGATGGCGTAGTTATATAAAATAATAATTAATTCGTATGTATTAGATATATACACCTATAAATATTATAGATACCTATCAAATATACATATTTATTATAAAACATATATAAAGCTATTAGAAATAAATTCATACATATAATATGATAATATATAAAATAAAGTTATAATATATATAAGATGATCACACCCGAGTCCATAATTCCTCGAAGTCTTCCCTATATGTATTTAAAGCCAAATTGCAACCACTCTTCTAAATGTTATAAGCGAAAAACTAAAAGAAGTTTTTTAAAAAATGCAGTCTCGCTATTCCTCAAGTTAATTCGCTTGTGGCGAGGTGGCAAAGTTGAAAATCTGATTCAGCGACCAAAAATATATATAAAACCGTTGAGAAAAAACGTCTGGATTTTTTTCCTGACAAAAATCCCATAATATGCTTATTATTATTATTATTATTTATTCCGTAGCCGGCGATTGGGGAGGGGGTTGCCCTCGCAGCCAATACGCTGCAGTCGGTGTCCCTGGATCTCGTACTCCATTCACGATTCGCTTCCATTCTTGGCGATTTTTGGCGAAGTCTCGAGCATCGATAGCCGATAATATGCTTGGAATAAACAATAAAAGGGCAAACACATTGTTACATCGATAAATTATTTTCCACCTAATATTAACAATGTATATTTAAAAATAATAGCAGCGATACCGGAAGTAGAAAAAAAGGGAGGGACTATGGAGGAGATGAAGAAGATACCGACAACCATTCAAACTCACATATACAACACGATACCCACAGATATGACGAATTCATAACACAGATAGGACATTCTTAAATATATGCAAATACATAATGAGATACGTGGAGAGTAATGACGGAAATTCATACTACATAGGATATTAAATATAATTATGTATAATAGAAAATGCGTTAAAAACGAATTTACAGCGTGAAATTTATAGCAACTGCTGTTTCGGCGATGATGCAAACGCAGATGTCGCAATCGCGCGGTAAATTCGTTTTTTATCTTTCTATAATCTTAAACAACCGCGATAGTCTTAGATTTTATAACGTACATTAACATTAAAAAGCGCCCTCTTCAACAAGTTTTTCAATCCGTTGTTCGATTCATCAATATGGAGATACCGATCGTCGCACTCGGTTTAGAAATGAATTCCGCCCGTAATATTGCCACGACTACGGTGGGAATACCTAGATTTTTGATAACAGGAGTTTAAATGACTATAGGCATTACAGAATTAGTGTTGGTGCACAACTATATGCCGTTATTATATATTGTGAATTAAGTATGTACATAATATAAATTTAAGTTGTGATCATAGAAAATATTAAAGTTTGTTTATCAATGGCATTTTCAGAGCCATGGAGCGGCAAATCGTAAATTCGAAATATCTATATCATCTCTCCAACAAGTCTGAAAAATCGCCACCAATTTTAAAACTATTAAAATTCAGTGAAATGTTATAATTTTTCGTCTATCATTGAGGGTTATCAATCCAGGGAGTTATAACGACATTGTGCCATTCTGTCTCCCATGGAGTGAAAGTAAAAGACTTAGTGGACAACACAATCCACAATCAAACTACGCCATCAGCCCATAAGAAGCTTCAACGCCTTACCACGGATCACTGCAAAGTGAATCCTGCGGCAAACCTCGCGCCCTTACTACCAGATTTGACGGATTTCTTCTTCGTTTGCGAAAAATCGGTTCGAATTTATACCTAACCGAGGCGCCATTTGCCCCTCAATATCACGGATCGGGTGGCCAACGGATCATTTAAAAGTTATAATATAACGTCAGGTCGACAACTACCCCGCTACTTTGGAAACGTACGTTTCAAGGCGTATGTTTATACCATATATCATTTATTATTTATTGAAATCGTACTTACGTATATGTGTATTTGCCATATTGTATTACCTACAATGTATTATTCGTACAAATTTAGTGTTTTGATTTGTATTATAATGTTATTTATTTATTATTATATTTTATTCAATATTAATTAAGTACATTAATTAATTATAAAAATAAAAAGTTTTTTACGTTAATTAGGCTAATTGTTACATAAGTTGTATTACTTATTTTAATTACTCTGCCCCCCCTAGATACGGGACAGTTTAGTTATAGTTTGGTGGGCAATGAGCATTAGCTGAATTTCGGTGTTCAATTTTTCCGAGTTACTTATAATATTGATAACAATGGGGCTAAATGTATGTACAAAAATGAAATGAATAAAGTATTAAACCCTAAAAGTCTTCACCGGTTATTCGCCGGACTGCAGAAACGATTGGCTAACGCCGCACGGTGCGAAAATCGCCCAGTTTCGCCCGAGGTGTTCTCCCTAATACAAACATCGGTTCCAAAGTGTCCAGGACTGTAGAGTTCGTCTAGAGTTTATCGTATACATCTTCTCTGCTATCAAATACATCTTCTCTGCTTTAGTATTGCTCATATCGGTGAAAATATCTAAAATGCATTTTTTTAAGTACATACATCGATTGCGGCCCTGTCCAGGTGTGAGCGGTACAAATGGGGTACGGACATGTCCCAAGCGCGGAGATCTCAAGGCTCGCATTTATCAATAAAGTAAAGGAAAAGACAAACAGGGTCGAAGCGGGGGCGAGGCGAGTCGACTGAAAAAAAGTGTCGGGTCCGCGGGCGAAACGATTTGTCCAATGTCAAGTGTCACAATATTACAAGGAGAAAGAGTGATGGTGGAAGATGCACAGGAATCATCGGCGCCCGCAGACTCCTTTTATTTGCCGAACGAAATGAATTTACGCGAGTGCTTGACTTATACGATTTTTCAAAAGTTTCCATCTTCGTTTTATCCGATGCCTTTTTGACACTTTCTGCATGTCATTCAATTGGATATCATACAAATGCTCACACAAAGCGACACAAACTTTACAAAATAAGTAAATATATTAAAATTAATAAAAAAACTGAATCAAATACTGCCGTACAAAATGTGAACTCCTGTAGTTATAATTTTTTTTTTTTGGTATTTTTAAAATAAATATTTATGGGTTGTGTATTTATCTGTATAGATACATATATACACCCTTGTGCAAATTATAGGAATCAAACAAAAATTTTCATAAAAATATGTTTATTTGCAGTATAATTACAAAATAAATTATACATGTAGGTACATCGTTACCACTTTGTATGACCACCCTTGTTTTGAATTAGCATTTATACCCTGTCCGGCATTGAATCGATGAGATTTTTGCACATTTCCTTTAGTTTTTATCTCTAAACCATACAGCGATTAGGGCACAAATCATCTTTTCCTTTGTGGAACAGTCCACTCTCCTTAGCTTCTGTTTGCAAATTGCCCAGAGCTTTTCAATTGGGCTGATGTAAGGAGAGTTCCCAGGCCATTCAAGGACAGAAACATCATTGTGTAGCATTTTTTTTTTTCACTTTTTTCGATGTATGGCACGGAGCAAGATCTTGCTGAAAAACTCCATTTCCACTAAGGTAAAGCCGTCGCGACGAAGGCACCATTTTAGACATTAGTATCTCAATGTATTTATCCCCATTCATCATACCTTCAACAGGGGTAAGTGTTTGTGGCCCAAAATATGTAAAAGAACACCAAAACATTTTCTTTAGGGGGTGCTTTGCCGTTTGACGAATGTGTAGAAGAAATCTTCTCTCCGTCAGCCCGGCGAAAATGTTGAACACGGATCCCCTGTACAAATAAATGGGACTCATCAGAGAATAATACTTTCCTCCAATCCTCTTTAGTCCAGTTTTTGTATTTGTTTGCCCACTGAAGGCGTTTTTTCTTCATAGGAGAGGTTAAAATTTGTTTTTTGACGGGTCGTCGCGCCTTACGACCACCTTCAAGCAAGCGACGACGTACTGTTGAGTCATGAATATGAACTCTTGATGTAGATAGTTCTTTTTGTAGATCAATACTAGCTAATGGGTGCTAATGGGCCCATGATGAGGTGGCCACGATGACCCATGTGTTCAGGGTCGGTCACACTCACGGGTCAACACCCACCCGATGGCCTCCACGCATGGGGTGCGAACCTGGGTAGGACACTGGGTCAACCAGTCTCCCCTGGGAATCAAACCTCTGGCGCTCCTGGACGGTCTGCGCACCGAGCGGCGCAAGCCAATCGACTGTGCTCTCCGACTAACAGTCGGGGGAGTCTGGGAACTGTATTGTTTCCTATAGAGCGGGGGTGGTTGCCTACCTTACGGCGACTGCTCTTGAAATGACCATTGGCCATCCGATCCCGGTTCAGAGTCGAGCAAAGGACGCCTTGGTCCGCGATAGATTCGGTGCACACCGTTTCACCGCTTCGTAAGGGAGAGGGCCGCGCAAGCGACCTCGAACTCGGAACCAATCGAGAGACCGGAGAAATCTGGTCACAATTGGTAGCAAGGGCGCGAGGGTCGGCCCGCCAGGTAACATTACTGGCTATCTCGCGGTAAAGGCGTTGGCTTCTTGCGGGTTGTGACGTAGCTGGACGTTGGATTGTTATGTCCAAAGTCTTCTACGTTCACTGCAGGGCGACAGAACGAGAAAATCGTTAAAACGTCCTGTGGTGACGGGCTCGCCCGTTGTAGTTGACACCGCAAGTTGTAGATCAATACTATTTAAGGAAGGGTTTATTTTACTCACTCTCATCAAATAACAGTCATCTCGAACCGTTGTGGCTCATTTTCTTCCACATTTTCTCTTTCGTCTAGGGGAAACAGTGCCATTTTCAATTTTGAGTTTTAACATTTTTGAAACATCACTCTGACTAACACTGCACTTTTTTGCAATTTCTTTTTGGGATAGGAAAGTGTTTTGGAATTATTGCAGTATAGGAACCTTTCTCAGAAATCGAAAAAATAAAGAAATACTACTAGATTCGATCACTTTAATGCTAAATATGAAAGAAAAAAGCTTCGGACGCGTAAAATTTCAAAACCAAATTTACATACAAAAAAAAAAAGTTTTTTTAAACTCAGTTTTTAAGGTTGTTTTTAAAAAAACTAATCTAACCTACCGCCAAATAGGTGTTTACGTATTATTTAAAATAAAAAAAACCTAACCTACCGGAATGTATGCGTTTGGCGCTTTTTTTGAATGCCTATATCTCGCTTATTTATTGAGACCGAATAAATATTATTGCAGATTCAGAATCAGCGTGGTGGTTATAAGCTGGTGACGTTAAAATAATCAACAATCTAGAAGAGGTTCCTATACTGCAATAATACCAGTGTTTTCACTAAGAGTTATGATAATTTGTATCTTTCTAGGAGTAATATCCATTGCTGTATAATCGTTAAAAAAATAACAAATTTAGTAACTTGACAAAATACGCACTGTTAAAAATTACATAACCTTAAACTAGGAAATGTATGCATGATGACAGCACCTGCTAGATGTTAAAAACAGTATTGCCAACTAAAACAGTGTTGCCAAAAAAAACCCGTTTAATAATACAATTACCGAGGTTTTTTTCTAATTTTCACTCATGATTCCATTAATTTGCACAAGGGTGTATATATATATATATATATATATATATATATATATATATATATATATATATATATATATATATATATATATATATATATATATATATATATATATATATATATATATATATATATATATATATATATATATATATATATATAATACTCAGTCAGACCTTTCATTTGACCTTAAAGACGATATATTTAGATTAATTTATTGACGGTTGGAGATTTGGAAATTTAAACAACTATTTACTTGATATTTTGACAGTTAAGGTACTTTATCACACTCGGGATGACATATCAGTTCTAACAATATTATATACTTCTAAATCAATTCGAGCGTTTAGAAGTATCGTGAAAAAAAGAAACGGAAAACTTACATAGATGAACCTTGAACACATTACACTCCCTTTTTGTTGGGCAGTCCTTCTGTAAAAAGCCTTCATTCAAGTACTGACTTTTCCAAAATAGTATCCATTGGACAAATAAATTTTGTCCGTGGCACTTCTTCCCACTTGGCAAAAATAAAACGCTTTTGGGTGTACGGAAGAAGGTTCTGGAAAAGACTTTCTTTCCTAATATTAGTTGAATACATGGGCTATTAGATTGCTCAATGCCGTAATACGTTTTGGCAGCTAGGATTTTACAATGAAACGCAACATTGATTCGCAACGCAACGTTCCAAACATTAATTAATCTTCTCTTATGTTCAGTAGCCCAATATATGGTTTTTTAAAGATGTATATACGAAATCCTATCCTAAAATAAAACAATGATTCAATATTGGATTTTTCAAAACTTGTATTTGCCATAATTAATATAAAATATATTTTTAACAAATATTTTTTAAACCTCTTATTATTTTAATATTATTTACTTAAAGATGTCAATTTTAATTTGCTATACAGATTTCAACACACAGTAATTAGGTGCTTTAATGGTCAAATAGACTTATATTATAAATATCCTTCTAATATCATCGTATTATTTCTGTACTGAAATCAGCCTATATAAAAATGCGATAGATGTCACTAACAACGTTAATGGTATTTTTGTTATCATTAGTTAAATATTGGGGTTTATAAACAATCAGCTAATTATCGAAAAAGATTCATAATCAATGGTATTATTGATGGCCAAATAAATTGCTGTTAGTTTCGCCGGACAATGCATCAGCACCACCTGCATGTCGCCAGGGCATAATGGTTGCCAAAACGTACTATGGCACCGACCAATCTAATACCCTATATAATGAATTGACATACTAACCGCAGATAACGTGCCAGTTTTTAAAGACACAATCGAAAGCATTAGGTAAGTATTTGCTGTGTTATGTAATTAGATTAAAAGTCATCATCATCTATTTACAAGGCAAGGTTAGCGGGTTTGAGCTGGTTTCCAATCTAGATTAAAAGTGATCATCATCATCTAGATTGGAAACCTCCTCAAACTTATAGTTCATACCCGTTACCCCTTCCTCGTACAGAATGGCATCGCCCGCCGTGAACATTATCCGTGCGGTCTCCCGCTCTAAAAAATGATACCCTTAATATCTTATTCAAGCAATAAAGGGGGTGCCACGTTCCGACGTGGGGTTGGAGAAATATCAAATTGAAATATAGACATCGTAAGATCACCGAGCATTACTATTGCACGACCATCTTCAATGCGGCGCAAGCGACCGCAACGACATCACTTCAGATTACAAAAAAAATACAAAGTAGGAACACAGGTACGTAGCTACCTACCTAAATTTGTATACGTTGTACGTGTGCTCCTTGAAAATTCTAATAAATTTTTGTTTATTTTTAATTTTCAGATATCTGAACAAAGACAATGAATAATATCTTACATTGGGCATTCAAGGTACCTGCAGCATAACTGAGTACAAGTTTTTTTTACTAAAATACCAATAACCGTAAAATGAGTATACTATCTGAATTAATCAAAAATTACAGTTATTAATTTTATTTATATAATACCCACCTTTACAGGCGCCTAAAAAAATATGAAAACGTTCGTTTAATGATATTAGAATGGGAGTGGCGGACATTCTGGAAAATTAATAAATTGGGTCATATACAATTAAGGTTTATACTGAATATTTTTTGGTAAATGAAAAATCGTAGGTATGAATATAATTACAATCTAATGCTCATCGTACGGCAATATACAGGTATATATTCAGCCTTACCTAACATTAGCATTTGTGCAACATACTATACATCAGCAGATAAAATAATAAACACAATAAAATTTCAACAACACAGAGACACACGCAGGCGGAGCCGCGTGCACAGCTTGTATAAATTATAACAAATCAAAAGTAAATAAAAAAGAAGCATTACTTTCCGTCTGGGGGTCCAGCGGAAATCTTCTGGTTCCATCTTCAGATCCTCGTTATCATGTGCAATGGAAAGTAGTAAAGAGAACATAGCAAACATAGCCAAACTCGACTATTTTAGCACTTTCCATCAAGGAGTTACAGTGGCAATCTCCCGGTTCCATCTTCAGACCCTTTTTATCATGTGCAACGGAAAGTACTCAAGACAACAAATTAAACGAGCCCAAACTCGACTGTCTTAGCACTTACCATCTGGGAGTTCCAGTGGCAATCTTCCGGCTCCATCTTCAGACCCTCGTCATCAAGTGTAATGGAAAGTAATCATGAAAACAAAACATACTAGCCCAAATTCAACTGTCCTACCATTTACCATCAGGGAATTCATCCCGGCTCCATCATCAAATCAGCTCGATGGCACCATGATATTGCATTCTCATCGAACTTATGCTATAAGTATGCCAAATTTCAGCACAATCGGATACCAGGAAGTGGTTAAAAATTGTTTGCAAATTTTGAAGCAGACAATTTTATATACGAACATTGCAAATTATTATTAAAGCTTTTAAAAATGAGAGACAAACTTAACTTTTCTCTTATCATAAAATCATGAATAACTAGCAAAATGTGTACAATGTCGTCCCGTAATATTTAGTAAAAGCTTTATTTTCGTAACCATATTCAGTACCTTTGAATTCGACTGAAACAGGATTGAAATTCTAAGCAAACTTGTTGTTGGCGCACCTCATTACTCCTGAAAATCCACCTGACTGTGTGGCGCCTTTAGCCGTCACGTATAAGCGAGGATGGCATCTTCAGACGTGGTCACCCATGCGCCAAATATTATGACGTGTATTTTCATACGATCGTCCATATGAAACATTTAATAGCACCTCAAGGAAAAGCACTCGGAGTCGAACTCCTTTTTATTTTTCTGGCATTTCTGTCTTGACAACTATGTAGGATATGTGAATATTTTAACAAGATGAAAACGTATACATATTTAAAACAAACATCAAGCGCATCCCTAAATTATACGTATTATCATTGATTATATGTGGTATTAGATTACTCAACTCCATAGTTTGATTTAGCAACCCTTCTAAAACGGTGAAATGAATAGCATTGACGCTATTCATTGGGTGGCGCTGATAGCATTGACGGCCAAACTAATAGCGAGTTATTTGGCCATATAAGATATTTTTTTATAAAGGACTGATTGATTATAGAAACTGTAAAATTTAACTAATGATAACAAAAAAGTGCCATCTATTAGTCTAACTAAACATTAACCGCCCTACCTATTCGAACGTACGTGATACGTCCGCTATATTATCATATAGAAGAACATATATAAAAATATATAAAAATTATGTATGTACAAATTTATATAAAAATGCTGTATAAAAACCGATTTTTTAAACCGCTATATAATTTTGCCTTGTATATTTTAAATAAATATTGTTATTGAGAAATGTAATGAAAACCAAACAAGCATTTACCTACTTTTTTAATAATTACGCAAAGGTAGTGCGTAAAACCTTTATACCAAATTAAAAACTAACAACTTTTGTCAATAATATAAAAATAATAAGAGCTATGGTTTAAAAATTCGTTTATTATATTATTATATTATACAGTATAAGCTTATTTAGAGTGATCAATCCTGCCAAATCGTAGTACGACGTTGATCAATCTAATACGCTATTTTATCAATGCTATTATATAGACGAGTCACTTTGATCCTACATCCTTCAATTAGGAGTTTTTGCATGGATGCAAACCTGAATTTAGTATTTTCAACCTCCAAATTTGTAAAAATATAGCATCTCTTTTTTAAGGCAACTGACTGACTACCTGTATGAGTCACCGTTTTCACCTGTTTCAAAGTCAATACGCATTCACAGCATGACATTAAGGTAATTAAAATCTGATTTTGAAGCTTCACATCCTTCTAGTTAAATACTGAGTCAGTTTTACGTTATTTTTTCCCCTTATGATAAAAAAAATAAGTCTGTATTTATCCTCTGAGTAGATGTTACTCGGAAATTACTCGGCAGTTTACATTCAAGTCTTAGTATCATCTATCGCATTTTTATAGGCTGCTTACATCACAGAAATAATACGGAGAGATAGAATGCCTTTATTTATTTATTTCTTTCTTAAGAAAACATATAGCGTTGTTAAAACTACTTAACATGTGATTGTAACAATCAATATGAGGCCGTTTACTTGTTGTTAAGTGTTTAGCAATTTTAATAACAATAATTAATTTAAGTTATCCAATCCGGAGGAGTAGAGATAGAAGAAAATGGTTTGCATTTTATACATACATATATACACGTACACAATTTTAAATAGATATACCTACAGATACATATTCTTAAATAATAATAAAATACATATATAAATAAATAAATACATAATAATAATATTACATACATAAATAGGTCGTCAAAAAAATAATAATATTAATAAATATATTAAACTATATGCGCATTTTCTATGGTTGTATATAATTCTATTATATAAGCAGTAAAATTAAATTAATTAATTTCTATGTGATGGAACCTATGTAGTATCGTATAAGGTCATAAGACGATACACAAGGGCATTTTGTGCATAATTAGTATTTGCGCGTTGCAATTCGAATGTTTGAGGAGCTCTAATGGTTCGAGGTGGGACGAAATATAACGTTTTCTACGAGGTATGGGCTGTCGATGCTATTGTTCAGGGTTTTATAGAGGAAAATCATATCCGCAACCGTGCGCCTGTCCTCGAGCGAGTGAAGATGGAAGTGTCTCAATCTGCTATCATATGAGTGAAGTCCTAGATATTGCCGAAATTTAAGATTCCTCAAAAATCTTTAGAATTTGAATTAACCGAAAGTTAAGACGCCAAAGATGCCTTTAGAATTATAATTCATAGTTTTTTTTTATTTGGAGATAGGACCATATAGGAGTGTTTAGAGCGCCATCTTGAGTTCACTGATATACCACAAACGCCGCCATATTGACCTTAAGGAATATTTATCAAATTTTGGAACTATTAGTTCCATCTACACGTTACGTTTAGTAGTAATATCCTAGGTGCCAAATCGTCGTACTGCACTGAGCAATCTAATACGCTATATAATTAGTGGTATATGATAAAATTTCCTATCCACAGATCAGTTCAGTAGTATTATGAAGGATCAAAGTTCACTACCCACAAGTTCGAACCCGCTGAACAATAAACTACGATTTATTCGTAAATGTAGATTTGGAAGTAGCCGAAGATTATATGCGTTTGACAGGTCTCGCAAGGTGTCTATGGGGGGGGGGAGTAGTGTATCGGGGGTTGATGGGTTTCGGTTTGACGATAGTATGGGGGCGGTTGGCGCCTAGGCGGCTGTCACTTGGGCCGAATGGACAAGCGGATGCGAAAAAATTCAAAACGCTCTCTGAATATCGGAGCGGGCGGTCGCGCGCTCCCAGGGGACCCATGGAAATTGAACAGAAAAGTTTTGCCCATTTTAGAGCAACGTGATACCAAAATGGACGCTCGGCGAATACTCGGGTGACAACTCGATTGGTCCGAAATCGATACAGCCAGCATTATTATTAGCCAGGCAGAAAAATTAAGCAAGATTTTTTTCTGTACATCAAATTAAACCCCTTGTTACCAAGCAAATCAAAGAGTTAGCCATATTAATTGTTGTAATTTTATATTTATAATTTGTCAATTTTAAAACTAACTTTTCTTTTTTATATTTTGTTTATATCTACATAGTTATTTTATTCGCTCAAATTATTTTTAAGGTGCTGTGATTTTATATTTTTATTTTAAATTTAATTATTAACTGTTTTTACATTTTTTTTTAAATAATCAATCTGTACAAAAACACATAATCATGTAAAATAATTTTGGCTAATCCAATAGTAGGTATTCCTACCAACTGGCTTATTTTGCAAAATTTAAATATAAAAATTATCCACCAAAAACACTTATTTTTTTTAAGAGCAGCTCGAATAATTTTGATAATATTTTTAGTAAAGTATTTTTTATGAATATATCAAACCCTTAAGTGATTACGCTATTAAAAATATGCATTCCGAGAAACTAGAAATAATACACTTTTTCGTCCAGGTTTAAAAGTTAATCACGTTTTTTGTGCTTTCGATGCCTCTCTTGGTGGAGAAAGGTAATTCGAGCCGTGTTTTACTGTATAATTGTGATTTATCATAGGCTACCTTAAAAGATTTGTGTGAAATTCAAATCAAAAGTTTATAATTGTAAATCAGTCAGATATAACGCTGGTTCTTTATGTTAGGTAGCTTATATTATATAGACTGTTTGTAGTTATTTTCAAAATGCATATATTTCTTTATTTCTTATTTTAGAGTATAGGTCAATATAATAGGGGCTTATTCAAGAGAATAATGCTATTCTATGGGAAAAAGTATTTAAAAAATATAATTTCTATATTTTGCCATGTATTTTCTGTAACCTGATTTTAGGCTATATTATTTGTCTGTTTGTTTGAAAAGCTTTATTGCACACACAAAAGAGTAAAATGGTGGGCCTATTGCCAAGCGGCAATATCTTCCGGCCATACCGCCAGGGTTACTGTGACTAAAGGTTTATGTGGGCAAATTGATGTATAAGTCACAAATGAATACACTTAAGCAATAGTCATCATAAAGAATATAAATCGAAGGTGGGAATGGAATATATGGACAAGCAAAGAGGCGGGAGGGTAAGGGGTATTCACGAGTTGAGTAGATGTCTATTTAGAGATTTTTTAAACCCGCTCAGGTTTTCAAGTTGTATGGGCAAAGGCACGGAATTCCTTATAATTTCTTATCTTTAAAAAAATATTCTTCATTTTTAATAGCTTCAATAGACAGTTTCATTGTTGTGAAGTTTATCTTTCAACGATTGTTAGAAGGTAATTTTCAATGGATGAAAATATAAGTATTATTAAAAATACACAATCATTTCGACATACATGCTATATGTTTTTGTTAATAAAATCAACATCTATGTTTCTTGTTTGGCGATGGATAGATCGTATAATACTAAAATAAACAATAGGGTATATACACTATATATTAGCACAGAATCACAGTCACCCTACTTTCGATGCCAGACACCTTGCGCTTTGCGGTCGAGCGAAAACTACTCAGATGCGGTGTCGCATTATCGAAGTTGTCGACTGAATATAGATAATTTTCAGAAATGCATTTCTGGATAAAATACAATGTGACAACCGCAGCGTAAGAGATGGCCATCGGTTTAGAAAGCTTTTGGCTCCAGGAAAAGAAGGGAGGGGGTGGTCAATCTCCCTCTCCCCCTACTCCTTCTTTCGCAGTACTCGATAATTTCCAATTTTGTATGTAAGATTCATCATATTAATATCAAATGACAATAATAGTTAATAACTAAACCTAGCCTGTCCTATCAATGTTAGTCTGTACTCAAACTAAATATGAATAATACATACAATTATAGGCTTATTAAACTACACCAATATCCTTTATATGTGAGTACTTAATTTATTCAACAATGAAGGGAATATTTAGCTGGATTTAATAAAGAAACTATTTAACAATTTAGGAAAAATATAAAATACAAGGGAAATCATATTAGCAAAAATAAATTGAGATCCCACCGTGAGGATATCTATGAAATGTTATCGCAGGGTGTCCCTCTAAAACCTAGTCTAAATATTGATCTAATAATCCTCTGTTTCAGCACAAAGATAGATTTTACGTCATCAGCCTATAACCATCAGCCCTTACCATAATAAATATAATGCTATGAAAATGCCTGAAATAGACCATTTCCATAGCATTATGACCATTTTTCCATAGCTCCATTTCGACATCAGATTGTATAATACCAATGGATCGATTCTTGGCTTGTCTAATATAATGAAAAACCAGGTAGCGTTATTAGTGAAAAATTACGAACTGAAACTGTGGGTAAAACCCTGAGCAAAGCCCCGGGCAAAACACATTCAAAATAATGTCATCATCGTCACGTAGTAGGCAGGTATCAAACATGCGACATGGTCAATTTATTATGGGATGACACGCTTGCTTCCATCAACGCTTTCCCAAGTGGCTAGATGAATTAGGGGGAACTTTATTTTCCATATTTATCATTAAATAATAAGTCATGGAAATATGTTGCCGAGCACGCAGATCTAAATGTATACGCTAGCTGTCGTGGCTTGCTTGTTTGTCCCAAATTTCATAATGAATGACTTTGCTTTTTTGTTCGTGTTGAATTCTTTTTGAGGGGTTAAACTTTCTTGACAGGTGCAGATAGATGAAGTGATAATAAGTACTTTTTAATGTATTTATTATGGCAATGTATAGAGTTTGCAACAAGCGTATCACAAAAAAATTGGAAAAATGGAATACAATTTTACCTAAAAATTAATAGACCCACAGCAAGTTATATTTTTATTTATTCATTTATAACGTACAAGAAAAAAAATACAAGGACATGCATACTATTGTACACGAGGAATAATTAAAAACAAACATTATTTTAGCGAAAAACATAGCCCTATGCATATAAATATGCTAGCATATCCGAATGAGGCGAAATCGCACAACCAACTAGACCTAGAAGGTCTGTCTTTGGCTGTGCTGTGTTATACCATAAGAAAATGTTACGCTTATAATATGTGGTGATCAGTCCGATACCGCCTAGGTCCCTCCGTCCCTCCGTTCTAGGGCAAACATTTTAAACATAGTAAAAGAAAGCCAAATATCAGACATAGTTAAAAGAAGAAAAACTAGTTTAGAAAAAGAGATTTAAAAAAAAACAAAAAAGAAATAGTTTAAATACACTAAAAAAACACCTTTAAATGGCAATTATGACTAAATCGAAAAAATATACATTAATATTTAACAGAAAACTTAAAAATATAATTATTTAAAAAAAACAGATAATAAAATACAATTAACCTTTGCCTAATAATTCATATAACCATACCATCAAATATAAAAAAATAATAAATATAAACGGGAATATGCACTCCCACAATACACGCACTCGTGATGATATCCTGCCTAAGATACGCCTTACGCAAACACAAAAGTCCGTTGGATATTTGAGCTTCAAACTCTTTAATTAGCTACCACTGTCCACAAGAAAGATGGAAAGAAAGGCGTTTGAAAGGTTTAATCAACCAAAGCTGCAATCCACACATGCTTTTTATAAGCTTGGTGATTTTTTTCAGCATGCCAATTCCTTGAAATGGGATTAACAAGTATATGTAACTATCGGCTACCTCATTTTTGTTTCATTGTTTAATTTTATAAAAAATAAAAACATCGTTTTTAGCAAAAATAATAATTTTATGAATTCAACATATTTAATATGTAGATTAAATTTTGTTTAACGTAACATATCTGACCACCTACATACGTTGTGTTTTTCAATTTTATTCTGATACTTTTTATTCTGTGTTTTTTTTTTTGTATATAGTGCAAAAGATAACTATTAATATATTTATGAATTATTGATTTTGTATACCCATGGAATCAGTTCTGGTTTTTGTTATTTGTCTGCCGTGTGAAGCCGACTTTAGTCCACACTACTGTCAAATGAATATTTCTGATTGATTAGTATTATATCCATATTAGTTTTATATCAATATTAGTTGTATAGCAACTGACGAATTCTAATATGCGATAACTAGGTTTAATTGATTATTCATTCTTATATTGTATATTTTGAATGAATAAATTGAATACTGAATGATAAAATCAACATTCTGACGTTTGTAAATATTTAAAATACTTACAGAAAAAATAATAATCACAAAGAGGTAGTCAAATATAGCTAGATAATGGATAGTTATTGCTTAATTCAGGGCCATCCAGGCCCATATATCCAAGAATACAGTTTTATCTTACTTATATAATATTGAGATGCTCGGGCTAATCATTACACCTGCAGGTGGAATATTATATATCTTAGGCCCAAGACAAATATTTTTTTTGGCCAAACGGTATATTCATTCGGGGAACTGCAAAGTAGTCACTAAATAATAGCACGTCTTGCTGTACGTGTGTTTAGTTTGTTGTGATTTTATATTTTCCATAAGAATGAACCGACTTAGAATCGTTTTCACATTCTTCAACACCCACACTTCTAGAACATGGATCTATTAATTTATTTACAAGTAAACATTGTCTCTGTACACTGTGTAGGTATATTTTGTTTCCGGATACTGATAACCTAGTTTATTCAACCATTTCAAACAACTTCTACTAAGAAACTAGTTGCCTATGGCTATTTCTTGAGTGACGTTTTTTATTGCCTGGAAAGCCAAATATTTTAATTTTGACTATCACGTGTGAAAAAGGTCTTATTGCTCGTGGCGTGTGATGTGCGCCGCGGCAACATTGGCGTAGCTTGACCGATACGCGACTTTAAATGCGTTACAAACAGATCTTATGTGTAATTTTAGAAAAATTAGACGAAAACAAAGACGTTTTAATGTAATGTAAATAAAAGTAAGTAAATATAGGTACTAACAATAAATGGTCGCAATAAAGGCTGTGTTGCGGATTTCTAGAAGGATAACTTATCAGCTAACCCTCGTTGCTCGATTTCAAATATCATAATTTCAGTTCATTTCACTTCACTACATCACGTCCTACCGTTCACTTCAATACATAACTTCACTACCTATCATTTCATTTCACTACATAACTTCACTACCTACTATTTCATTTCACCACCTACCATTTCACTTCACTACCTACCATTTCACTTCAGAGCCTAACCACTGCCTACCTTTTCACTTCACTACATAACTTCCCTACCTACAAGTCCCTTCACTACATATTATGACAAAACGCAGTGTGTTTGTATATCCTTCTGTCTCTCAGACTGATTATAAAACTCGAGAACAGTTAAGATTTCGATCGATTTATACTTTTTGGGGGGTCTATTTTTGAATCGACAAAGAACATGTATGCGAGATGACGCCATTCTTTATATTTCCTGGGGGTCAATCTTTGAATCGACATTTTGAAGTCTGAAGTGAAATATCTAGAAAACTAAAGCTATAGTTGTTATGTATCGTTTATACATTTGAATTTATTAAAGTGTGAGATCCTGGCGTGACGGTTTTATTCAGACTACCTCGAAACCTATATTATTAATTCCAGAGCGGACAGAAGTATTTTACTTCTATAAAAGCATCCTTCCAAAGTAACCTCCCCAATTGTGCAACAAATTATGATTTTCATTAACATTTATCATAAATATCAACAACCTGAGTAATTATGTCAAAACGTGTTAACTAGAGTGACCCAAAATGGACAACAGACACGACAATCCCTTGACTATCATTTGATTCCCCCTTCGGAATATACATTTTATACATATCATACAGCCCCGGATCTAGGGGGATGGGGGGCAAAATAAAATTACCCGAAGGTTCCGTCTATGCATAAGAACAGGAGGTAGAGACTATGAACATCTGATGTGATTTAAATTTAATTAAAAATCCTAATTTTATCATTGCATTTTATATTTAGTCAAACTAGTCACTTTTATATGACCAGCAAAAACATAACTTCAAATAAAAAAATAATTATGAAAATATATGTAAGTACTTAAAAAAACAATTGTTTAAACCCCGATATAATCTATTTAAGTAAGTATATATTTTTCTGGCACGTATATTCTTTTCTGTGGATGTGCTTTAAAATCAAGTAACATTTTTGTTGGATCAAAAGTCTTATTTTATTTTTATTTTTTAACTAAGACAACGTTATAAATTTAAGAAAATGCTCATATTAGAAAGGCACATCTTTCAGAAACAAATTATAAACAAGAGACAAGTAGGTACCTATACTAAATTTAACTTTTTCTTTATATTTATTTTTATTTGATTCAATAACAGCTTTTAGGAGAAAATTGTATAATTAAATAAATTTTTTAAAATAAATTTTCGGATAACCACATATAGGGTTAAATAGACTAGACACGGTGTCACCTATCTCCCACCCTCCTGCTTTTATATGTATCGTCGGCACCGACGAGTAAAACTTTTATAAATCAAAAAGCTAAAAACTAAAGTGGCACCAAGCAAGAAATGCGCCAAAAAATAACAGCAGCGACTATGCAAATAAGCAATAATCAGGGACTTTTCTATCTATATAAGGAGTTGTTACCGTCAGTGCCAACTATGCATAAGAACAGGACGTAGAAACTAAGAATAGCTGATATGATTTGAGTTTAAATAAAAATCTTAATTTTATCCTTTTATTTTGTGTCTAATCATAGTCACCTTTATTTGAAAATGTAAAACAGCAGAAATACAACTCATAGTTAAAAAATTATTATTAAAATGAAACTATTAATTAAAAATCCATAATAAATAAAATACAAACGGAGCTGCCATGGAATTCACCGACTGGAGTGGGCCCATGATAATACTATTTTTTACACTTCTGGAGGGTGAGCAGTAGATTCCGGACTCCGGATTCCTGGCTGTGGTAGGTTTAAGACAGCTGTCTTGCCACATGTGAGCGATCACTACCAACCATTCACTCCCCCTTCGAAGCCATAGAATTTGAGATGCGCAAATCGCGGTTTTAGATATTTTTTCTAGGAAAGAGTGATTATTTTTCTGGAAAGACCAAGATCTTTAAAGAGGTAAAATAGAGATTTAGCTGGCAGGCCACGAGCTCCAACTTCCACCTCGTGAAGGTGAACAATGAAGCCGTTGCGGGTTACGGCATTTGCAAGATCATGGTATGTATTTAATTTGTACTCGTGGTCTCTTGTGATATTTGATTCCCATGGAACAGTTAATTCTACAATAAGGGCCGGGCCACCTTCCGAGACAGAGAGTAAAGAGTTATATCTGGATGGAGGGCTGTGCATCCGAGACTTTCAGGCAATGTATACTGCTTAGAGACCGAATCGACCTCCAGAATCCAATCTGAAGCTTTCTCAATTATTGAGAAAGGTTTTGTAGTTAAATGTTTTTCGCCTTTAGAGCCATCCCGCACAACCTGTATTGGGGGTTTGGAGGATACTGTCAAACCCTTGTTAGCACGAGCCACCGAGAGGCTAATTATCTCGCAAATAACAGCGAGAACTTTTTCATGGCGGTAAGTGTACCGTCCTTGATCTAAGGTCACCTTGCAGCCGGCTAGAATATGTCTAGCTGTGCAAGGGATATTGCTACAAAGGGGACATGAACTATCCTCGGCATAGCTCCAACGAGCGAGGTTACTGGGGTCTGGAAGTGTATGCTGAAAGGCATTCAAATAAAATTTCAGCATATCTGGGAATGCAAAAGTCCTTAGTTGTTGTCCAATCATTCTGGCATTAAAGGCCAATAGCAGGAGCCATACTGTTGCTATCGTAATCTTCCCGCAAAAGAGACTTGTTTAAGTCCACATCGCTCATGGTTGTACTGCCATACCCCAAACCAGTGCCATTCTGGCTGATTCCAGAAGGAAGTTTTTGTGGAAGTCTACGCGGGCTCATTTAAGCTCATTTAAATCACTACTGCCACTTATTACGTGCTTCGATATTGCCGGATCTTTGGAATTGCACAGAATCGAATTTTTGGTTATTTGGAGTTGGCGTAGAGCAGAGAGGGCAGTTTTAGCGCTAGCCCAAAATTTTGTTTGAACCTGAAGAGAGTCGACAGGTCAGCTGGTTTGGCTAAGGACAACCAGGATTTTAAACTAGCTGTCACCAGCGCATCTAGACGGGACATGACAAATGTGACATTAGATAATTGTCATAGATCCAGGCCTTACGAGGGCCAGAAATTAGCAAGGCATCTATTTTTGCTAGGCAACTTTTGAAATGCTCTATAACATGATCGCCAGAGAGGTCTTTTCCCTGATGGGTGATTATTCTGCCGAGGAATTTGAAATTATTTTTTCGGTCTATAAGGGAGACATTAGAGCCCTTATAGACCAATTTGGGGTCATAGGATGTAAATTTTATGTCTATGCGGGCGAGTCCAAGGCAAAAACATTTAAAGGGCTTCACTTTTATACAGCCTGACCAGTCGCAGAACAGCTCCACTTTCTGTAATAGCAGGGAAAACTGCTTGGGGATCCTGGTGATGAAAGTTAGGTCGTCGACAAAATCGAGGTAAGACGAGGTGTATTGGCCGTCTGTTTTAAAACGGTAGCCCCACTTCCTGTCAAACTGGGTCAGGCTTTCCAGCAGTATATTAAAAATATTTTTAATATATATTAAACATATACCTCGTTAGAATCTACGTAAAAAGGCATATTTTTTCTGATATTTGTCTACCTATCGTTATTACGGTAGGTCGACAAGGTAGTACGACACGCCCTGAATGCTAGACAATTTAGTGATACAAGTTTTTTTTCCAACACATAAATTTCCCCCCCCCCCCCCTGTATTTCTGCCTCAGCATTGCATTGTCCGGTGTTTTTTTTAACGCTGCGTGCATTTTATCACGCCTGTGAATACAAAAGAGGAGTCCATTTTTAATCCACGGTGTAATTTTTTTATGTTTATGTTTTATATTACAGTTTTCGATGTTGTATGTTTCTATATAATATTACTCAAGATGGAAAAAAATAAGTTATAGGCGTCGATAGCATCCCTAATCTGATATAACTGATTCCAATCATATTGGCTGATTTCGTAAACTATTTTATCATAATTAATTAATTTCTTTATTTGCTTGTTTGGATGTACAACGTTATTACTTCCCTTAGCGGCCATCTTAAAGAAGATTGTATAGTGATATGTAATTGAATTTTGTATACAATGGTCGAGATTAGGCCTTTAATTTGATATCTTGGAGGTTAAATTAACAATTTTTACTAACTTTTTTTTGTTTAATTTGAAATGGATTTCAAACAAGCATAAACTGAGCAGTTTATACAATTAGACCGTAATCTAAGAGTAAAATGAGTAATTTTTATTTCGATTTAGAAAATATTTTGAAATGAAACAAATACTTACTAAAGTTTATAAGTTACAATTTATTTTCAAATTAAATTTACAAATAAAAATTTCTCTATAAGCTATTTATATTTTATGCGTGATCTTATTGTTCAGTACAGTAGTTATTTACACATTCAGCTACTGATTAACCGCCCTACCTTTGGGTTATTATTCAACAAGTAGGTGAATCCTTGTTTTTTTTCATTACAATTCGCAATAACAATACTTGTTTAAAATATACCAGACAAAACATATAGCGGTTTATATACCTAAGCGGTTTTTATATATCAGTTTTATGTAAATTTGTATATACATATCTATATAATTTTTATATTTTAAAAAAATCAATATGATAAATATAGCGGACGTATCACGAACGTTCGTATAGGTAGGGCGATTAAGTCTAATTAAAAATACCTAACAACAAATATAATTTATTCCTAGTTACGGAAATCCTGTGACATTAGAAATAAAATAAATACATAGCAGTGTAAATTGCCCTTGTCATAGTTAAATTAATATATCAATAAATCTACTAAGTACAATATTACATTAAATACTACTTAATTATATATTACGACTCGCATAAGGAATCGGAATCCACGTCACTTTCGTGCTCAGTAGAATCCGGCTATACATAATTTCGTAATTAAAACATACCTATATCAGTCTCAATTAAGCTGATTGTGGAGCTTTAGATTTGTTTAGTAGTTTTACCACCGCAACTGGGATTGAGCCCAATCTCCTTTTGGGAACACCACGGAGTGCAAAAATTACGGGGTCAGATGTAGTTAGGAGCATCGTTATTGTCTCTATTCGTGACACGTACGCCATTTTTTCCTTGTGTGATGCTCTCTGAAACGCCTGAAGTCCTTATGGCGGGCTTCTTGGGCTTTCTCACTTAGTTGCCCAATCGGCAGCAACGAGGATATCACTTCAGAGCTGTGCACTAATAGTTTATAAAGAGTTTGGATAGTTTGGAGTGGGATTTCCGGTCGAGTCTCGTTGACAATGATTTTGCCTTCCGGAGGAAAATATGCCTTCTTCACCTTCTGAACGCAGTAGTGTGATGGGAATACATTGCTTCCAATGTATTGCTTCAATTGAGTATTTGCTAGTGATTTTGTGTGAATGTGATGTCGACTGAATCTACATAATAAGCTAATGCTTGCTCACTAGTCAGAGGAATTAGATCGGTCCAAGAGCTGGTTTTTTTTAATTTGAAAGGTAAAATTGTGCTGCTGGATCACATATTGCATTAGAGATGCAGCTCTTTTTTATTATGTTTGATCCACTAATTGAAAATTTCTCGTTTTGTAACATTCAAGGATATGTCTGTAATAATAAAAAAAAAATAAGTTTCCCTCTTGATCCCTCTTTGTACCTTATATTTCTGTAAACTATATTAACTAAAAAATACACAGTAAAAAAATCAGACCGGGTAAAAGAGGATACAACAAAGAAAAAGTCTCGTGAAATAATAAGTTTCTTAAAATATTGCTCCGAAAACTAGTACACATTCAATATTTTTTATAGACAATCGATGATAACCGAGGACCTGGCAAAAGGCAAAATTAGAAGCATAATTTTGATGTCACTATACTTTTAATGATGCAGGAAATGATTTGGTAACAGTGATAAAATTGCAACTGAAGACATGTGATCATTTTGCTTACCTCATTAGCTTGGTTTGTAGCTTAATTACTATTCATTGAATTACTATTCATTTGGCATATAAAAACATCGATTAGGTATCTGGTAATAATTGATTCGCACTAATTAAGAAGGGATTTTCGTCCCGCTAGCTTGTTCTACTCGATTCACAGTAGGCTGGTCTGACACTGCTTGTGTCTTTATTGGATTGATAGGTTTTATTTTTCTCAATTATTGGAAAACTATTTATTTGCATTTATATGTTTTCCGATTGATTATTTACCTCGATAAATCGCTCGATACGTACCTATATGTTACAAAATAACACCCCATTGATCGTATAAATGCCTAAGTTTAATTAAACCTAACTAATTAAATCATCATCAAAAAGTTTGCGTCAAACAAAACCTCGCATTTCACTAAATATTCTTGATAAGCGCAAATAATAATAATGTTCGTTTATCATAATATTATAATAATGTTGATACCGTCGCGTCGCATTTTATTATCATTTTGCACTTTTGACCCATGGCAAGCGCTCAAGGCGTTGAACTGGCAATATATACTATTGAATAGTAGCGATGAACGATTACAGACGACTTTCAGATCGACTTTCGATAATATACATGTATACTTATTCATGTAGTCAGTGGAGGAGTGTATTATGTCATTGAGAGAAGTCTAAGTCCAGCAGTTTAGGTATGACTATTCCGTTCGGTATATTTGAACGTGTAAAATTAAAAATATCTTCAATATCCTTCAGTACGCAAACAGAGTTATAAACCAAACCCCGACTAAAATTGGTCACAATCAAGAACGCATAGCTTGAAATTCCTTATTACTTGCAGTATAGACACATAAGAAAACGGTTGTATACTTTCTCCTGTATCAGGGTATGACCCTCCTTGTGAGGGTTCCAAATATACCATCGCATAGCAATCTTATTCCTAAATTTACCGTATCCTACAAATAATCATACCGTGTCCCATTTTGTTTTCCGAATACTGAAAATTGGCTTATTTCCACCATTCAAAACAACTTCCACTAAGAATTACATGCCCATGTTTTAATTATATGTAGTATAGTTTTAATGCTTGGAGAGATATATAATTTAGCTATTATGTGTGAAAGAGACCTTATACGTCTCTCCAGAGCGCACTGAAAATGAGAGCGCCTAAATAGAGCAATGCGTACGTCACCCTACCTAGGATCGCCTGGCCGGGTACACGAAGTGAAGTAATTTTACCTTGTCACGGGTCAGAGTGGATATGATAGATTCGCCTTGCTCGCGCCTGCGTCGCTTGTGTTTGCCCACTTATATTTAAGTCAACGTCGCGCCGTCTGTGAAAATGCCTAATTTTAATTCTCCCAAATGTAGTGATATGCTAATATTGTATAGGGTGTGGGTGACAATCTGCTGCCGCATTGCTTCTACACAGGAATGTTTTACGGATAGACGACATCCACGGAAGCTAAAACCATAACCGACCCATTTCAGAGTGTTAGTGACAATAAAACTCTTATACCGACTATAGAAAATTGAAGCCCCATGCTAGCCATGATCTGCACCCTTTTTTGATCATCCAAAAACAAGCACTCAAAAAACCTGAAATGTACTGCATCGTGCAACACACTTGGGACTAGAAACAGAAATGCCCTGTTCTCACGTTCAAAAAACTACATTTTCATTCTTCTTCTTATAGTGCGTCTCCTACAGGAGCTTTGCTGTCAACTCTGTGAAATTTTCCCTGTCTTAGGCTAAGCGAAATAATTCTTCTACGCTTGAGATATTTGTCCACTCTCGGATGTTGCGAAGCCAAGACTTTTTTCTTTTTCCAGCCCGTATTCCATGAGCTGAAGCAGTTAGTATCGCTCATGTCTCAGCACGTGGCCCAGGTACGCCACTTTCCTTTGCTTGATCGTTCGCGATCTCTACGGACAAATTGGAGTACTCTAACTTTGGGAACCTCTGGATCCAGCTAATGCGGAGTATCCTACGGTAGCACCACATCTCAAATGGTTCAATACACTTCTGGGTATCAGCTTTCAGGGTACAAGCTTCGCTACCATAAAACACCTCAGGCCACACATAGCAATGGAGAATTTGTATTCGTAGCTTGATGTCAAGCAACCTTTTCCATTTCTTAAACGATGCCGGGCGATTTCAATCTGTGTATGAATTTCTTGTTCGCAGTCCCATTCTTCGTTTACACACGCACCGAGGTGTTTGTACTGCCGGACTCGCTCTAAATCCGAACCTGACAGTTTGATTCAGGGGTTTAGGTGTTTATTCTTTGATACAACTAAAAATTTGGTCTTCGTGACATTCATGTTTAGTCCTGCATTCTGACTGCATTCATGTTCTCTGTCTAATATAGTCTTGTTCTGTTGAGGCTAGCAGAAAGGTGTCGTCTGGGTATCTTAGGTTGTTAATAACTTTACCATTTATCTTAACAGCTATCTCCAGGCCTTCTAAAGCTTTTGTTATTATGGCTTCAGAGTATAGGTTGAAGAGTAAGGGTGACAAAATGCTTCCCTGTCGAACACCGCGGCAAATGTCAACTTGTTCGGTTTCTGAGTTTTGTACTCGTATGTGGCTTTGGTTTTAGTACAAGTTCTATTGTTGTACTAACACATTAAGGCCAAAGAGTGCCTCACGTGTACCCATACAGGAGCGGAAACCAAACTGACTCTCGCCTAGTTGTTCACCACATTTCGGTCGTATTCTATTGTGTATTATAGACAAGAACAGTTTCATGACATGACTCATTAAACCAATTGTGTGGTATTCAGAACACTTTTGGGCATTGCCATTTTTCGGTGTTATGATGAAAGTAGACTGTAGCCATTATTCAGGTATTTCTCCTGAGTCATATATTAGTTGAAAGAATCGGGTCAAAGCAACAATATAGTCTTCATATAGGAGTTTAAGAACCTATACTGGCACGTTATCTGGTCCTAGAGCTTTGCCTGTTTTTGACAGATCTTAGTACATGCTTGACCTCGAATTTCAACAGGATGGACCTGAGCTAATGTCTGTATTATTAGCTCATTTGTTATTGATTATCGTTATTGTTATTACAATAAAATTACGAACCTTTCCCAAAAAAAAAAAAGAAAAACTACTAGATTCGATCATTGTAAAGCTAAATTTGAAAGAAAAAAGCTTCGGACGCATTAAATTCCGAAACAAAAAATTTACTTACCCACAAAGAAAATAACTGACAGTTTTAAAAAGATTAAAAAAAACTAATTGAACCTACCGCTAAATAGGTGATTATGTATTATTTAAAAAAACTAACTTAACTTACCGAAATGTATGGGTTTGACGCTTTTTGTACATATGCCTATATCTCGCTTATTTATTGAGACCGTATAAAGATTATTTCAGATTCGGAATATAGTCGGGTGATGAATATTAGAGTAGTCAGCGTGGTGAATATAGTCGGATTTAGTGCTTTATTGGACATAAAGTCCAATAAAGCACTTTTTTAAGAAAAATACTCTGTTTCAATTAATTCGCACGGTACGGCAAGTCGACTTGTCTGAGACTCGCGACTAGCTGCCTCGCGAAGTTGAACGTCGCGCAACTCTACTGTCAGCCCTCCGCGATTTCGCTACTTTTTCTTGGCTGTCATCGTTTTTTATATTGTTTTGAATAAGTTATGTACCCACCTACATAGTGTAAATAATTATATTGTTGACGCAGTTCTACGCGATTTAGCATCGTCAGCGTACAAAACACTTGTACAAACATAATGTGACACTGTTATCATTCGGAAGAAGTAATAATGAAAAGCTATAATTCGATTATTGGTTTAGTGGTACGAGCGAAATCAAAATTGAAGCGGGAATAATACGTAACTGCTAGCGACCTTCGCGTCTGATAGTATGTAATACGGGTGGTTGAAATCGGAGTATTCATTGCGTAGAAAGTGAGCCCCGGGCGATCGTCTGGCAACAAAGAAAAATATGAAAACGTTCACGCTTTTGATTTTGATTTTCGTGACATACGTGAGCTGTTTCAAGCCCGTGATTCTGCTCCATGGAGTCCTCACGGGCAGCGATAGTATGAAGATGATTGAGGACCGGATAAAAGAAGTAAGTCTGTGCGAATTCATTCAAACTTTGTGATGACCAGCAACTGCCGCGGAGTGCAGTCTAAAGAGTTGAGGGGAACGTCAATTCTAGACTGAACATGGAACGAAGCAGTGGAATCCACAGTCATAGCGTTTTAAAGGCTGCGGAAGGCAAAGGACAACCACCACACTATTTTTTAGGTTTTGAATTCAAACCATCAAAATAGGATCTTCAAGTAGCAGATAGTTAGATAGGCAGGAGAGCGTTGTCAACTATAACGGACGAACCCACCACCTCAGGAAGGTATAAAGATATTGATCTTTCTTTCAGCCTGGGATGAAATGTAGAGACTTGTGGATCAAAACAGTTAACCATCTAGCTAGGCTAACTAGCCCGAGACCAACACCTTACCACGTGGTACTGAGCAGTTGACCCAGCGGGCAGCCTTGCGCCGCGTCTACCAGTTTTGTCCGGATTTCTCTATCTTCCTGACTGGTTATGGGTCCGAAGTCGCTTGCACGGCCTCTACCCGTTGTTGGCTCATCGGTAATTCGGTTTGAAGTTATTCCGGACCTTTGCATCCTTTGCCCGGCTCTGAACTCGGGATCAGGTGGCCAATCGGTCATTTCAAGAGTGGCTAACAAAAGGTCAGCATCCGCTCGCACTGCTTAGGATACCGTATGTCGTTCCTCGACTCATCCAGTTATTCGCCGGAGTGCAACAGTCGATTGGCTGTTGGTCTGCTGGCATTCGACTGACGCCACACGGTGCGCAAACTGCCCAATAGCGCCCGAAGGCCATCCCCTAACCAAATTTGAGTTGAGACAACCCCAGAGAACGAGAATGGGTCTTGGTGGCTTAACTGCACGAGAACCTTTGACTACAATGAGATAGGCGGTCATGATTGCCTATAATGAAAGCTACAATTAGGTATCTGTTGTCATTGTTAACTCACTCAAACTTCAGTGTGGTATGCCACTCAATCACACTTATTTTGGTCAGAAGCAATTCATAGAAGCTAGGTATAACAATAATATTTAAATATGGCTTCAAGAACAAAAATATTAAATTAGCACGCATTGCCACGCTGCAATTCCAGCCCGATTGCCAACTTGAATCCCAATAACCATCCTTAAGCTCCGTGCACGTCGCAGGCGGTCACATCTCCCAGTGCAAATTACACTGGAATTAAATGTAAAAATAATAATGATTTAAATTACTTACGGTACAATACGTACATCAGATGCATGATTATTACAATATTTTATACAAGCAGTATAAATTCCCTGAAAGTCTCGGATGCACAGCCCTGCGTCCAGATATAACTCTTTACTCTCTATCTCGGAAGATGGTCCTTATCGTAGAATTAACTGTTCCATGGGAATCAAATATCCCAAAAGACCACGAGTACAAATTAAATAAATACCATGACCTCGCAAATGCCGTCACCCGGAACGGCTTCACCGTTCACCTTCTTGCGGTGGAAGTAGGCGCTCGTGGCCTGCCAGCTAAATCTTTGTTTCACCTTTTTAAAGATCTTGGTCTCTCCAGGAAAATAATCAACTCGTTTCTAGAAAAATTATCTAAAACCGCGATTTCTGCATCTCAAATTCTATGGCTTCGAAGGGGGAGTGAATGGGTGGTAAGGTGAACGCTCACATGTGGCAAGACAGCTGTCCTAAACCCACCACAGCCGGTTCGTAAGTCCGGAATCTACTGCTCACCCCCCAGAAGTGTAAAAATAAAATAGTATTATGATGGGCCCGACTCCGGTCGGTGAATTCCATGGCAGCTCCGTTTGTATTTTATTTTTATTCTCATTATTTTATTTATAGGCGCATCCTGATACTATTGTCTATAATATAGAGCGATATGGTGGATGGTCTAGTTTGGAACCTATGTGGCGGCAAGTCCTCAATCTTGGTGCTGATATCGTCAATATATCCTCGATGCATCCAGAAGGCGTACATTTAATTGGTATGTATTTAAGTACTTTTGTAAAGAGAGAAATGCAGTTTAGACGCAAAGTTTTGCACTGAAATCCAAGATTCCTCTAACCAGTGTCCTCCCAATGTATCCCTGATATTAATGTCAACACTACAGCTGCATTCTAACGTCCAAATGCATTTTTAAAAAATTGAGCAGTGACTACATACCACAATTCGTGGTGGTTTTACATGAGAAGTCCGATGAAATTGCTGTGCATTGGTGTACGTATATTTACATGAAGGCTTCGCAGTCATAAATGATAGCCTATTTTATAGTCAGTGTGGCATTCAATTGATAAGCGATTCTGGGCATGTGAGAGTCTTATCTCGCGAATTCAGCAAAATCAGAAATCTTATGAGCGGTCTTATCTCACAAAATCAGCTCTTTACATAGTAACAACATTTGGTTTCTCAATTCCGTTTTTCTTCTTCTTCAGGTGTTTCCTCTTTGTAGGTTGGATGGATATCATTACAGCTATCTCGACTTTAGTTATGCTTCGTGCTCCTCCTCTTTTTTTCATGTTATAAAAACCTTCTTTTCATTAATCTCGTTTCTTACCAAATTTGAGAGATTAAAACATCTAGGCATCTAGAAATTTGACATCTTCAACAACATCTAAAGAGTGAAATGACTGCTTAAAAATTTCCATGTCTGTATTATATCCCATATTATTTCAGGTTATTCGCAGGGTGGTTTAATCGCTCGCGCCGTTTTGCAGACCTTTCCCAATCACACAATCGATACTTTCATCTCACTGAGCTCTCCTCAAGGTGGACAATACGGTGGTAAGTTTTTTAATTAGGAGACAAAAGAAGAATGCCGCCCTTCGATCCACCCTCCAATAACAATAAACCATATGTCGTGAAAAATCGTTTCATGTATTATAATCACTTATATGACAGCTCTTCATAATTCTCTTCAATAGATGTCGATAGTGGTTGGTTTTACTTTGTGAGTAACGTGATACATGCGATACGAAGGGCTCACATGGCGGGTGTCACTTAGGCCATCAGTTGTTGTTTGGCTTTCATTTCGTGCTGTATCTCTTTATTTTTGCTGTAGTTTTTTTTATTTTGTGCAATAAATAGTAATAATTGTAAAAATGAGATGGATTAGACATTTCTTGTCAAAGATCTAATAATTGAAGTATATAAAACTCAAATACCACAGATATTACAGGCGAGATGTAGTTTTTAAATATAACTAAAATATGCCTAATATATGACACTTATATAAATAAATTTAAATATAACTAATATATGACACTCTCAAGCCTATTGGCAGGTCGGTTAAGTTAAGTTAGGTTTATTGGCGGGTGGGCCCAGGGCTCATACAAATAGTACCATTCTCCTTTGATATAAAACGCAGAACATGGTTAGTATTTTAAGTACCGTACTCCTCTATAATCCGGCACTTTCCCCGTCAGATATTGTTTGACGCCAGCTGTTCAAACAATATCTGACGACGCAGCCATTGATTCCTTTGCTACATCTATCACCTGGGCAGAGAAAATGCTTTATGCGCGAGTAACCTCATAGTATTGAAGAAACTTCAAGTACAAGTGTTTAAAATGTTATTTATATTGAAAAAGCAGATGAAAGTAGAAAAAATGTTATAGCTTCCACTTCAATGCAATAATGTAGACTTTTGATACAAAACTACAGTACTGTATTGCATTTTTAATTTTTCTTTATTGAAGTTTTAGTTAACACTTCGATTGTGAGTGTATTATTAATGTAGTGTATAATACAGTATTACTTCATTATTAGTGATTTCCAGTAATCTGACGTTTTCAGTAATCTGGCAGTGGTCTAGTCGGATATCTGCCAGATTACAGAGAGGCCACTGTATTCGGTATCCGGTGGATGTCCGGTTTACGATCTGAATATTCGAGTGAGTAGTTCACGTTCGCTTACAATCGTACTTATACGAATTCTCTGAATTATTTTGTACAGAATAAAAACTTCAATAATTTCTACTTCTAAATATCTATGTCTGCAATAAAATACTTTTGTCAAAATTGTTGTATATAAAAGTTATTAATGTCTTAAAGTTCATGACTTTACATATATTATTTAGACAAAGCTGCGGATATTAAATGCAATTTGTAATATTCTATTCCATTCAAGACATACTTTTATAGAGATTAAAAATAAACTTCATTAATTTTGATTACATTTTTCAATATACTGGAATTGTACAAACACTATATATGCATAAAATTAGGCACTAACCTTCTACGCAAGTAATTGTAAGTCCGATGCCCATCAGTCATGGTTGTGAAGTCTATTTATCACAATATCTCTTATTTTGAGTCATGACAAGTAAGTAAGGTGGAATAGCATGCTTTTAAATTGCACTTACTTCAAAGTTCCGCTCTGCGAATAGGAGGCCCCCCTATGATTTTATGCTACCATGATCTTACACAGCCTCACTTTAACGGCGTAATATCATAGCAACCAAAACACATACTGACTTCCACCACTATATACGGGTGGCAGCGGTGCAGTGCGTCAAACCGGAGAATACGGGTTCGATTCCCGGCTGGGTCACTATTTTCCGTTGGGATCAAATTAACGCAATTGCATTTTTCAGTTCCGTCGATCGAATGCAATAACAAGACACACACTTACACACATGTTACACGCATACATACATATAAACACGTCAAAGTACGGTTGTTGTAAGATATTGTCATATGACAATATGACAATAAACCCGCCCGTTGTGAAATTTTCATAATAAAGAGTAGAAACAAACAAACAATACTGGTTAAAAAAAAAGAGTGGGGTGCGCCTGTACCCAAGGTAGCCTTCCATGGTTAAATGAAGCGTACGCAGTAAAATAAGATATGGTTTTAAAAAAATATTAATCACATTGTTATTCAGAAGAAAATGCTACTAATAAGAAATAACCCCATCCTAATCTCACTGCTTAACAAACATTTAACAAATTATGTTCATTGTAATTAACTTTAACAATTAATAAATTGTATTTATAGTAATAACTATGAACACATTTTGTTAAACGTTTGTTAAGTAGTGAGATTAGGATGGTACCGGTTCTTTCCTATTCGTAGCATCTTCTTCTGAGTAGCAATGTGATTAATAATTTTTAAAAATCATGTATTATTTTACTGCAATGTAATAACACACACAAACAAATTACATAACTTCAGTAACATAAGTCAGTATATATTTTTTTTTAAATCATGTATTATTTTTTTCTGCAATGTAATAACACACACAAACAAATTACATAACTTCAGTAACATAAATCAGTATAAAAAAAACAGAATTTTTTCTTCCCAATCCATGAGGGGAGAGCCTGTCATTTCGCATTAAACTAACAATAGATAAAGCAAATTTGTGTAAATGTGCAGTTCATATTTGCCACCTCTTCAAATGGTTTTTTCTCCATGTGGTCTCTTTCTGCGTTTTTTTATGTTGATAATTTGAAATAAAAAAACTTTTCGGTTTAATATTAACCGGATATCCGGTTCAAAAGCTATGTCCACACTATGCCTTTTTTCGTTCAACAAGGGCATGCATCATAGCGCAGTCAACAGCGCACGTGAGGCATGCCCTTGGCGCATGCCTTAAATCAGTTGAAAGCATAGCGCGCACTGCGACGCACGCGTTCCCGCGGTCCGTGGATTTCCTTGCAACATACCGTTCAACATCAAGATGGCGGACGATATTACTTTACAGTTTATTGAAGACTACATAAATTTTCCACAACTTTGGGACCAAAATAACAAACTTTACACAAATAAAATAAAAAGAAATGATGGTCTGCAAGTTTTGGCTACGAAATCATCAAGTAGAATCATCTCGTCGCACATGTTGTTATACTGAACGATAATAACGACTCCGGTCGGATGACGCACGGACATGACGCATTCAACAGTTGCTTGCCCTAAAGGAAAGTTGAATAGAATGATGAAGGGAAAGTTGAAGATGGAAGGGGCACAGTGTGGACATAGCTAATCACTATTCTACGCATCACTACATACAACAAAGAGATCAAAATTGTAAAATTTTATTTTTTTCCTTATTTCAGCTGCATTTCTTCATCTAATATTCCCTGGTCTCGTGAGGAATACGGCTTATGAGTTATTTTACTCGCGGGTGGGTCAGCATACAGCCGTCGGAAACTATTGGAACGATCCATATCACCAGAGTCTCTATTACAACTACAGCGTTTTTCTGCCTTATATCAACAATTTCATAAAGTAAGTTATCGGCTATAATACTTTTTTTTTAGCTAAATGTCACCCGTTTACACGCCTTTTCTTCCGGCTCTCCTGTCCCACATGTTTTTCTCTGACCTGTAGAATTCTAAAATATTCCGAAACATTGCAGAACATTCCGAAGGATTCGGTCTAATAACAAAAACTCACAGCCACAAAGTCTCTTATAATCGATGGGAGACCAAGGTTTGTGGCACCACAACTGCGAGTAGGCAGCAGTGAGTGGCTCTGGAGAAAAATGAGTGCACTAATCTACACGACTTTTATATATTGATTTATTCACAATAAAGCAACTAGGCATCCTATAGAGTTTTTCTAATAAGGGCAGGGCGATGTTGACAGTCTGTAACGGCCACATTGTTTTTGCGGCGTCTGTTAAAACTGTTGTTTATTATTCAGTTACTGATGCCAAATCACCATAGCAAGTTACACCATTGAGCAGCACGTTAAAACTCTATTATCGAAATGAGTGTTTGTTAATGCATGGTTATCTATAGAGGTGACGTGAATTGACCACCAAGATCTTGCGATTTGACCCCGCTAGATTTTTCCTTGTGGGGTTTTCTGAAGTCGCAGGTCTATAGATGCCAATAATCAAACCGCAAAATGCAATCTCGATTGATGCCCTCAAAGTCAACATAACCCAGGCCATCGCTCAAATTCAGCCGGATAAAAGCGGCAGAGTCATTGAAAATGGGCCTTTTAAATAAAAAAAGAATTTCTTTAATACCTCACACAGCTCGTTTTATTACACAGACTGTCAACATCGATCCGTCCTTATTGGAACGCCCTAACGATATCTAGAAATTTATCTGTGTTTTAAAATGCTATAATTGGTTTATTTACAATAACGGATTTAGGCATTCTAGACATCTAGAAATTAAACAGTGTTTTAAAATATTTTGTATAGATTTACTCACAACGAAGTAACTAGGCATTCTAGATATCTAGAAATCCAATGGTGTTTTAAAATACTATATTTTGATTTACTCACAATAAAGCAACTAGGCATTCCAGATATCTAGAAATTAAACAGTGTTTTAAAATGCTATAATTGATTTATTGACAATAAAGCAATTATGCATTCTAGATATCTAGAAATTTAACAGCGTTTCAAAATATTATATATTGATTTACTCACAACGAAGCAACTAGGCATTCTAGATACCTATCTAGAAATCAAATAGTGTTTTAAAATACTATGCATTAATTTACTCACAATAAATCAACTAGGCATTCTAGATATCTAGAAATTAAACAGTGTTTTAAATGCTATAATTGATATATTGACAATAAAGCAACTATGCATTCTAGATGTCTAGAAATTAAACAGTGTTTTAAAATATTATATATTGATTTATTCTCAACGAAGCAACTAGGCATTCTAGATATCTAGAAATCAATTAGTTTTTAAATACCTACTATATATTAATTTACTCACAATAAAGCAACTAGGCATTCTACATATCTAGAAATTAAACAGTGTTTTAAAATGCTCTGCAGATCTGACAAGTCGGACGTATTTCGAGAAGGCTTATTAAAATTGAAGAAAATGGTATTAATCGGCGGACCACAGGATCAAGTTATCACTCCATGGCAGAGCAGGTAATTATTATTATGGACTTTCCGTTTCAATCAAACGTTCCTGGATGCTAAAGATCTCCAGTCATAAAAATGCGGCATTTATAGTAAACTTAAAGAAGAGAGGGTAAAATGTAAGTGTGCTATATATACTTCCCAATTTTGGAAGTCAACTGAGGCAGACTCTGTCGGTGTATGATGTGGCATAATAATAAAACATTGTTATTGTTTTTTCAGCCAATTTGGTTACTACGACGCAAACGAGACTGTTGTAGAGCTTCGCCAGCAAGACATGTACAAGAATGACGTGATTGGACTGCGTACGCTGGATAAAGATGGAAGACTGAAACTCATAGCGGCCGATGGCTGCGATCATTTCACATGGCACAAAAATGTGTCTGTCGTGGATAATTATCTTTTGCCATATCTTGATTAATTAGAGAAATTATACACTATTTAGATCTTATTTAGAATCTCCCAACGAATTCGTGATGTATATGTTACAGGCAATGTGTATAACCTAGGGATTCTGTAGAATCCTTAGGAAATTTATACGATTCCTGAGTCTTTTAGGCAATGTATGAAACAGGGCTTTTTGACCTAATTTACGTAGATATTTTATCAAATGCCTGGGAATTCTATTTATTGCTGAATGCTATCTAAATAAAGTTTTAAATTGGCTTCAATATCATTTATGATGATATTCTATAGAATGCCGAATGAAAGTTCGGAAAAGTATCTGTAATAAAATGGATGTCTCGTCTGGATGCACTGGTGACAGCTAGTTTTAAATCCTGGTTGTCCTTAGCCAAACCAGCTGACCCCTCAACTCTCTTCAGGTCCAAACACAATTTTGGGCTAGCTCTAAAACTGCCCTCTCTGCTCTACGCCAACTCCAGAATAACCAAAAATTCGATTCTAAGCAATTCCAAGGATCCGGCAATATCGAAGCACGTAGTAAGTGGCCGTAGTAAGTCAAATGTGAAAGTCAAATGTGGAAGTCTACGCGGGCCTGTAGGCCCGCGTAGACTTCCACAAAAAGTTCCTTACTGGAATCAGCCAGAATGGCACTGATCTGGGGTATGGCAGTACAACCATGAGCGATGTGGACTTGAAGAAGTCTCTCTTGCGGGGAGATTACGACAGCAATAGTATGGCCCACGCTATTGCCCTTCAATGCCAGAATGATTGGACAACAATTGAAGGCTTTTGCATTCCTCCTCCAATGCACTGGAAAGTAATGTTGTATGACTGGACGCTAGAGATGCTGAAATTTTATTTAAATGCCTTTCAGCATACACTTCCAGACCCCAGTAACCTCGCTCGTTGGAGCTATGCCGAGGATAGTTCATGTCCTCTTTGTAGCAACACCCCTTGCACAGCTAGACATATTCTAGCTGGCTGCAAGGTGGCCTTGGATCAAGGACGGTACACTAATCGCACGACAAAGTCCTTGCTGTTATTCGCTAGGTACTTAGCCTCTCAGTGGCTCGTGCCAACAAGGGTTCCACAGTATCCTCCAAACCCCCAATACAGTTTGTGCGGGTTGGCTCTAAAGGCAAAAAACAGCTCACTTCAAAACCTTTCTCAATAATCGAGAAAGCTTCAGATTGGATTATGGAGGTCGATTCGGTCTCTAAGCAGTATAAATTCCTTGAAAGTCTCGGATGCACAGCCCTGCGTCCAGATATAACTCTTTACACTCTATCTCGGAAGATGGTCCTTATCGTAGAATTAACTGTTCCATGGGAATCAAATATCCCAAAAGACCTCGAGTACAAATTAAATAAATACCATGATCTCGCAAATGCCGTCACCCGGAACGGCTTCACTGTTCACCTTCACGCGGTGGAAGTAGGCGCTCGTGGCCTGCCAGCTAAATCTTTGTTTCACCTTTTTAAAGATCTTGGTCTCTCCAGGAAAATTATCAACTCCTTTCTAGAAAAATTATCTAAAACTGCGATTTCTGCATCACAAATTCTATGGCTTCGAAGGGGGAGTGAATGGATGGTAAGGTGAAGACTCACATGTGGCAAGACAGCTGTCCTAAACCTACCACAGCCGGTCGTTAGTCCGGAATCCACCCTTCACCTCCCAGAAGTGTAATAATTATATATGATGGGCCCGATTTTTGGTCGGTGAATTCCATGGCAGCTCCGTTTGTATTTTATTTTTATTGTTATTTATTTTTATAATCTTTGTATATATCATCACACATCAAAATAAAAGCTTTTTTTTTATAAACAATACTCTGATACTCTGGTTTAACGATCTAGTATTATAATTTCTTTTTGCATATAGGAAGTTCTGATCCTAGTGTAAAATTGCATTAAAATTCCACAGTCGATAGAACACATTATCCGTGGTTTCTGTGAACACATTATCCGTGGCTTCTGTGACAATAGTTAATAAGTTGCGAGTATCACCACATCTTTGGTCTACATTAGGTATAGGTAATCGAACAGTCATGCCTATGTTCGCTAGAGAAAATGGCATATTTGAATATTTATACATTCTGTTTGCTCTAATTTTTAATTCAGCTTAACATTTAACAGGCTTGAATGCGTTTATTTGTGAATTAATATCGGAAAATAATTTATGCGAATGAGACAGAGCAGTGCATTAGAGCGGGATGTAAAATGAATGATTGTATCTTTTCCAACACAAAAATCACATGCCGAACATAAAACCATCTCAATTAGTTTAAAAACATTTCGTCTGGTCTTACATTATGTTGCTTTATGTTTGGTTGGTAGTTTTATGCTGGAAAAGTGACAATCATTTTATATTCCACTCTAACGTATTGGCCTCTCTCGCTAGCATAAACTAATTCCAATTTTAGTTCTCTATGAAACGCAGCCAAAGTTCTCTAAGAAATCCCACATTTATTTTAGCAAACGACGCAATCCTTTGTCAAACCTCCAATCTCAGGAATTAGTTCATCTGGAGATGCAGGTCTTGTAATCAGCTGAAGCAATATTCCCATTGGATCCTATAGTTTTCATTGCAGAGCTTTTAATAATGATAAACATTCTGAGCTGTGGTTTTGGAAGGACTATGGACTATACATTACCAACAAGGCGACAGGTATTGCATAAAATGCCTAGGCAATGTATCAAATAAAAAACATTTAATCTTTACTGACTGCTATAGGCAGTCTTTACCATGCCATTGATTATATAGACTATAGCCTTTGTATTGTATGGAATACCGGATTACATACATTGCTTGTAACATATACAATGGACCCGATTGCGTTTCTTTGTGAACTAAAACTAAAATTAGTCCAAGCGAACGAGGCAGAGCAATACAATAGAGCGGAATATGAAACGAACGATCCTCGATAAATACTACCTGTCGAACTTATACTCGTCCGATTCGAGCATATTTTGTGCGGTGTAAGATTTGATTTTGGCGGGCAGTTTTAATGCAAAAAAGTGACAACCGGTCATCTCACATTCCGCTCTGCCCTGTCTCGTTCACACGGACTAATTTCCGATTTAAGTTCATGAAGAAACGCAATCGAGCCCAATTAACGTGACAATTAACTAGTCCTATTAACGTGATGCTAATATACTTAAGACATTTTACTAATAGTTTTGTTTAGGTAGGTATATATTTTTGTCTAAATTTGTTAATTTATCCTATAAACTGATAAAATTATTATTATTGATGTTTTATTTTAAAATGTCCGTTTTGTCTAGGTACTCCGAGCGAAGACACCTGTGGAAGACACAAACCTTACTTTGAAGTAGTAGATTTGTCGTCTGGCAGATGGGGTGCATATTTTTCTTCTTTTTTATATAGGTATATAGCAACATAACCACTGGGACGTAACTGTTCTAGCCTTGGGTGCTGTGCAAGAGAATCGAAGTCGACTAAACTAACCACGAACCACCGGTGTTTTCTTACGGTAGTCGAACGACTTTTCACAAAATAGTCGACCTTTTTGTGCTACTTCTCTACTCTACTCAATTCGAACTGTCAGCTGTCATAGACGCGTGATAGACGCGTGTGTGCTTGGCGCGGCGTTTGCATAACCTCAAATCCCTAATATCTGAAGGACTATATTAGTTTGTATTTTATTAGAAGTTGAAGTGTAAAACGTATTAATCCAGGATGCCTACCAGTGGGCGGCCACTTCCATAGAAAGAAAATTTGTATGGAGCCAGCGGCTATCAAGGTGGCAACTTAACTATGCCACAATAACACGAAATGCGGTTGTCAGCCTGCGAGACGCGTCTGCCTACTTTTCCGCGAGCTGTATATTGTCTTTGCTCTGTCTGACCATCACACATACTGCGCATACGCACGCATAGCGTCCGCACACCGCTTCCGCTCTGCTGTCAGTCGTGCGTGTGATCAATGGTGCGTCTTATGTGCGTTGTTTGCTTACCGTTTGCTGCGTCACTTGTGTTTTACGTCGTACCGGCTTCATTTTGGGTTTTTCGAGTTTTGTGCCGCCTCTCGGGAAGTGACGATGTATAAGAAATGTGTACATAGTTTGCGGACTAATTAGGCGCAAGAGAGGAGAACCTGAGGGCAGGCCCGGACTGGCCGTACGGGCAGATCGGGCAAATGCCCGATGGGCCGGAGTCGACGATAGGGCCGCCGCGCCGCAGGCGCGGTGGTCCTATCGTCGCCATATTGCCATGCATGCGCACGCGCGAACGGTGTGGCAGCGCAGGGCAGCGCGGGGGCGGTGCGGGGCGGCGCGGGCCGGGCTGGAGCCAGTGCATGCCCGTGCGATGGGGAGAGGCGAGCTGTATGCACGCAAATCCACGCACGAACGAGACCGCATCGACCGCTTCGAAAAAGCCGAAGGAGTGTTTGTTGACAAATATTTTTACTCTTCATCTACTTCTAATGCAGTGGTGGTAACTGAAGAAGCAACTGTCAAATCACCTCCTGAATGTAACAAAGAGTTAATCAGTCAGGAACAGCAACCCGAACAACCTCTAGTTGAAGTGGAACTTCAATATGAACAGCATGGGCATGCCCCTCATTATTCTGCAAATGACGCCAATAGGGAACTAGATGAAAATGTAAATTCTTCATTTAACTATTTTGCACGTCCTGAAAACGATTAGCTGGATTTTTTTTTCAAATTTCATCCCATACAAGACATTATTGATTCTGTGTTACAGAAAGCTGTAAATCGTAAAGACGGAACCAATCGCAAGTGGCTGATCTACAGCAGTGAACAGTGTGCTTTGTTCTGTTCAGTTTGCCTAGCATTTTCTACAACTTCTGATACCAGCTCAAGCCCTTTTTTACGAGGAATGCAAGATAAGAGACATGTTCACATCAGAGTAGAGGAACATGAAAAAACTGAAACGCATCGTGCTTGTGCGGAAGCTTACATTTTGAGGTCCAGTAAAAAAGATGTTCAAAGTTTAATTTTTGTCAATCAAATGTCCTTACATCGAGCACAAGTGCGGAAAAGATGAGAAATTTTACAGAGAATAATAGACATTGTGAAGTTTATTGGGAAACGCGGATTAAGTTATAGAGGTGACCAACTGGAAGCAGCATATAGTCTCGAGGACATGACTGTAGACCACGGCAACTTTTTTGAGCTCGTGGTTCTCCTCAGCAAATATGATATCCATCTGAAAGATCACTTGAAAGAGTGCATTGACAAAAGTAAAACACTTCATGGTTTGCCAAAGGCGGGTAAAGAAGAGGATCATTATTAACGTTTTTGTCGAAAACAACTATTAATAAAATTATCCTAGCAGTCGGTAAACTTATATGTAAGAATATTTGTCTGGAGGTACGAGCAGCTGGTATGTTTTCTTTGCAAGTAGATACCACTCAGGATATTACGTGGAAACACAAATGCTCAATTATAATACGCTACGTGACAGATGCTCGTGTACATGAAAGACTTCTCGCTGTCGTAGAAAGTGAATCGTCAACTGGAAAGAATATGTTTTCCTTGATTGATGCAGTTTTAAAGTCTGGAAATGTAGATATTTAAAAAGATGCATCGGTAATTCAACGGATGGGGCAGCAAATATGCAAGGCAAATACAACGGATTTTCTTCATGGCTATCAAAAGAGTCTCCAGGTCAAATTCACGTTTGGTGCTGAGCACATGTACTGAATTTAGTATTAGGAGATACTACTAAGTCGGTTATTGAAAGTGCATTATTGTTTAGTTTGTTGAATGACGTTGCAGTATTCCTTCGCGAATCGTATCAACGCATGGATGTTTGGGAAAAAACTAAAGAGGACAGCAATACGAAAAGACTTCCAACTATTGGCGAAACACGTTGGTGGTCAAAAGATACGGCCCTCAAAAAAAATTTTGGGTCATTTTCGAAACCAGAACCGTCTTTGTATGTAACATTGATCATGACATTGGCAACAATACAACAAAATGTGCACTTTAAGCCAGAAGTGCATGTGAAAGCGAAAGCATACTTAGAATCGATGCTCAAATACGAAACGATAATTACAGCCAAAACGTTTTTAAGAATATTTGACGTAACTACACCTCTCTCGAAATACCTTCAAACTGCCGGTTTAGATATATTGAAAGCTCAAAATATGGTTTCACAATCGAGTTCACAACTGAAAAAAATAGTCAGAGACTTCGACACAGTTGAAACAACAACAAATAATTTTGTGGCATGGGCTAATGAAAAGTTGGATAAAGTTGAAGACTATGGATATAGAAGTTCAATCAAATTTCCCTGAGAAAAGACATAGAAAAAAGAAATCTATGCCATGCGAGTTGGTACAGGATAAAAGTGTCCGCGATGCACGCACTTTATATAAAGTAGGAGTTCATATCATTATTTTTGATACAGTTACTGCGAGCATGGATCGCCGATTTCTTGCAAATAAATAATTATATGTTCATTTTTCTTACCTCGATCCAAAGCGTTTCCCCGAATTAAGAAAAAGTGGTCTTAAATCTGGTGAACTCGAAGAGTTAATCAGAAACTTGACGAAATTTGATGAAAAAGCCACAAGCGAAAATTTGCGGATTGAACTGAAAAATTTGACGTTGCATTGGGATAATCTTAAAAATTCAGAATCGGAAGATTATAAGATCATTGTAGAAGATAATGATAATGTAGGTACCGTAGAAACGACGTTGGATAACGAAGTAATGACACTTTCAAAGCATGTGAGATACGTAGTGCATGTAAAAATTGTTCGATTTGCTGATTTAATCTATTGAGCAGTGCCTATAAGTCTATTGCACTAGGCTATAAATTTCTCCTTACATTATCATTAAGACAGGTGGCATGTGAAAGGAGTTGTCTACCTTAAAAATTATAAAAAATCTTATGAGGAGCAGTTTGTCTCCTCAAAATTTAAATTCGTTCATGTTGATGGCGGTAGAAAAAGATCTCTTAATGAATCTAAACTCTGACGAAATAATAGACAAAGTAGCCGAAAGTACCTAGTGAGCTTCTCCGGAAGTCACTAACTAAACTTACATACTTAGATAGATTAGAAACATTTGTGTTTAATAATAATAAAAATAAATACCATCAAAATATATATGTACCTACTTCGTTCTTTTTTCTAAGGGGCCGACGGGCTTCAAAACGCCCGGGCCGATTTTAAGTCCCAGTCCGGCCCTGCCTGAGGGTGTGAGTGTCTTTTATGGCAGGATTTTTAATGGCACATTTTTTCATAGTAGGTATTAATATTTATTTTAATACGAGACATCAATAAACCGTATGCTCGATTCGTAATTTTGTTTTTATTTCTATCGATTTATGTATCCGGTAAGGGTGGGCTACACTGGCTTGTGGCGTTTTTATCGATATCGATAGGTGGGCTGCGCTGGCTTGTGGCGTTTTTATCGATATCGATAAATAGGCTGGTGAATGATTAACTATTGCAATGGTCAGATGTTGCCATTTCGCAAGACCAGAGGGTTGCCATTCTGCTAAAACCAGAGTGTTGAAAAAGAGTGTGACAGACAGATTCTACAAGAAATTGCGACGGTTGGCTGCAATGCGGTTTTTGTGCTGTTGGCTATATTATAGTCGCTGGTACTAACAAAAGTGAATTTCGATTCAAATGTACTGAGTTCCGCATCTTATTTATATGATCAGTGATGCCTACTTCATTGGCGGAGCAGCTTCAGAAGCTAGGGTGCTGTGCAAGAGAATCGAAGTCGACTAAACTAACCACGAACCACCGGTGTTTTCTTACTGTAGTCGAACGACTTTTCACAAAATAGTCGACCTTTTTGTGCTACTTCTCTACTCTACTCAATTCGAACTGTCAGCTGTCATAGACGCGTGTGTGCTTGGCGCGGCGTTTGCATAACCTCAAATCCCTAATATCTGAAGGACTATATTAGTTTGTATTTTATTAGAAGTTGAAGTGTAAAACGTATTAATCCAGGATGCCTACTTCATTGGCGGAGCAGCTTCAGAAGCTAGCTGTTCCGCAGTCTTCATCCTACGAGAAAGATAAGAAGAAGCCTTCTCTATTATTCGATCCAAAAGTCGCCGCGCTAAAAGACAGGGAGACATTTCATGAGATTGGTCTGAGCGGACTGCGGGAATTGATCGCGCTCAGCGGCCAATTTTCCCAGTTTGAAGACACCTTATTTAGCCTTTCGTCGAAAGACTATGAACGAGCTGTTCAGACGAAAGAAGCCAACAAGAAACTTGATCAGCATATAAGCGAGTTTTTGACGCAGCTCTCTCCTTATTTTTTACTGCAGTCGTCGCATAAGTCGCTAGAGTGGCTGATTAATCGCTTCCACATCGAAGAATACAACCAAGACGATGTGATGAGGCTTATTCTTCCATACCACGAGACAAAGATCTTCATACGGTGTCTGCAGTTGCTGAAAATCAACAATGTTAACAATAAATGGAATTGGCTGGAACCACTGCAGAAATCGGGAATTCCACTCGCTAAAAGTGTGCTCTTCAATCACGCAAAAACTAATTTATGGTTTCTGAAGTTTATTTCGAAGATGGCTTCCAAAGCGATTAAGATATGCGGCGACACCGCTAATTCACTGACTACGCTATTTGCATTTTATTGTACGACGAGCATTGGGATGCTTCATTCGTCTCACCGCATATCCGAGGGTCACGTTTCTGCCATCATTCCAACCCTTATGAAGGCGCTGTCGTCCGGTATTGAGGACTTCAAAGCTTGTGGCATTATGATTCTCGCACAGTTGGTTTCTAAAGCGCAGCTCAAGTCTGCGACACTCGAGCGGCTCATGAAGAAGCTTATAATGTCGGAACCGGAGATAAGCTACGATACTGCCTTATTGATGCAACTGATTTATAACAATCAGAAATCTTTGAGCATCGTCTCCGAAGAAATTTTGAATGATATTTCTTCGGAACAAATGGAGAAGCTGACAAAGATTCTCAACCAATTGTTGTTGCGAGATACGGATGTTTCGACGTTTGTAAAATGCCTGCTGAAAGGGATATTGCAACTGTTGCAGACCGGGGTAGAAAACTTAATCAGGTTTAAGGATCTGCCTTATATTATTATATCGAACGTCGACTTCAATGATAAGCAGGCGGAGCATGTTATCGAGTAAGTTAATTTCTTTAATTATTACGACAAAATTATTGCCAGTGCTTAAATTATGTGCTTTTTACTATGTTTAATTAATTGCAACTGATCAGTTGGGCACTCCTCGTCATCAAAAAGTCATAATTAAAGATTTATCTGGCGAATAATTATTCTCGTCTGTCAAGTCCGGACAGGGTTGCCGCAAAGATCCATTCTCGGTCCCATCCTGTTCTCTTTATATTAGTCAAATATATCAGCAAATCTTGAGTACTGCTACTGCTCCTACCATTCGTATGCAGATGATACCTCATGTATCGATAAAATCTCCTATAAATCCTGATCGATCCTATTCTGCTGAGAGACATTTTATTTTTGACCTATTGCTATCTGTTGTCTAGGTATAACATTCAGCAATTATTGTTGTGGCTTTTGAACATTTTTATCTCTGCTGTTCCTTTGATTGACTTGCCTGGACTTGAATGATATGTGTCCAATGGGCACATCCATAATCATGGGTGCTGGCACATTATTATGGCGCTTTCCTCTTAAATCTGCGGAAAGCTTGGTTTTTTATCAGCTTTAAAGCTAGTTGATTTGGGTGATGTACAATTTGTATTATGACGCTCCACTTAAATCTGCGGAAAGCTTGGTTTTTCATCAGCTTTGAAGCTAGTTTATTAGGGTGATGTACAATTGGCTATCGGTAGGATACCGTTTTAGTTTTAATTTCCTCCATTGTTGAGACAAATAAACTAAACAATAAACAAACCGATTGGTCCGATCAATATGGCTTGGAAATCTATCCAGTTTAATTCTTGTTTTATGATTGACAAATGATTCCACGGATTTCTTTTGTATCGAATATGAGAAATTTTGGATTAATTATCTTTGACTCTAATAATGCGGTTTAAAGAATATATTAGTAGAAGAAATAAGTGGGGTTTCGCTCATCTCTAGGTCCTTTACAGAATTCAGTAGCACCTCAGTGCCAGAGTAAGAATCGTTCATCATGGACTGGTGATTGTGTGTATGACCCATGTCTGTATAGCAAGACTGAGCGTGGACAGTGGACCTGGTGATCCTGGAACCGCCCTGCATAGCATATTCCACCCGAGCGCTCAATTACTTAGCTATCATCCCTAAACATAAAGCCATAAGTTGTTGTTCATCTCCAATATTGCATTGAAATGTGGAATTGATATTTATATTCTCTTGAACGATACTTATCCAGATTATAATGATGATCATTACAACTTCATCTTTTTCAGATGCATCCTTAACACTTATAAAGACTCGGCTCCAAAATCTCCCGAGGACTCCGACATAGAAGTGATAGAACTTGGTCAGTCACGCAGCTCAGCTGATAATTGGTACTCGATGTTTCTGAAACGGGTAAATGTCAAATATCCCACAGCCACCGATGCCGTCGTCAAACGATTGGTCCGAGACGATGATGCGCGATACAACAAACTGAAGTCAGTACTGTTCTTTCAACGCACCGTCGCACACAACTTTGGTGACAGTGACTTATTCATGGAGCTACATCACTATAATTCGGGGAATCGGATCGAAGCGCTGAATTACGTAGTGAAAGAATTTGAGAGATTGAGCACTGAAGAAACTGACCCATTATTCAACACAATATTCGAGAGGTTAGAGGATGATGATCCGGATGTGGTTATGGCAGTTTTGAAGCTCCCGGAAAAGCAGATGCTCTCCGTTATTAATAACGATCTTTCAAAAGGAAAGAAATCATTGCAGCGCATTTTAGATATGGCTTATCATCACCCGCTAGCCTGGCATGAAGTTGCCAAAAAAGTTGTGAAGCTGCTATGTTCACTCGATTTTGATTTCGATGTGGATATACTTTTAACGTTGCTTCCATACTTATTTCCGGAAAATAATGACGCTCTTGAAATCACTCTGGAAATACTGAAAAGTAAATATGCTGCAAAATGTCCATTATTAAAAATATGCACCCGACTCCTGAGGTTAATCGACACAAGTGATCGAGAAATCGTAGCCGAGAATATCTTCAATGTGATAGAAAGTAAATTGTGGGTTCCATCAATGCAGAAGTCTCTAGACAACTATCAGATAAAGAATAACTCATGCACCAATATTATTAGTTATTTGATTTTGAAGGCTAATCTACTGCAAGTCAACACTACACCCGGTGATTCCCTTGTCATTTTGAATGAGATTTTACTATTGATAAGTAAAACAAATTTATTCGTACTGGAGAGTGGAAATACCTCAATTTCTAGCAATATTATTGATTGCTTCAGCTCTTCAAAACAAGGAATGATGCCGCTACAAGTCGTTGCCTATATAATTAAATCGCTGATTTGTAACACGAAATTTACACACACGGGCAATAGTTGGTTTGTTGTTGATAATACCACTGATGAAATAAAATTGATAACAAAATTATTCGATGCACTGATAACAGGATGCGGACATAAAACACAAGGCATCATTTATGCAGTATTGATGACCGAATTCATGGATAAATTATGTGTCGACGTGAAGAGCAAGATGATTTTATTATCAAATTTTTGTGTCGGCCAGATCGTTCAAAAAACTGATAATTATTCTTTCACTCCTGAGTTGCAGCTACGTAGCTTGAGACTTCTACGTTCGTTAATCTCAAAGATTGATACAGCAGCCACAATATTTGATTTAAACATCATTCTCGCCGTACTAATCTCATTAAATTGCCCTTTTGCTCCAATTAGGTCCGAAGCGCTTAGTATTGTCAAAATATTTCTTAAAAAAGAAGAAGCACGGGAACACTGCTATTTTTACTTACTTCAAGAATTGTTTGAGCGCTCGGAAGAATTATATCTGGATCACGAGCAATTGCCTCTGATTTTATATACGCTCCTCTCGCAAGATGTTTCAGTGAAAGGCAGTTTTAAAAAAAATGTTCAGATTCAAATGAAAAAATGCCTTTTTGCCTTTATCGACTCTTTGCAGAGCGCCCCGTGGCATATTGTTGCAGCGATTCTTTCACTTCTCGTCCATATAAACTCACCTGAGATTTTAACATCCATGCTATTGGTTAATAGCAATATTTTGACGGAAATTAAAAATAAATCAAAAACTCCGACCATATACGACTACAGAATTTTGAAATTTGTAATTAATCGTATTGACATAAATACTTTACGAAATATCAGTGAAGACAACGATATATGGAAAATGATTCAGCAGATACTTCAACAACATGAACCAGTTTTCTCATCAGAAAATGGAAATCAATTATCTGCATGTTCTATATTCCTCAAGCAATTTGATGAATATTGCTTCGACAGTCTACCTCCGCTATTATCGAAACGCTTCATACAAATGGTGTGCGAAGTCGGCACTGTAGGGAATAATAGTACTGCAGTCTCATCAGCTTCAAAATTCATCAAAAAGGTGAATTTAACATCCAATCACTTCAGCGACATATTCCAAACGATGATCAATGTGCAAGATCCGACTGCTCAGGCTATCAAGAGAAAAATCAAAACACCTTTAATTCCGAGCATTGCGATAATCGATTCAAAAGAATGGAGGTGCGGCGTTACACTATTGGAATATGTCCAGAATAAAAAGAAGTTACATGTCAACCCTACCGATGTACAGATTCTATTCAAGATTCTCAAAAAATGTCTCGATTTTGAAGAACAATCTGCATTGGAATATGTCAAACAATTGCTACTGTCGTGTATCTTGCACTGGTGTCAGAAATGCATCCAACCGCTCGAACAAGTCGATGTTTCCGAATCTATTTTCGATACGGAACTAATTGTCAAGTGCATTAGAGGAACGCAAAACCCGCAGACACACCACCACGCACTTCTCTTGTTAGCGTATTTGGCGAACATTTTCCCAAATCAAGTATTGCATCACACCATGGCGGTATTCACTTTCATCGGATCGTCTGTTTTGCGTCACGACGATGCCTACAGCTTCCAAATAATTTCGAGAATCATCGAAACTGTTATTCCAGTGTTAACTAAATTCAACGAAAATATCGACGATCGCACCGAAGAAACAATGAAAAAAGATCAGGAAGTTGTTATTCCGGTATTGAGAATATTCGTCGATGCTGTGTTGGACGTTCCGGAACATAGACGCTTACCTCTTTATACTAAGCTTATTGAAACGCTGGGAGCGCCATATTTCTTGTGGATTTTCAGTACGTTGCTATTTGAATCACACGTCGTGCACGACAACGAAGGAAGTGGACCTAAGGAATCAAATCGAACACTAGCCAACACTGAAAAACCAGTTAGCAGAATCGAATTTGCTATTTCTTTATTCTGCGAATTTTCATTGGATATAATATTGCAGAACATGGTAAATTTGATGAATTATCTTCAGAACTTGCCTTTAGAAAAGAAAGAAGGGAATTCGACATCCGAAATAAACGCCGCTGAAATGTTCTCCGTTTCTGCTCACACATCGAAGCGGTTACGCCACTTTAAATACACAATTGTGACATTCTTGAACATGCTAATTTCGTCAACTTCCTTCCAGCATCAGATCAGCAATGTGTCTAATCAATCAGAATTAGAAATGAATTATAAATTGATAATTGTTAAAGTGTTGACATTTATTCAATTTGTATCGAAGACGGCGGATCAAAATGCTTTGAAACCGCAAGGAAAATACTGGAAAGTCATGTTGCACCACAGTTGTGAACTACTGGAAAATGTAAACAATCTTTTATCACCACAAATGTTTGTTGCTGTCATCCGAGGATTAATGACGCACAATTTGATCACCGTTCGTCGAAAATCTATGGAAATTATTAACTCGAAACTGCAACACACACCTGAATTCTTTGCGGATTGTGACAACAGCTTAATGTACTCACTTCTAACGCCCCTCATTGAAATAATACAAGGCATTAAAAGCGACAAATCGACTACAGATAAATATCAAGAACTTCAATATAACCAACAAACTGCTCTTCTATCATTGAAACTTCTGACTCGTCAACTGTGCAACACTGATCCCGCGCCATTCAAAGCCGTTCTCGTCACAATCACAGATTTAGTACGCTGTGAAGATATCGACGGAAACGTCATTGCATCAATCGTTTTGTGCTTGGCAGAGCTGTGCAGCAATTTAAAAGCACATGCTATTTCCAACCTACCGAAATATATGCCGTCGCTCATTAAGATTTTAAAGCAGCAGCGTAAGGTCCAAGCGCCGGAGTTGATTCTCCTGAGTGTCATCACAGCGCTGCACAAAATCGTCGAAAGCCTACCTCTTTTCCTGAGCCCATATTTAGAAAAAATATTGTTCGAGCTATCAATACTGCACGCGAAATGGAAAAAGTCTACGTATGATTCGACGAAGGTATCGCCGGTCGTCGCCAAGCTATCGTCCGTCGGCAACAAAATCGCCACGACGATATCGCCTCGCATTCTAGTCCCGCTCGTGAGCCAAAGCTACGAACGGCTCATATCGAAGAATTGCTACGAAGCCATTGGCCCGTTGATGATGCTGCTCGCTGATAGTTTTTCGGCTACCAGTGGCGCCGAGCTAACTTCTTTGATGCAAGAAATCACGTCGTTCTTCCTCGTTTCTCTTCAGCTGAGAAGCGACTGCGCAGACACCATCTCTAGCAAAAATGAAGTGCATGCCGCGGAAGAGGAAGTCGTAAAAGCGCTTGTAGCATTGATTTTGAAACTTTCCGAAACATCGTTCAGGCCTTTTTACTTCAAGATCTACGACTGGGCGTTCAGATCAAACGTGGAGAACCGCAAAGAACGAGCGATCACATTTTACAGGCTAAGTAATGCGATTGCGGAAAGTCTTAAAGGGTTGTTTGTATTATTCGCTGGGCATTTCATTAAAAACGCGGCAGAATTACTCGATCAATGCAATTCAACCAAGAGCGATACGTTATACTTTGAATCGGAAGACAAATGTTGCCTATTGGTTCAGTACATTTTGCAGACTCTATTCACAGTATTTCTATATGATGGTCAAAATTTCATCAATAAAGAGAAATTTGAAACACTGATGCAGCCGATTGTCGATCAATTGGAAAACGACATCAACGGATTGGATTCGTTGAAAATTCGTGCTAAAGATTTGATTATACCTTGCATTGCACAGTTTGCGGTGGCTACGGCTGATGACTCCCTATGGAAGCCGTTGAATTATCAGATTCTTTTGAAGACAAGACATAACGAGTCGGAAATAAGGTAGGCATTTGTTTCTATTTTTTTTAAATACATACTACACATACTAGATAAAGAAAAGCCATAGCAAAGGAGGCCACTTTGTACTATAATCATAAATACACAAGGAAAAAAAGCTTTTCTTATTTTACATTGTTTTCAGCAGATCATCTACAACTTATTTTTAGTTTTTGGTATTAGGGAAAAGCATTTTTAATGTTTAACTTTCGGATATTGAGTATTTATTTCCATAGTAACAGAGGCCTAAATCAAAAGTAGCACTTACTTTTCAACCCAGTATTTTGTGTGAATAATCTTCTGTAAATGTTCACTTATCAGTAGTAACCCTCTTTTCTACGGTTTGTCTTTACCCATTCACCCTATATAGGCTAATTTCTGCAGGGGGCCTTATTATTATCATTATTACATTCATTATCATTATGATATAATAATAATACTAATAATAATAATGCTGCTAGTAAGCGGCATAAGGCTGATGTGTGTATATCACGTGCACTTATTTTTTAAAATGTGACTGCACTAAAAAAATGTCCAGTTTGTTCTTCAAGCCATTGACAGTCAGCACGTATCGCTTCCTCTGGCAATGCATTTCAAGCATCCACTACACGATTTGTCAAAATATATTTCCTGGGGTTTGACGCTGCAATTGCCTTATCCAACTTCAACGAGTGTCCATGCAGTTGCATGTTGGTGTTTATGGTATACATGTTCTCGACGTTGGGCAAACTATAATAACTGTGAAGCATTTCGTAAGTTTCTTTTAGATCTCGCTGCCTACGTTCCTCTAATGTTGTTAGACAAGAGTTCTTTCAGTCGTACTTTGTACGGTTTGTTCCTCGGTGTTAGCACCAACTCTCTTCCCTCAACTATTTCCAAGTGCTTAAAGTAGGGATCCATATCTTGTAAGAGTATTTCTCGTCTTGTTGATTGCATTCACTTTCATCCACTTTCCAATGTGTTTCAGCATTTGTTTATCCATTTTTTAAATACCTCAATGCGCATTTATTGTATTCTTTTTTTAGGTTACTAGCGGTGGACTGTCTGGTAACTACAGCGAAGCGCCTCGGCCAAGGATGGCTCCCTCTTCTTGCAGAAAGTGTTCCTTTCCTCTCCGAATTAATGGAAGACGGCGACGTTAAAGTAGACGAAGCTGCAAAGGATGCAGTCCGTGAATTGGAACAAGTGCTTGGAGAACCACTTCAAAAATATTTTTAAATTGTATCGATATAATGTATGTAGATGTCGAATGCGAAATAAAACTCCTGCCTCTGTTAATTGACTTTAATATTTTATAACTAGCCTTATTTTACAAATTGTACAAAATAAACATGGCATTTGAAGCTAATTAAAAAATAAATAAATAGGCAGGGCTAATTAATATTAGCAATAATTTCTTTGGTCTTAAATTAGCCAGATATTTTAATTCAATATATTCTTGAGTATTTTTTTTGTAAAATAGGTATGTAACAAATGCGTTTGAAATATTTTTAAAAATATAATATTAATTAATAAAGTCTTACACAATGCATAACAACAGACTAGCAGTATTAGACAGAATTGACCGGATCCCCATTTTCGTGGGCTGCATTACCACTATTCTTGTTCAATTCAGTTAATCCGCTAAATTCGTCTTGGTCCTCGTCTTTCCTGAAAAATTAATAACAAAATATATTATACAATTGGAAAATGCTTTGATTAGTTAGATTACATGTTTGAAAAGATTACCTTTTTCTATATCTATAAATAAACAATACGATGAAAGCGTTTCCTATGAAGAGAGCGGCGATTAACAGGGCGGGTATCACAATATCTGAAAATAATGGGATAATTTTTGCCATTTAGTTAATTTTTATCAATTCTATATCATATATTTCGATATCTACACTACTGGTGCAGATCTGTGGTAGGAATCACTAAAATATATTGCTATGTTTGATAGAACCATTGATTATATTATATAGATTGCTTAAAGTTATAGTACGTTTTGGTAACCCTTCTGCACCGTTGCAAGCAGGTGGCGCTGATAGAATTGTCCGGCGAAACTAAGCAATTATTTGATAATGTTATATATACCTAATGATAATATATAATAACATTGATAATGAATGGCTTTTTACAAAAGACTGATTGATTATAAAAACCCATTATTTAACTAATGATAACAATAAAAACATTCCATTATTATAGCTATTTATCGCATTTTCTATAGGCTAATTACATCACAGAAATAATACGGAAAGATGCAAAAAATGAGAATGCCATCTATTAGTCTATTTGAACTTTTAGCTCGTAATTATTACGTATTGAAAAACTGTATATCAAATACGTATCTCATTATTTTTTTAAAAAATGTATGTCCCCGAATTTCACTTTTATAGCATTGACATATTGTTTTCGCCCTTTTAGTGATTGAATTTAGAAGAATCCCTAAATACCTATTAATGAATTTAAAAAGCCCCCTTTCCTTGTAAATTTTAGGAAAAAATCCTGTGCGATATTCACAGGTTAAATACAAGACAGGAGAGAAACTGAGCACCTAACAAATATTTTAAGTATTCGAAATATTCCATCACTTGGAGCGATTTCAGCCATTTTTACTAAAAATTTCGATTACACTGAAAATATACATTCTAAAATTATGAAAAATATTGAACCTAGCTTATGAACATTGGCTTCATGTCCAATGAAGTCGTTATGTCGAATAACTATTGTAGCCCAGTGAAATAGGAACGAAGTTTGACGTTTTTCGGAAATAACCATTATGGAAATAACTGATAATGTTTTGAAACTCGGTATAGATGATCATTGAGGCGTACCTACTGTTAAACATACGAAAAGTCCTCTATCTGTTGCGCTCGAGCCGCCATCTTGGAAAAAATGCGCAAAGATTTAAGTGAAAAACTGAATTGGAGCGTCATTTTTTGAAGATGGCGGCTCGAGCGCAACAGATAGAGTAGAGGACTTTAAGTATGTTTAACAGTACGCCTTGATGATTATCTATGCCAAGTTTTAAAACATTATCAGCTATTTTTCTTAATATTATCGATTTGACTGGGCTATCGGGGTTATTTTGTCGAATAAAAATGTTGTGACCGCCGTTGTCCAGTCGACCTTGGACAGCGGCGGTTGCAACATCGCCGAAACGTCGGGTGATACAAACTTCACGCGGTAAAATCGTTTTATCTTATTTATAGCGTCAACATTATTGTTGATTGTTTATTTTGATGTGGTGTGTAAGTAGATACATACCAACAAACATCGTATTATCTTTCTCCACTGGGTGGTCTACTCCAAAAGTTGGCGGTAAAATTCTCGTGACGTTTCCTTCCCAGATTGGCTCACTTTGCACTGAAAATAAGACGAAAAACTTTAGTTATTATTAAATGACAACTAATTAAATTGAAACAGACCAGTTGTGACTGTCGGTTTTAAAATATGATAATCCAATTATTTTAGTATAAGCAATATCCTTCTTGGTTAAATTGCCAGAAAAACATAATTTGAGTCGAGAGCAGTATAGGCCGCGCCTAAATTCAGATCATTGTAACTAATTATTAGACCCCCCCCCCCCTTTCCGCACGATGTTCGAATGCAGTGGGTCGCGACCCCCTGGGGGGACGCGAAGAGATTTCCGGGGGGTCGCCGGCTATCTACAAAAAAAAATACAAAATCTTATTATATAATATGCAAACAGCTAATATTACAGCTTCGGAAGAGAATCACGTTTATTAAGTGTTTTTTGCTATTTCTTTTACAAAATTTTATGTTGATCTAAGGTGCAAGCAGGTAAGTACAGCATCGAAAGTAAAAAAAAACAGTTCAAATTAAAGTTATTTTCGCCATTGTTTTTACAAAAAAAAATGCTTAGAGTTACAGCTGTGGAAGAGAGGGGGTCGAGAGAAATAAATAACAGTCTAAGGAGAGGCGCGGAGTTTTTTTATTTTACCAAAAAGGGAGTCGTGGTCTGAAAAAGGTTGAAAACACTGTTGTAATGGGAGCCCCATGTAGCTAAAGTCTTGCTTTTCGGTGGGGCAAGGGGTCGTAAAGCCTACTTATTTGGGTTTACTAAAACGTAATAACAATATTTTTCCCAAAATTAACCTTTTTGGACAAATTTGGCAGGGGCCTCAGGGGCCTTCTTCGGGGAAATGTGAGCAATTTTTCATAGCGCCTCCGCAGGCAATTCTCTTATCAATATGAGATTTGGTCAAATATAGCTTTTTATTGGGCTTGGCTACTTCGGGGAAATATGAGCAATTTTTCATTGCGTCGCAAACAATTTTTGTTTCGAAAATGGTCATGATCATTTTGGAAATGGTTTTTTGGACAAATATGGCCGTAGCCGGGATCCCCCCGCGGGCGCGAGGTCTACGATTACTTAGTTACGTCACTGTTTCGCATCCCACGAAGGGAGTTGAAGTTAATTAGTATTAATTAGTGAATTAAACAGATGTGAATTAAGCGGAGCACGAACAAAGACGCCCCCATATTCGCCGACTTTGCGGATCTTTGACTTCTGTGTTCATTCAAACTCGATTACCATTGAATCATTCTAAAGTAAAACATATTATCTAGGGTACTAAATTGCGCAATTCCGTAGTACGTTTTGGCAACCCTTCTGCGCCGGTGACATGCAGGTGACGCTAATAGCTTTGTCCGGCGAAACTAGTTGATAATGAATAGTTTTTTTTATAAATGACTGATTGATTATAAACACCAATTATCTAACCAATGACAACATAATAATATTTGATTTTTAGTGCCATCTGTCGCATTTTTATATAGGCTGATTACATAACACAAATAATACGGAAAGATTAAGATGCCTTTACGTAAATATTATAAAAATAATAAGAGCTATGTTTTGAAAAGTCGTTTGTTATTATATTATTATTTTATTTTGAGATAGGATATGGTAACGGCGTGTTTAGAGCGTTAACTATTAGGGAACAAACGAGAATATTAATCAATGTTTGGAACTATGAGTACCATCTACACGTTGCGTTTCGTAATAAAATCCTATCTGCCTAAACGTATTGCGGCATTGAGCAATCTATATATATACCCAATATAATTAATGGTATGGCCGATCAATAATTCAATTGCATCCAAACAAGAATACAAGAGAACAATAAATAATACGGAGAGATTAGGTGCAATCTATTAGTATATTTATGAACATTAACTCGCGTAATTATTACTTACTAGCTTTTGCCTGCGGCTTCGCTCGCGTTAAATTTGGGGTCACATAGATCCCGTTTTTCCGATTAAGTGGTAAGTTTTTGCGGGTAATATATAAGGTATCCTACGTCCTTCTCTCTAGCCCTGACAATATGTACTTCGTGATGATCAACTAAGTAGTTAAGGCTTTAAAGTTATAACTAGTTTATATAGTTATAACTAGTTTATATAGCTATAGTTAAAACTAGGCGTGAAGATCTAACAAACAAATAAATAAACGATGCCAATGAGTAACCGTTTCGCAATGACAATTAATAAGTCTCAGGGTCAGTCACTGAAAACGGGTAAATAAAAATAATATGATGTCAATCTGCTTTGCAATATTGATAGGTTACAAAATGAATATAGCCCCTCGGTATTTCAGGATAATATTGGGACTTAATAGCAGTTACTAAGTTACAGTAATTTATAGCCGCGTAAATCCTTCTCAGGGTTGGATTAGAGGTCAACTGCCGTAATTTGTCTAGGGTTAGCGCGGGTTATAAAATCACAATCTAACGACACGCTGGCAACAAAAAATAAGATGTGCTCTTGCATGTACGATAAATGCGCTCAACCCATGTTGTCATATCTGGTACCGCTGAGTGTTTGAGTTTCACTGACATAATAATATTATCATCATCAAGAATGAATCCCCTCGTTTATAAGTACAACCCAATAATTGAGGAGAGGCTATTTTGAGATTTTCGAATTTAAAGTTTTTATATCCTATCTTTATCGATTTATATCTTATAATCGTATCGCTTAGTTGTAACTATAAAACTATACAATCTATTTTTAAGTAGTGCATGTTAACACTTTAACAGTCGTCAAATAAATTGAAGCCTCCCATAAACCTTTGCAGAAATTCTAAAAAAACTTGCAGGTATTAGTTTTGTCCTGGCAATTTCTTGTCATTATAAATAGGTTTAAAATCGAATTTACCCCGTGAAATTTGTATCACCAGATGTTTCGGCGATGTGGTAACCGCCGTTGTCCAAGGTAAACTGTGTTAGTCTACCCTGGACAACGGCCGTTGCAATAAATAATTAAATACGATTTTTCAAGCAAAATATCTCAGAATTTCAAATGCAGTTCAAGTAAAATCAAATAAGAGTGAGTAACGTTCAGTGGTAATAAAATAGTGAGTAACGTTCAGTGAAATGTCCCTTATCGTACTTATTATTATTTATTTATTTATTTATTTAGTAACACATCTAGTAAACAATTAATGTCATATTTGTAAGTAAGATATTAGCAAGAAATTGATGCGACATTATTTTTAATGTTTGACACAGTCGCCTAACTAGGCCTAGGCCTGTTCTAAGGCAGTTTTTTAATGACGATATTAAGTGTGCACTGTCAACTTAAACTATAGTTAGTACTTATTTTTAAATCGACAAATATGAAACTACAAATATTTACGCATATATTACTAGTATAGCATAAGCTATTGGGGTTCACCTGCTGATAGAACGCAAAAATTACATGTAACTGCATTTTTAAATAAATTCCGGCATATTGGTAATTTATTGGGTTTTACTTGTAAACAGACGATATATACACACTACATTATATTTATCATAATTATCATAATGCAGATAGATATCACAATCCACTTCTCGAAACAACTTTATTTTATTACTTACATACTTATAGATACTATAAACAAGATAAAAAACAAATTTACCGCGTGAATTTTGTAGCCTGTAAATGATGTACCTAATGCCACTGCAAACCCAGGCTGTGTATAAAATCGAACGCAGCTGTGGTTTAGCTGACGTTGGACAAACAAAACGGCCCATAGCAACTCGATTGATAGAACACATCAAAGCTGTTAAAAATGTTCAGCGAGAAAAATCGGCGATCTGGATTAGAGGATATATTGGATAGCGGAAGTAACCACTGCAGTTTCAAAATGCCATTGTGCTATCCAAAGAACAATTCTACTTTCCTCGCATGATCCGGAAAGCCACTGAAATATGAACCCCGAACTTTAATAGAGACAACGGTTACAAACCCTCTTCTAAAATAATGTTCCCACCGCCGAAATCCGAACGCAAGGACGTAAGACAGGATACAGTGTGTGTTGTATGCACGAAAGATTTTCGAAATTCGCGCGCGTCGAGCCCCCCCCCCCCCCCCCCCTCCCTCCCACCACCGCCGTTATAATTTGAGCAGTGGCGGCAGCAATATGCGGCCTACCCGCGGAACAATGGATTGACAGCTCTTTGAGTCTACCCGCGGCTGCAACGTCGCCGAACCGTCGGGTGCTACAAAATTCACGCGGAAAATTCGTTTTTTATCTTATTTATAATGTCAAACAACCGCGATAGTCTCCGATTTCGTATACTTATAGATGTTTTGATATACCTACTTACGCGCATGACTAAGTACAATGCGATTACCTTATAATTAAAATACCTTAAAATGCGCATACCATATTTATACTTACCTATTAATTCACTTGGATCATAGAATGACAAAAAACAGTTGTATCTGCTATAGTTTATAGTTTTTTTTGAAGAAAGAATGTTTCTATTTCCTAAATGTTCTCAATTTCCACAATCCCTTCTAATGGCAAATAAATACAGGGTTCGCTCTGTCTGCTCTATTTATTTTCTTTGTCGATGGACGCCAAGCAAAGCCACGACCAAACTCATGTCTTGTATAAGTGCTCATCGTAGCAAGTCTACTCGCTCATCATTTATCATACACGTCAGCTGCGAGGGTGGTTTGAGACCTGTACACGAGGCGAACGAAATATGATGTAGGTGCTCGAAAACGGCGAATTCCTGCCATCCGAGACGACTACTATTATTACCTACCGCGTCGCCCACTCATTCATGACCTTTTGACGACTATCGCGAATTTGATACGATTTGCCGTCATAATCCAAGCGTTTTTAACCCCCCATTTGGCAGGGAATTATTATGACGCGGCGTGCGTAAAGTATTACCCGCAGTTTTGCCGCATTTTCTAGCTTATCACCAGTCTCTTCGGAGGTGTGGTTTTGAATCCCGCCGCGCCGCTGCCACCATTGTAACACTTCGAGGGTTGAGGATGAAAGAACAATAAGGTAGCGGTGGTTCGTTTCAACGCGTAGCTGGCACGCAGCATAAGAGGGCGAGTCAATATCAATTTCAAATTTCAATTTATTTTTCTAAAATATTTACAGATTGTTGAAACTTACTCTATTTATGAAAATATTTCAAAGTTAACAAATACACTGGTACCTATTAAACAGTCAATGGATAAACAACAATGATAATAATATTGTAGCAAAATTATAAGTAATCGGTTTAACAGATTTCCAGTTTCCTACTTCACGCCAGGCTGCATCGCACGAAAATAAATTTCCTATACTAACAATGATCTAAAAATTAACAGTACCTAAAAAGTATTTAATTAATAAACAATTTGTAATACAAAAATAATATTTAAAAAAAACCAATTTAAATAAAAGTTACTAGAATGGTCACTGGAATAATAATAATAAATGGTATTCTTATAAATAGTAAAAAAAAAAAACAAAATAATTATTTAACAAAAATCACTAAAATGGTCCTTGCAATATTACAAATGTCTAAACATCATAAATGGTAGTGAGAATTCACAAAAGAATATCTTTCATCCGACCATACAAACCGATTTCTATTCGGCTAAGGGGCTCATAAATGACGATTTAGACATTATTATTATACTGTACGTATATGTGATAATACCCTATAGGGTATTATTACATATAGGTACCTACATATAGTGGAAAACGATGTAACATCCGTTACATCGTTTTCAAATTCAACTAGATAAAATAAACAACAACATTTGAAGCACTTGAAAACTTGTAAATAAACAAATCTGAAATGCTAATATACATATAAAAGTTGAGCTGTAGGCCATTTGAATTTTCGCATAAAATAACAATCAACGAACTCAGAGCTGGTTGTCAAGAAATGATTAAGGGAAATGCGGATTCTCCAAAACAAAACATCGCATATGTAGCATCGCATATAATAATATTTCAGTAAGTATCCTACGAATTTCCGACCCTCAGCCGCCCTACCTATACGACCGTACGTGATACGTCCGCTATATTATTGCCCAAACGCAACAAAACGTAGTAAAAAAAAAAACGTAACCCACAAACCGTGCGTGATACGTCAAATTGTTCCTACGTTTCTAAATAAAAAATGGGTCATAAATGGGTCTATTGCGTAAAAAAGTTTTCTGGTATATTGTAAACAAGTATTTTTAATAAGAAATCTAATGAAAAAAAACAACGATTTTTACCTACTTTTTGAATAATAACCCAAAGGTAGGGCGGTTTATTTGGAACCATAAAACACGTTGATTTTGAGTTTCATTGCCGGATTTTTATTATTTCAAATTGAATTTTCTTCTCGACCTGCTCTAATTGCGTTTCTTACTATTTTATGCGAAAGTTAAGCTTCAATCAATAACATATAGCGGGGTCATGGCGCCCGCATCGCCATGTCGTATTCATTCACCGAGAACAGCGCCGAAGGTCCCTTTATTTACGTGCAGACAGGCATCAAACTCAAAGGTGATTCGCATGCGTTCTCACTGAGGTATGGTGATGTATTAAGAGTAGGGGAGACCGGGGACAGTTGGATCACTTTTTACTTTTAGGTGAATATTGCCTAAAGTATTAAACTCTAGATAGATGTATCAATATGATTGAATAGACAATTTATTCAGCTATCTAATTCAATAATCAATTTTAATTAAAGTCAAATACTTCAACGACTGTAGACCAGAAAAGAGACCATGGTAGATTGTATCAATTGTCCCATACCCGGGGACAAATGATACATAATTTCAGCCGATGAAAAAACATACATTTTGTTCCATGAAAGACTATTTTTTAACGGTAATAGATAGATAATTTTATGCTTTTTAACTCAGATATGAAAAGAAATAGAATATTTAGGTGCGAATATCTGAAAAATTAATTATATAAATCATCCTCTAAAATTTTATATATAAGTTCTATAACATTATAATGAAAACAAAGTGACGAATCTTAAAGAAACAAGTATAATTCAAGTTTTCTTTTTGTAAATTAAGCAAGCAAATCCAAAATAGTTAATGAAAACTAAAAGTAAGAAATTGTATGAAAATAAGTTTGTATCAACCGTCCCCATGTTTCAACTGTCCCCATCAGTTTTTAACTACTATTTTCCTAATAATAAACATTAAAAGTCACTTTGGTATTTACGAATAAAACTAGTAAAACTGTTCGGGATCATTTTTATTAGATATAATGTACATATATATTTAACATTTCTATTTTAATCGAGATCATAACAAACATTCTTTTTTAGTTCAGTCAACATTATACACCTACATGTATGTATTCTAACAAGAATAAAAAACTAATTCATCAAATATTTTGGTTTAAAACACTCCTCATTTCGGGGCTACCAATAAACTTAATAATTACTTTATAAATCATAGCCATAAAGCCACGTACTGACGATGCGAAGCAAACGCTATGAAAGGCGCATGGCAAGATACATCTAAAATGTCAACAAATTGTTAAACAAGATTAAACGAAAACTTAAAACTTAGGCGTTAGTAATTTCCTTTTTTTTATCGAGATCAAAATTAACATTCTTAATCTTGGTCAGTCAACGTTACAAACCTACATATAGGTATGTATTGTAACAAGAATATAACTTCACCAAATATGTTGGTTTAAAACTCTAATCATTTCGGGGTTAAAAATAAACTTAATAAATACTTTATTCTAAATTATAATCATAAAGCCATGTACAGACGATGCCAGGAAAACGCTGTGACAGGTGCACGGCAAGATACATATAAAATACATTAAAAAAAACTAACTTTTAAACAAAATTAAACGAAAACCAAACTTAGAACTTAGGCATAAGTAACTGACTGTATAACTTCACCAAATATGTTGGTTTAAAACACTAATCATTTCGGGGTTAAAAATAAACTTAATAAATACTTTATTCTAAATTATAATCATAAAGCCATGTACAGACGATGCCAGGAAAACGCTGTGACAGGTGCACGGCAAGATACATATAAAATACATAAAAAAAAACTAACTTTTAAACAAAATTAAACGAAAACCAAACTTAGAACTTAGGCATAAGTAACTTCCTAATTTTAATCGAGATCAAAATTCTAGTTTAGTCAACGTTATAAACCTACATATAGATATTGTAACAAGAATTAAAAAACTAACTTCACCAAATATTTTGGTCTAAAATACTCCTTATTTCGGGGTTAAAAATTAACCTTATAATTACTCTATTCTAAATCATAATCATAAAGCCATGTACAGACGATGCGAGGTAAACGCTGTGAAAGGCGCACGGCAAGATACATCTAAAATATATCTAAAATGTCAACAAATTATTAAACAAGATTAAACAAAAACCAAACTTAGAACATAGGCATAAGTAACTTACTTATTTTAATCGAGATCAAAATTGACATTATTAATTTAGTTCAGTCAACGTTATATACATACATATAGGTATTGTAACAAGAATAAAAAAACTAACTTCACCAAATATTTTGGTTGTACAAGAGTATCACAAATGTACAAGAGTATTACAAATCTTACGTTACCCGGAATTATAATACATATAATTAAGTAAATTAGTCTGAGTCACAGTTTTGGCAAACGTATCCCCCTCCATCTTGAGGCGTACATTCCTCGTGTGCCCATAAATTACATGCAGTGCATTGTATCCAAGTTTCATTTGGCTTACTTGACGAATATGATTCACCACATACCAAACAAAAATATTCTTCTACATCTTTGTCACTTATATTGGCTGAACTTTGTAATTCTCGTTTATTTTTGGTTTCCTGAGATTTTCCTCTTTTTTCAGCTACTTTTCAGAACTTTCAGTTCCTACCTTGGATGCTGTTGCACTTCCTGGATACAGTCCCGCTGCTGCCGTCTCCTCGTACTAAGGCTCGTAACGAGGGTTTGTAGGACCCTTACGTCTGTATCTGTACTCACTTAATACGTGTAGATAAAACACACAAATGGACACCCGTTCACTTTGAATTTTCACACAAGTCTACCATAGTGACTTCGAAACTTTTTACTCATTTAACCGCAGGTGCCTGGTCTTTCCCGTTTGCTAATGACTTGTCAAATTAGCATCATACCTTTTCCTACGTTCCTTATTAAATCGTCCGTTTTTAAGATATTTCGCGTTTGGTACCTGCTTTTACAAATTTGGTTGATCCTTTTTATTTAAGTGCCCTTTTATTTGTTCAGGTGTATATTATCTTTTGTTTGAAATTCCCAATTTACAATAATAAATTTATGAGGCCGTTGGTCATTTCTTCACCGGACATTAGGCGATTTCATTTTTGGTTCTTGCCGAAATACGTATTATTGAGATATTAATTATGATATGTGAAAAAGGAGATGGCTATCATATTAACGATAACAACAGATCATAGAGGGGCGCTGTACCATATAAATCAAAATTATGTCGTCATGAAGACTAATTAGTCATGACAATCATAAAACTGACAATACTGGATAATGAATCGTCAACGGGGACAGTTGATACACGGGGTCAATTGATACGTATCAATTGTCCCCTTCAATATTGTATCAATCGTCCCCGGCGACACTTTTTTCCAAAAAAACAATTTATTCTGAACTACATAGCACATATCCAGACAAAATAATACACAAAAGAATCTCAAGACCCAAAGGTACATGATAGGTAAGGCAAAAGTGAACATCATTACATCCATCATGAAAAATAAGTTGATTGAAATGTTACGTAAAACTTACATTTGGGGTCGTGAAATTTTGTCGGCTCCCTGTAGGCGTTTGCACAATCCGACGTCGGCGACTAACTAGAGGTTATACGGGGCCCTATAGAGGTATAATCTGTTGGCACTCACACATTGATAGCTATCATAGGAACTGAGAAAACGGCTTTGTTTTAACTGTCCCCTGTATCATTTGTCCCTATCTTGATACAGTCGTTGAGCGTCGTTATTTATATTATGGGGGCAGGTGGGCAGGGTACGTACAATACGCGCGTGACGGGTTGATGTTTTACGGCACATTCAAAATGGCGAACCGCCGAGCACGGAAGGGAAACAGATATTACAAAGGTGAAATGCCCGGAGGATTTATTTGCTCGCTACCTGACTTAATAATGAGGGTAGTCCGGAGTCTGGGGGCCGCGCGCGCCCGGTATCTCAGCGGGAGGGAGATGTTGTATTTTTTTAACGGACAAGGTGTCGAGCACAGTGTATCATCTACTGTCCGACATTGTACTGCAGTCTGCAGCCAAAAATTGTAGCATCAAAAAGTCGAAACAATAAAATACCAGCGATAACACCTGTGAAGAGATTAACGTAATGGCAGACTGAGCCCACGCAAGCAACGTATAGTATGCAACGCTCCCACGTTGGTGTTCACACTTGTCCCAAGTATGCAACAATAAAAGGCATGAGAAGCTGCTGTCACTTCTCAGAAGGTGCTCTTGTATTGTGTACAACGACTGTATGATATGTTTACTAATTCTGAGAGTGGATTTGAGAACGATTTACTCAGTTACTCGGTAAGTCCGCACCATAAAAACAAAATCAAGTTAAGAAAAGAAGATACTGGATTCATGAGATAAATAGGCAAAGAGAAAAGTTCGGAGAATACCATACACTAATGCAGAAATTAGAATATGAGGAGGAACGATTCCTTACGTACTTCCGCATGTATTTTCTCTGTGCATGTGCACCGACGTTCTATGTATGACTGACGAGTTGCGAACGTAACTTGTAGAAACACACTGGTTTTACGCGTGGGACCGGGTACTGTCCAATACATCCCCACCACCTTCCCATGCCGATCTGGAGATCGCAGTCGACGTTGCGTGGGGCGCGTGTGACAGCGTTGCTATATGTTTATGCTTATGCGTCATCTGTTTTCATGCAAATGCAAGTATGCAGCTGTCATAATGCGTTGCATACGTTGCGTACGTGGGCCCAGTATGTATCTACCTTAAAGTGCGTTTAATGTCTGCAAATAGGCGTTACTTCTCAATCCATTCTCAAATGAACTGTCTGCTACACCCGAAAACGAAGGCAACCCTCTACGAGAGGCACATCACACCAGTCTCACGTTTCAGAAACATGCTTTATAAGCCAAACTGGATGAAAATGCACTGGATGTCTTTGAACGCAAAATATTCCGTCCTGGATCTTCGGTGTCCGTGGAGGAAGATAGAGTGTGGTGAAGACGAACAAGCAAACAGTATGAGCATGTTGAGATTTCTTAAAATGGGAAGGGTCAGTGGTTGGGGGGTTTAGAAAGGATGGAAAATTAACAGCCATTGAAGCGCATTCTTTGTGGCGGGCGTCATAAATTTAGACGACCAAAACTGCGATGGCTTGATTCGGTGGTTAAAGATCTAAATGCGCGCGCAGTGAACAACTGGTAAACCCGTGATGATCTTCTAGTCAAATTTAGAGGACGTACGTAGTTGTGCAGTCATTCATATGGTTTTTTTTTCAATATTTTACTGTCAATTTTATCTTTTGTAAACACCACTACTTCGCGCGATTTTCGTAAATCACAAACTAAAACTTGACTTTTAGGCATACGTTTAGATACCAATGGAAGATTTTCAACTCCAGTTTCTCGGCAAACACAACCGCTCATAGTTGCCATTTCACAACTTTTTATGTACAATTCAAAGTACCTACTTACATAACATGTTGTTAGCCTGATAAAATTTTGTAAATTTGAGACGTAGAAGATTCGTTATTAAGAAAAGGAGTTAATATTGGCAAAAGACACCTAAATGGTCCCCGCCATGAAACATTTTCACACAAATTGAGAAAAAAATGAGAGCTTTAACAGTACACGAATATATTACACATTTTAAAGAGCTTCTTAAAAGCATATCAGGTTATATTTATTCATTTTCATTACTCCGATGTAAATATTGCAAGATCGTAAAGGTGGTCTATCAGTGCGGGATATGAGGACAGTGGTTTTTAACCACAATCTTTTCAACTCTTGCCATAACAAAATGGTGCCTGCATTTCAAGTTCCAGCTCAATCGGATCAATCGTTTGGGCGTTATCGCGGAGACATACACACATACAAACAGACAGGCAGACAGACTTCAATCTGGAAATGGTCTTAATCATCTCAGGGAGGCTCAACATGGATATTTCCGTCTTCATCTCGGAGAAAAATTTCAGCGCCTTCACAATATTTTCCCCCCTGGTCGGTTGGTGGGCCGGGAAAGAAAAACCTGCTGCTGCCCTGTCAAATCGACAGATAGACAAATCACGTTAACGTCAAATCACCTGCCATGAAAGTTTCACACGATGACAGTTTCGAGGCACGAAACTGTCAAACTATTGATAAAAGCCTGTCGCCGCAGTTCGAAACTCGACTGCGCTAAGTTTTCAGTTCTTGATTGCATAGGCGTTCGCGTGACAGAATGCGCCAGAAGAACTCTATTTGTAACGTCGACTGTCCCGCGTCCCGCGCTGTTGTATCCCATTGGAAACCTTGTCGTACAACGTTATCGCTCTTATTAAGATTAATAAGGCAATTCAAAGCGGTGGTTGTTGTCGGATGACGACGGGCGTCGGGCGTCTCGTACCGGCGGGATATAATATCTATAGGTAGAGAAGGAACGTGGTACGTACTAATTAGTAGCCGCAGCGATGCCGCTTGACTGGTTGGTTGATGGAAAACCGCAACATGATGCAAAGACGGATCGAATGCCTATTATAATCCAATCGATCATTGTGATGTATCATATTAATATTAGCCTATACGAGTATAGGTATTGGCTACAATATGTCTCACTTTGAATTACCTTTTATACATGTATAATATTTTGCCAAATTTTATATATGTAGATACATATTCCAAACAAATTGACGCTCTTGATTGGTAATACTAAGCTATGATGTTCTTTATGACAATAAAGCTGCTATGCTGCTGATAGATGATAAAGCTGTCATCTCTCAAGAATAAATTCAAATGGTTGACATAGACATAGTCTATGATAATTTGGCGTAGGTGCTTGTCGTTAAGGTGACCTGTCTCAGAATCGCACGGAGGACTTTAACCCCTCTCCTCGCGGAATAAAATTCAGCCGTCCCATTCGCGCGCGACCTTTTTGCGCGCAAAATCGACGACCTTGATAAAAACGACCATAACTTGTAAACCACTATACGGATCATAAAAAGAAGAACTGTAAAATGATCGCATTGAAATTTGACATATAAAACATTATAACCTTATCTCGTAAATCAATTAAGATAATAATGGCGACAAATTACAAATTTGGCGAAGTGAAAAAACTCGCCTATTTATCATTTCGATGTTTTTATCACAAAATACGAAAGTCTATGCGGAAATTGTATTTACAGTTATGTTCTTTATTAATTAAACTCAGTGCACTAGTCATATATCAATCTAGAAATATTGGACTTAGCGACTTGAAGTTCGGTACACAGATGCGTCGTAGGGCCGAAACGACATTGTGACATTTATGGTTGGAATATCTCATATACATGCTACACTAATAATATTTAAATTACGCCATACATTTTAATCACATATTACCGCCGCGCCGCTCGAGACTAGCCGACAAACGACCTATGCCACCCAAGGTAATTGTGTGACTGTGTCTGCCGGCCGAGAGAGGGCGCTCATTGATTTTTTTCATGAAATTAATATTTAGATGAAATCAGTCCTTGGTTACTTGCCGGAAAATAATAACCTCACATTCTCTTTGAAATGTTGTATTCTACGCATTCGAGACTATTTTTGTCATTCTGATTGTACTTTGCATTTTCAAACTTTTTCAAATTCACATCCTCGCATCTTTTTGAGTTTTTTAGGTGCATACTTGGAGCCTGAGATTAGTTGTAACACATACACTCCTCTTCATGGCAACGCTTGATTCACTCAGATTGGATAATTAGTCTCTGAGATATGATCCCGTTTATGGACACGCGTCGAATCCGGAAACTCGAAATTCGTGGGTTCAAATTGGCGAGTGCGCAGTTCGTGACGTACTGCCATGAATGCGGTACTGGCGCATGCTTTTATCCATCCCCTTTAAAATCAGACCAATATGTCATAATAAATAAGAAAAAAAAACAATTTACCTCGAGAAGTTTGTGCCCTAGGCCTAGACCGTCGTTGTCCAGTGTAGATGTCTACTCTGGTCAACGGCGGTTTCAACATCGCCGAAATATCGGGTGCTATAAACTCCACGCGGTAAATTCGTTTTTATCACATTTATAATGTAAAACAACCGCGATAGTCTTCATTTTCATATAGACCTAGATTTCGTCGTCTATTTTTAGCCGAGTTAGTGAAGTTTGAAATCACTTCAATAGAAACTATCGCTCATTTGGGTGTGATTGCTTAGGGAAGCAATCGCGCTCAAATGAGCAACAGTTTCTCGATTTTCCAGTTTCTCGAAAATCGATGCCTAGTACCCATACTAGGTATCGATTTTAAAGACGTTTTCACATCATAAAACGTAATTATCATTTCGATGGTTTAGAACGCAAATGTGTCAAGTGCAAATTTCTAAATTTTACAGGAGAGCTTTTTGAAAGTTTAGGTATAATAATCTCGAAACAGATGAAGAAATAATTTCAGTTAATATTTTTAACCTATAGTATATGTATTTGGCTTACACTATATTATAACAATTATATTTATTTATTAGTATTTTATGTATTAATTAAAAAAAAACCGACAAGAGGTGGTACTTACCACATTTTTATATGGTAATATAATAATGTATGTAGTTACCACATTTTCATTTTTATTATATTATTTATATTTTGTTCTCATCTTTCTACTTTTAGAATTTGTTATAAGAGTAAATAAATCCATTAAGCATGTATAGGGTTAAGCATGCTTTGGAGAATATTGTATCAACTAATGATAACACATATGCATTTTATGATGATCTAATTTTGATAAGATATCAATAGTGGTAAATGATTATGCAACATTAACATTTCAAAAAACTTTGTTTGATGCACTTACCAAAGTTTTTACGAAGAAGTATTCGAAGCCTCGGTTGTTAGATGCTTACCACATTAGCACAGAATGTGGAGATCAATATATTGAAAGTCATGTAGTACTCATTTTCGTAAAAAAAAAGTCACTTAACACATTTGCGTTCTAAGCCATCGATTTGTGAACGCGCCCATCTCGACTTTAAAGTAATCGAAAGCACTTCAGCTGCACTGCAAAGATAAACGTCTGAATATTTTGAAACGGAACAGGACACGCTCCATTTATCAATACCACTCTCGACAAATTGGCAGAGAGAAACACCCACTCTCGTAATATTCCAGTAAATGTTGCCTAGAGGCGTTCGGGTGCAAGATGTTATGAGAAAGGAGAGAGGGGAGGTCTTTTCATTTGACTGTTGTACGAGAGAGGAGTTGACTCCCAGTGGCGGCACCCCGATTGGAAATGAGATATTGGATACGTCTAGAATAAGTAGTATAGCTAGACTGAGGCAGACAATACGCTTTTCGCGATTGAATGGCACAGAGCTACGAGAACAAACTGAAAGTTTCCGAAATGTATAAGAAAAAATGCAATTAATGGGCAAAAATTTATTTATTTTTTCTGAAAATATTTTCCGTGCTCGTTAATTTACGCTTTTTAAGTATAAACTAATTTTCATAACATTTATTCCTTTCCTCCGGGAGCTAATAGGCCCTGTTGCAGTTTGGCCACTAAGACCCAGTTGTATAGGGTCGGTAAAAATGCATGGGTCCAACACCCATCCGGCGGCCTCCACGCAGGAGTCCGAGCCCGGGTAGGACTCCGGCATGTGGGTCAGTTTCCTCTAGGAGTCAACCTTCGGGCGCCCCTAGACGGTTTGCGCACCGCGCGGCGTCAACCAATCGACTGTGCATTCTGACCGACAGCCAGGGGAATCTAGAAACAGTAGTGTCTCCTATAGGGCGGGGATAGTTGTTAACCTTACGGCAACTGCTCTTGAAACGACCAATCGGCTGCCCGATACTAGGTGAACAGCCGGGCAAAGGATATCGTGGTCCGCGATAGATTTGGTAGACACCGCAGCACCGCTACGCCAGGGAGAGGACCGCGCAAGCGACCTCGAAACTGTAACCAATCGGGAGACCGGAGTAATCTGATTGCAACTGGAAGTAAGTGTCAGCCGGCTGGATAATTAACCTGGTCTCTTACGGGCGAGTGACGTAACTGCACATTGGACCGTTTTCGTCCCAAGTCTTCTTCTACGTTCACCTCACGGGAGATTCGCCCGTTGTAGTTGATAGCTCTAGTTATTCCACTCCTCCGTGGTGGCCTCGGAAACATGTTTTTCATATTCTTCGACAGCCTCATCTGGCGATAAAAATCTTTGACCGCGTAATTGATTCTTAATTTTTGGGAACAATAAAAAGTCACAAGGTGCTAAGTCGGAAATGTATGTAAGATGGCTCCTAAGTTCTACATTTTTCGCCTTCAAATATTCATTCGTCTGTCTGGACGTGTGAGAGCTGGCATTCTCATGATGCAAGGAGAAGCAGCGTTTACGCTTGGTTTTACTGAGTTTGTCAATAAGTTCCGGCAAGCAAATGGTCGTGTACCGATCAGCATTCAAGGTACTATGATTCTCCAAAGCAACAGTAACCACGTGTCCAGTCCCGTTTTTTGAGCCTCAGTCAAATTGTGTGGGATCCACTGCGAGCACAGCTTTGTCACAGTCAAATGTTTGTGTAGGATTCGTTATATCTAACATATGCCTATGACTAAGGATGCCCGAATCTCATGGTAGGGTATCCTGTTTATTTCAATCATACGGATTCATTGTTGACAGCGGTGTACGGATGACCTTCACTAAATTCGTCACTGAGATTGACACGACCGCGTTTGAATTCTGCAAACTAGTTATAAATGTCGTCTTCCTTGTTGCTTCATCGTCAAAGGCAGTTTGAAGCCGAGCGAGGCTCTGCTGAACTGTCAAATTACACTTAAAATCGCTATTGCGACAGCTGACGCAACGAACGACTTGTATTGTATTGTATTGCGACTTGACTTGTGATGTATTTTGTCCAGGCTTGTTAAAATTAAGTCATCATAGGCCGAAATAAACATGCCCATTCAAGAGGCATCTTTCTCTTGGACAAATATTTATATAAGTGTATTTACTAACACAAAGAATCTAACCTTTGTCCTTTTCCATTCAAGCGTTCAGCACAATGGCTCTCCGCTACACGAAACAGTCCCTCCGCCTCGGGATTAAGAATCAAAGTCCAGTAATTAATTTCCCGGGGAAAGGGAGCGTAAGTTCGTCCATCACGACCAACGAGACGTCTCCGTCCATGGCACTCTTTATTGTCGATTGAGTCGCTCTCTAATTAAGCCTTGTCAAAGATACGATAAATTGTCAGAGTGGGAAATTCCCGAGATCGTCGGAGCGAAATCGGAACGCGGAAAATTGGCCTCTGGTCGAGAAAGGTTGCCAGGTTCTCAACGATATTAAATCGCTTAATCCCTAGATGCTCACACTGTGAAAAATGCTCTTATTCCGTGAATTCATCATGTGATACCTATTCGGAATTCATCAAGTGGAAAGAGGTTCACTAAGTGGAACGCTGGGCTGAGCCTATCAATTATGTGTCCCCGAAGAGTAGGCAACCTGAGGACGTGTTCCGGGTTATGTGCAACATCAGTACGTTCACGTAAATCCCATGGATCTGGGTGATAAGCAGTGGTGTGACTTTAAAAAATGGGCCCCGAGGCTGAAACAAACAAAAGCCCCCCCCCCCCACCCTACTTATATACATGCATTATGGTATGTATATAGGATATAATTATTGTTTACGTTTGAAAGATTTGTTTTATTTTATTTTATTTTATTTTCATTTCTTAGGAAAACTTCCAGCTAGTTTAACATATATAGGTACACATTGAGAAATAAGTGCTGAAGGCCAATTAAAAGTTTTTACATATATAATAAAAAGATACAAAAAGTGAATAAATAAACAAATATAACTATATAGATGCTAATAGGTATTCGCTAATAAGTTTCACTTTTCGAGAAGAGGTGTTGAATAGGTCAATATCAACTTCTCGTGCTAATACATTAAAACATCTTCGCTCGTATGACATAATTCGTTTTTGCAGTGGGCACGTAAAGCAGGTTGGGTTGGGATGCCTGAGACGCGCAGCAGGAGTAAGTACGTAAGCCCAAACGTCCAAGCAACTCGGGACAGTCAACCTTTCCATTTGCAATGTTTAGAAGATAGGACAGGTCCGCTACTCTCCTTCTTTCGGATAGTGGAAGAATATGGAATTTCTTACAACGCGTTGAATAGCTAGGAATATATGTTTTGATTATGCATTGCAAGTACCTGAGGAACCGTTTTTGAATGCCCTCTATGCGAGTTATATAGGTATTGTAAGATGGGTTCCAAACCTGAGACGCATATTCAAGATGACTTCGAACAAATGCACAGTATAGTATTTTGAAGGTTTTAACTATTTCAAATTCTGTTGACATTCTAATAACAAAACCCAGTGCTTTGGACGCTCTCTTGACAATGTTATCAATATGTTCATTAAAAAGCAGCTTAGAATCAAAGGTCACACCTAAATCTTTAATGGAGGAAACTCTAGCCAAGGTGCTATTTTGAAGTTTGTAATTATATAGAGACGGTAGAGGCTTACGTGTGAAGGAGCAAATATAACACTTAGATACATTAAGGTCTAATTTGTTTAAGAGACAATAAGTTTGGAATCTATCCAGATCTTCCTGCAGTTTAACAGAATCATCCAGCGTCTTGATAGGGCATATGATCTTCATATCATCTGCATAAAGTAAGATTTTGGAGTGGTGAAAACTGGTAGAGATGTCATTAATAAAAATAATAAAAAGTAGTGGTCCTAGTAAGGACCCTTGAGGGACTCCTGACGGTATTAACAAGGCCGAGGATGAGTAGCCATTGAGTACTACCGTTTGTGATCTATTCTGAACGTAGGAGGAGAACCATCTAAATAGATTACCCCTTATTCCAGCACACTGAAGCTTACGCAATAAAATTGAGTGGTCTATTCTGTCAAACGCCTTGCTATAATCTGTGTAGACGACATCTATTTGTGCAGGTTGAGACATGATTTCCGTTTGATAGTCACTACATAGAAGAAGATTAGAGGTAGTGGATTTACCCTTAAGGAAACCATGCTGATGTTCAGAGAATGTTTGCCTTAGAGCAGAATATACCTGGTTATAAACTAACCGTTCCAGAACTTTAGCAAATACGCACAACTTCGAGATAGGTCGATAGTTTCCCACTGAATCCTTTCACCCCTTCTTATGAATAGGCGTTATAAAAGCGGATTTCCATATGCTAGGGACAATGCCTTCACTGAGAGATCTTCTATAAAGAAGTGTGAGAGGAACAGATAGACTATTTGCACAACCTAAAATAAAAGTAGGAGGAAGGTTATCGGGTCCGGCAGATTTCTTTAGATCTAAAGACATAAACTGTTTAACGACTTCCGATTGGAGAATTTCAACTGACGATATATCTGAAGATGGCTCGCATATGTTGAAGTCCGTGCTGTCATTAGAAGAGATAGCAGATGAAGAGTTTGACGTAAGGAAAGTTGAATGGAAAAAATCACTGAAAATTTTACAGATTTCATCTCCTTTATCAGAAGACCGCTGACCTAGCTTTAGTACCGCGGGGTAAATGTTACACTGATTTTTACTTTTGACGTATGACCAAAAAGCCTTTGGATTTTCTTTTATTTTATCTTCGACCGATGCAATATAATCTGTAAATAATTCAGATTCAAGTACTTTCGCGCGCTCACGTAGAATCACAAATGACTCATAATCTGCGCGATTGCCATATCTTTTATATTTAGAGTGGTATTTGATTTTTTCTTTTAAAATGTTTATTAATGGATTTCTGTACCATAGTGGGTATTTTGTTGAAGGATAAACCGTTTTAGAAGGTATGAAGTCATTACGTAGGTTTGTAATCAACTCATAAAAAAATGTTACCACATCCTCAAAATGTTTGCTCTGAAATTCGGATTGCCAATCGACCGCATCTAACTTGGAGGAAATAGTAGTGTAGTCACCACATTCATATAGATAGGTGGTGTACGGCCTAGGCTTAAGACTATGTAGTTCTACAAAGTCCGCTGAGATACAGAGAGCTTTGTGGTGTGGGTCTTCCGGTACCAGAGGGTTTTTACAATGTGTGACCGAGATAGCATTATTAGAAAATATAAGATCTAGTATTCGATTATGTGACGTATTCAAGTGGTAGTTATATTGGAGAATGTGGCATACATTTAGGTTATCGAAAAATTCAGATTGGTAGGAACATTGTTCCTATATTAATACGGCGCTTAATTTATTGTTAATTGAACTACTGAATTGTGCTGTGTAAAATCATCGATCAGTTTTGAGGCATTCATTTTTTCATCTTCCTTAGGTTCCTAGCAGAGTTGGATGCAACGTCAATCCTAGACTAAAGTTCCATTTGGGCCCCCAAAGCCGCACCGGCTGCACCGGCTTAGTTACGCCACTGATTATAAGGATGCCTTATCATCATCATAAGTCAATCCGTATCAGCCTACGATAAGGATGACTTATCATGCCTTATGCAAATCGATTTTGTATTACGGTATCATTGGGGAGGCTGTGCAAAGACGATTCTGCAACCCCTCTTCATTGCGCAGAAGGACATAAAAGATTCTTGCGCAGGCCGTTCAGAAATGCAACATAACTAATTTTTAAGGCGTTTAAGTGCTTGATGTTCGACTTTTATATGCAAAAATGGTTCTTAGCCGTTTGAAGCTTCGAAATAATGCAAAGTCACAACAAACCTAAAACACACGACATGGTGCGGCCATAACCAGTCATTTGAATATGATTTTTGAACTCACAAATCTCTAAACACTGCGAGAATCTTTTGGATTACAGATTACATATAAAGCCGTTCAAAAATATATATTTATTAAAAATAATAGTAATGTCAATCTTACTTTATGTATAAGTTTTAATACCCAACAATGATCATTGGCCAGGACGTAAGGGAAGAGATAACACCGGGATCCTATTATATGTCGTGTATATCACCTGGCGTAGTCTGAACAGACGTAGTCTGAACAGACTGAGATGGGTGTGATAAGATGCCGTGCCAATCTCGTTTGCAGAGAACCCAATATGCAACTGTGGAACCAGTGCCGGATTAACCTTTATAGGGGTCCTTAGGCCATCGAAATCTCAGGGGCCCCTTTGCTCTTTTCGGGGTCCCTTTGGGCTGTCAAATATTCTGACAAAGATGAGGCCCCTAAGCTATAGTCTGTGTAACTTATACATAAATCCTGCACTGTGTGAAACCCTGCAGGATGAAGATCACCTCCGATCCTGCCCGCAGCTGCCAACGTCTATCACACACCAGGACCTACAAGAGCCAAACAATAAGGCCATCCAGGCCGCATATTTTTGGAGAGACTTACTTATCCTGGCCCGGATATTAACATAATATATTTACAAACATATTATCCGCTTTTCGTCTCCTTCCGTAAATAAAATGGAGTATGTTACTGCAAAAAGCTTCCCTTATATTCGTGCTCTCTTGCTCCCATTTCATATCCATAAAGTTTACGAGGTCAAACTATAAACCTACCCGTGCGCAAAAAGTTAAACCTCTAATGTTTATATATTTTTTCATATCATATACTATCATATACTACCTGCGTAAACTAATATTACCAATGTAAGTATTTTGGGAATAGTAATTCCGTAGCCCTTTCAGGGGTGACCCAGATTACGGTATGAGCTCGTACGTTTCCGCGTCGGATAATTCAGTAGATACCCGTTGCGGTCATTCTGACAGGAAGTGGCAGGATTGAGGTCCATTTATTATTTAACTGGCAAAAACGAGCGCCAGTTCATGCACGCTGTCGTATTTTAACCTCGCATCAAAGCGGCGACCACATTAAAATAATATATGAGTTTGTATAATAATAGGAATTTGCAAAGTGGTTAATGGTGGCATATACTTTAATGGTAGCATCCTCAGAATATCTAAATGATAGGTAATTCAATTTGGAGATAATTACAGCCCAGCTGGCCATCCTACCGACAGTTGTTAATTGCAGTGATGTTGATGACAGTGGCAAATATAGCGGTGGTCTTGAAGTGACTATCCTCTATACCACAAAGGAACTACTGGACCAAGCTTATCGACCAGAGGTTTTGCTAATGACAGTTTCAGAACCTGCTGCAGATGTTATCTACGTTCAGATAACGCTTACACATCTCTTCTACTTCACATTTACGAAGAACGGACAGCGCAGATTTGTCTTCAAATGATAATGATAAGATCATATCCAGGACAACCGAAAGAAAGGCAACCTTCGGCGTACATATGTAATTATGTAGGTACTGTGATGGATTAAACCGAATTAAACGGACAGTTGCGTATTTTACTTATTTTATATTTTTATTACCAAGTAGGTCCAAGTAGTCGTAGGTCAAGTAGGTAACAAAATAGTCTTGTAGTCGTAGACTAAGAAAATATAACAAAATACTGAACCGTGTTTAATTACTTTATAATATACTACCATGTCATAAAATAGAATACATACCTAAACATAATCAAAAAGTTGTATTAAAAACGTACTTACATTATTATTATGTAGGTAAGGTATGTACTACGTATTTTTTTCGAGTTTTTTTTTTTGGACGCGGCTGCCTTGCGTTGCAAGAGTCTGCTTCCCACCCCGCCCTTCTCAATTTCTAGATACTTCCAGCGTCCTTTTAGGTAAGTAATACCCGCTATACACTTAGTCCACGAATCGCGCGCGAAGCCGCGAAGGGGCGCGAACGCATAGTGTGGAACCGTTTCGCATGTTTTTCGCGGCCTCGAACATTCTTCGCGCCCTGGTCCCCGATTTTTATCGGTTTTCTGTCCCGCGACAAAGGGACCGCGAAGCGCGAACTTAGTGCGAACACGAGTGCCTACTCGTGTGACGATAGTCTCCACACTCGCGCGCCGCTCAGTTGACTGTCGGCAGCCCGCAGCGTCGGTGTGTAGTCGTGTCTGTTCCTAATTATTATATTGCTGAGATTTCCTACAAAATTACCGTAAACTGGATGAAATAATTTTAGCTCCAATTTCTTGAATACTACCTACTAAACCGAACACATTGTTTGGGATGTAAATCGTAAAGATTATATGTGAAAAAATATAAAAATCACGACGCGTTATCATGAAAAAACATGTAGAAATTTTGAAGAAAGGGAATTCCTTGCTATCTAGTAACAAAAATTACAAAAGTAAAGTAAAAAATCCTACTTGAAAAAAGCTCAATTGGTTTCCATATGAAATAATGAATGGATGATTCAATTTTGTTTTTACTTTTAATATATTAATAAATATAGTGCGCTATTGCGTAGAACATGAGGGACGCAGTTAAATCTAATTTGACGTCAATTTCCTTCAAACGCGCGAACTATATATAATGTGAAACTACCGCGAACCATTGCGAGTGTGGAGCTTTGTTTCGCTCATCGCGAGTTCGCGCTGCGAAGTCGTGAGCGATTCGCGGAAAGTGTAGAGCGGACTTAAAGATTCTGCCATGGCTTGTTGTTTTCTGTGTTTATTTCAGCTAAATTACAACATGCACACAGAGAGCGCTTCGCTTCTGTGATTAACGACGACGATTCACGCGATACGAAAATAGCTGACTTGATATTTCGTTATCTGAACATTGATATTATGTTTAAATTCATTATTAACATTCGTTATCATAATAAACTTTGATGAACAAACAAAGAACCCGCATAATATCAATCGATCAGATTAGGCAAGTAGCGCCAATGTACCCTGAACCTATCGTTCATTTTCTTCTTCTGTCCTCTACTTCTACTGAGGCGAGAGCCGTTAGAATACTTGTATTTGTCGACATTTGTCAATATATACACACCAATTGCACATTTCAAACATAAATATATAAAATTTTAGATGAGCTGTAATCATATTTGTTCGTGGATACGATTCCATTTTTACAAACGAATTTCTTAAGTTGTGTGGGGTTTTCAGGCTCACTTGTATTGTAAATCATCGCATTCATCACAAGGAAATTTCATGTTATTCTGATGGTCGGTATCTGTCTTGTCAAATGTGTAAAATAGGAGTCACATTCGTTAAATAGTCTTTATTGAATCAGTTTATTCTTCGCTGAATCATTGATTATACAGTGTATCAATGGCTGAATTAAGAAATATTTATGTTTCTGCTGTGATATATAAGTATTATAATGTATTATGTGCGGAGTATCAGAATATAAATTCAAGTTAGTTTGTTTAATTATAAAGCTTGGAAAATTCCCTGACACATAATCGCAGAGTGAGAATTATATCTTTCTTTTTCTTTATGACGTGGCAATAACAATCTTTAATGACAGATCTTTGTTTGACATCGTCGACAGCTATCATTATTCATTGTTGTCAAATTATTTTTAATAGTTGCAAGCGCGAAAAAAATAATAATATAACCTACTAAATAGTCTCTCTAATAATCCAGGTAGAAGCTTAGCTACGCCCACGGGGATATAATTATAATAGGCCCGACTAAAATTGTCGTATCGCGTGGAATACGAAAATAAAGCACACGCTCGCCGAATTTCTCTCAGTGACAAATTCGCTTGGATGAATAATACAGTCCATCACTAAACGGAGTCGTTGTACTTTAATGAACTTGCTAAGATATTCAACAGCATATAAATAGGATAAGATGTGCAGACCCACACAAATATGACGGCTGGTAAAGGGCCTGCGTCTGTTTTTGTCATCACATTGACGTCATGACGTCACTTCGCGGGCGTGTATCCTGTGCGATACTATAACCTAATACTAGGCTAAGTTTCATGATATAAAGTTTTTTAATCGAGAATTATTTGCATTGACGTTTTGTATGGAAACGCACGGACTCTTAAAACGGTCAATATAAAAAAGAAAAAATACCTAACCGAAAAATATTTTAGAACGGAGTCAACTTAGTGTTACATATAGTCTTTAGTGTAACATAGTCCTTCATACTATATTGTAAAAAATATACTTTATTATACTTCACTATAGTTCTTCACACATAATATAGTCGTAACGCCTTTCGGAAAATTCTAAAACAAAGAGTGACAGAGCTATAACTTTTATTTGGTATGTTACTTATATTATTTTTATATATCTTGTATATATATGTTACTTTTATTAGGTTTATATATGTGTTCGCAAAAATCAAATATTTTTTTAATTTCATAAACCTCTTTCCTGGTGTCGAAAATACAAATGTAAATATTATAATAATAAATGATAAAAGTCGGCGTGTACATAAATACAGGCCTAATAAATCTACCATCCGCTGTATATGTACATACTGGGCTCGAATGCGTTAGTTCATTAGTTCATGCATTAGTTCGTTAGTTGCATTAGTTCATGTGAACGAGACAGAGCAGTACGTCAGAGCGGAATGTGAAATGAACGGTTGCCACTTTTCCGCATTAAAACTACCCACCGAAGATAAAGCAGCTAAATCTAACATCGCTCGAAATGTGTTTAAACTTATTCGGGCGTCGATAAGTTCGACAGTTAGTTTTGGTGCGGGAAAATCGACGATAGTTAATTTCATATTTCGTACTAACGAATTGCTCTGTCTAGTTCGGTTGAACTAAGATCCTATTTTAGTTCACGAAGAAACGCAATGGGGCCCACATAACTATAGCTACCATGGTCGAAGTTAAAAGCAAATAAAATGAAAATGAATTATCACAAGACATACAAAAATAGTCAAAGAAAAGGAAAATTATAAATTGTATATATTTAGAGAGAATTGCAGCACAGTTGGTCATCCTACCTACAGTGTCAAATTATAGGCGTTGTTTAGAATTACTGTTCTCAAGCATTAGGGAACTACTGGTAAAAGTTTACGACCAGTGGTATGGCTAATAACAGTTTCAGCATCTGCAGCAGATGTTGTTCAGATGACGCGTACACACTTCACCTTTTCGAAGAGTGCACAGCACAGATTTGTCTTCAAAGAATAAGATCGTATCCAGGACAACCGAAAGAAACGCTACATACCTTCGGCGTACATATATATATACTGCGATGGATTTAACCGAACGTTACTTATCCATGTAACAATAGAAAGATATCGAATGATATAAATGAGGAATTAAAGTCCCCTGTTGAAATATCACTAATTTTATGATAGAAATTAATGAACATTTTGTTTTTTTTCACACCATATTTAAATGCAGCCTTATTTCGATTGTTTTCTAGTTTATCTAGAAGACTTCTATATAATTCATATTTAATCACATAGTGATTAAATATTAAGTTGCTCTCGCTGTTTCGGGAATATGCCACATTGTGGCATCGTTTTGACTTCATGTACCTATCGTAAAAAGACAAAATTCTCAGGGAATAACGTCAATATGATTTCAAAAACAGACGCAGTCGTACACGTCTGCCTCGGGAATAAGACCCATCTATTTGCATGAATAGGTATTGTTGAATGAAAGGCATGGTCACCCTTTCACTGGGGTTGTTGCCCCTCGACAGACGACAGACGGTCGAATACATTTCGACACAGAACATGCACAATAATGGAGAAAGTGCTGTAACCGAAGTCTCGTATTTATAAATAGCTAGCTACTCCAACAAAATACATAGATACCTAGGTATTCATTGTATGTAATCCGTTTGATATTTTGCAGCTCGCAATAAACGATACAGAAGCGAAACATAAACTTTTGCCTCAAGCGATAAAAAGAGATAAAACAGCAAAAAACAGTATTGAATGAGAATGCTTACATAGATAGGCATTGAACAACACGGTGATCTGATATTATCGTTAAACCACATTTTTTTATGTAACGAACTACATATTGATAAACAGCTTATCTCTTTTTATGATTGTTATGCGTTTAAAAATCGTAAGCTGGTTATACAGTTATACCCAATAATTGATAAAAAATAGTATAATAAATAAATTATACATATGTACTTAGATTAAGAAGGCTTTAACATTTTTTCTATGTTTTAGTCTCATTATATTGATGAAAATCGGTACATACTGTCTGGGAAAATCCCCTGAGACGTCGCGACGCACGTGCTACGGCGCCCCAGTCGGTCGAAAAATTTCAACGGCGAACGGTGAAAACAGTCAACAATGTGGACATCGAGACGTCGGGTGAGACGTCGATCGCCGGAAGGAAACGCCGAGCTAAATATAAACCAACTCCGCTCAGCGGCGGCACAACGACTGAAAGTCGAAAGTCTGAAGTAGGGATGTGAAACACCGCTACCTCAAAATGTCGATATACTACTCAGTTTTAAACTAATAAAGTAATCTAAAATATAACAAATTATTCTAATGACGGTATTTTGTTCATCCACTGAGTATAAAAAGGTAAATATAACCGTCTGGCTCCCTTGTATCAGGACGCAATCAAGTTTTCGATGAATGGAAGAAAGATTCCTGGAATATTACCCTTATACCAATCAACTGTCATCGACCTGCTAGAGGAATTCAGTGACATTAATTAGGGCGGATAGCTATCGATTAAGTAGCTGTGGGGGATGTTCAGAGACGTGTGCGACTTGATAGAGCCTCGTAGTCTTCGAGATCAGTCGGGCGGCGGCTTTTTTACAGTCCCAGTCGCTAACACATGGATGCGGTGACAGATACTTTGATCTAACGCTGTGTGAAGTTTCGAGCAACTATGACATTGTATTTGCGAATAATTTACATTGGCGATTTGTATAATCACCGCTTTACAAACCCCGTACGATGCAAAACATTATGTTTGTGCAGAAATAAGGCGGATTGTATAGATGTTGTTCTAGTTATTAGTTCACAGATATTTCCCCTGGAATATACAGAAATAAAAAAACTGAATACATGATAATATACTTGTAAACTTAATAATCTAAAAAAGTGATTAAAAAAAACTATATAAAATACATAAAAAGTAAATCTATTACCAGAATGGTTGGTGGATAAGAGAAAATACAGTTTAATGAAAATTCTTTATATTGCATTTTTAAATGATTATTACGTATGTACCTGTACACTTATTCAATTGATTTATTTATAATTGGTTATTATTTGTAATGGTTATTTATAATGGTTACTATTTCCCTTGCATAATAATTATTATTCAATATTATATTGTTTTGCAAAAAAAAATGTTGTTTTTCTTCTGTAATCCTACCAGTTGAATATCATTTTGAAATCATTAATGATTATTTTATTTACTTACCATAGTTTGTCTGATTTTACTTATTTTTTTTAATTCTTTATATATTAAGTATTTGACTGGTTTAATTTTCTTCTTAATGTATCAATAATTATGTATGAATTAAGTTGACAGTGCCAATTCAAGAACCAGACATTTAAAAATCCTCCTAGAACAGCCTCAGGTCTAGTTAGGCAACTTTGCCACATAATATATGTTTTCGCATCATGTTTTGCTAACATTGCTCATTGAAAGTGTGATATTAAATGTTTATTATGTAATGCTGCTAAAAAACAAAAATATCCATAATGATATTATCGATGAAAGGGCCTCCCTAGTCTGAAATATAAAGGGGGCTACTCACCGACACAGTCGGGCAATGGCAGCGGCACGTCCCACGTGCTGTCTGGCAAGCAACGCAGCGCCCTCTCGCGGCGGCGAATATCGGCGAACCAGTAGCCCACGCAGCACATGAAGTTGGCTACGAGCGGAGCGCGGTACACGAGGTAGCCGTCGCGAGGCGCTGGCGGCGTCGCACATCCCACGGCTGATGGCGGGAAAACGGCTAAATTATGGCGGGAAATCTAACAAAACAAGGCTCCATATTTTAACCAAGACCATGTTTAATTTTAACAATAATTTAAATCCTAACTAGCAATCACTCTCCAAAATGAATATAATGGAAAAATCAAGAATATGCAATTCAATTAGTAGGTACACAAAAAAACCTATGCTTTGCAAAAAGTCATTTTGCAGTTTTATTTGTTTCATATGTTGTTAGCAACTATGCAAGTGAGAAACCAAATTTGCAGCTCCCAAAAACTTGTGTGAGCTATGCAATGCTTAAAAAACTGCGATTTTTTACACTTATTCCAATTTTCTTGGTATGCGTCCTGGAGAAAAAATATCGTTTACTTTTTAAAATCGATAAACAGTTCTACAATTAAAACTTTAACCCGCGCTAAGAACTTTCCAATATTACAGCTTTTCGAAAATTGCAATCTTATTAACGCACTATCCATTAGATCACCATGTTGCTCCCCGAAATTCCAAACAATTTCTTTTTTAACTATTTTACTAAATAAATTCTAGCAAATTTAATTTGTTTAAAAAGAGAAAACAATAACTTTTCCTGCACGATTTACACTTTAGAAGTAATAGAACAAAAACCAAAACAAGTGCAAACATTTCGCTGTTTTATGGGCATTGCGCAATTTCCTTGATCTTTCGAATCTACAAACTGGGTCTCTTAATAGCCTAGAACTACAAAAAATAAAACTATGATACATGAATTGTTGCAAGGTCGGATGTATAAATTGACTGGGCTACAAACCATGTGGCATTAGACTCGATTCGAGTCTCAGAACTGCATAAATAACTTATGCGTACAAATTCCATACCTGCTGGGCACCCTTCAATGATGGTATAATCGAATGAAATATTCAGCCAGTTTCCTCAATAATTCTCTTACGCTTTGCTACCATCAAGAGCGGTAGGTGCGGAAATGAATATTTTACTAGGGACAAGCCCGGGAGCACTTTTCCGATTCAATAACCATCTATACGTATCTACTCTAGTTGAAACATCTCCGGTATATATTTCTATATCTACTGATCGCTCAATAATCTCGCATGCTTTTGTCCGGCGCATAAAGGTTTCGAAGGCTTCTTTGACATATCGCAGAATGAATAGAAAGGGATGAAAAGGAAAGAGAGCTTATAGTGTGATGCTGCAGGATGAAAGCAAAGCGGAGAGCATTTAGGAGATTCGTTCAGATCGTACGATTTTTCCGACACAGTGCAGTGCAGCACACAGTGCATCACATTTGATTACTATTCTGATCTGTTTTTCTCTATTGCTTCAGTAACGTTTTATTTTCTGTTTTAAATTCCCCAGATGGAACATCAAGCGAGGTTGTTTGAAAAATAATTATATTTTTAGTTGGCATCACAACAGGGATTCTCCGATGGTAAAATTTGATTAAATTCATGAATAATAGTTGAATAATAATAGTCACAAGCAACCAAAATGTCAAGTTAAATACTCAATATCCAATATCCAAGTCAAAATAAAAAATAAATCGAAACAATTAAAAACAAATAATATTTCAAATATTGAATAAAAACTTTCAGAGAAGAAATAAATGAAAATGTCAAAGATTCAAATAAGTTAAAAATAAATATTTTGAAATTATATTATTATTTAATAAACATCTTTAATTAACAAGTATCACAATAAATAGATGTCAATAATAGATTGGGTAAATAACAGGTAAATTAAGTTGTATAGCAAATATTATTATAAATACGTGTATTTCGTTCCCACACATACATACCAGAGTTTCAATTAACTGGCATCCTGGAATCGAGTGAATCAGTACGAGCAAAAAAGCAAATTTAAAATTTAAAAAATGTGGTAAAAAGTAAAATACGAAAATTTTGTTATCCGAAAAATAGTCTATAAAGCGCTTGTGCGTTGCGTCATTTAACGGCAGGTAAAATATCATCGCGAATATTGTTTATTCGCTATAGTTTACCTACTGCTAGATGGCACAGCGCGTTCAACGCTTGTTACACTTTTATTCTCAAGTTGAATTAATGTTTTTTTTTTATTTTATTTTTTTACAACATTATTATTAAAAGTTGCTTATATACAATCGTACTAATTTACCCACTGTAAGGATTCCGGTTAATTATTATTTACCCTTTACACACAGACACGCTAATAGGTTGAAGACTACTAAGTAGATGCCCTTAAATCATCCATCTCCTGAATCAGTAGGTTTCTGATTTTGATTTTGCATAATTTGCTGCATTGTTGATAAAGTGTAGTATAAATCCTCCCCATACCTGACCCACTCGCCTTGCAAAATGTTCATCTGCTCCGAAACAATAGTCAATTAGCAGCAAAAAACTGTGAAAGCTGGAAAAATAATTAAATTCTCTCTCACATTCGCTTCTATCACAGGAAACGCTGACGTTCATTATTTTCAGCTGGGAAAAACAAGCGAGTAAATTGAAACGACAGTTTTTTCCCTCTTCCTCTATCTCTATCTCTCTGATGCCGAGAGAAAAATAGTGATGCGAAAATCAACCAACTCGAAAGTGGAACAGCTGAATAAACTTTTTTGGCGTCGCATATGCGAATTCTATACGTAAATCGCTGATATTCAAAGCAGTTGGCCACCGCAGTATGTATTGCGTGTAGTTTCAGTCGGACTGTTACGCGGTCGGAAGCCACAAAAGGACCGTTTGTCGGTCAGATAAGGCTTGAAACTCGCAACGTACTGAATGAAATTGAACCCAACTAAACCAGGCCGATGACCTAATACCCTCTAAGTATTACGTAATCCAACTTAGTTTATATTTTTCATTATATTACAATCCAATTAGACACTACCTAAACTAGTATAAGATTAGGAGAGTTGTACGTTGGACCTATCCAAGTAACCGAATAATTAGGTTACTGTCAGAGTTTGCAAAACAAAGCTATTTACCCGCTCCTATCAAATCAGAAAGTATTCGTAAAATAAACTTTGTCCTTTCTGCTCTTCTGTAGAATCATTCGGCTTAACATGTATTAATTATTTATTTATTTGTATACATTAGGGCTATCAGTGTGATCGTACATCTATACGATGTATATCTAGGTATACAATATATATCTATAGGTACATTGTAACTAGTTAAATGGTGGCGAACGGTTTCGTGCAGCTTGGGCCACAAAATCGACTTTGTTCTCGGATTGGCTCAACTCACGATTCGGCTCCTATTCAGAAGCCTCCTCGTGTCACCCCGGGTAAGACTTCCGCGTCTCAGGCCTCAAAACTGGTGGACCGGTTTCTCCTGGCGGGATTGCATCCCGGCGCCACTGGACGGTTTCCGCACCGTTCGGCGAAGCCAATCGGTTGTGCATTCTGACTAATTGCTGAAGGAGTATGGAAACTATGGAAATATACTGTTTCCTAAGCAGCGGAGGTGGGTGTTAACCTGTTGTCATGCCACTCTTGAAATGACCTTGGGCCACTCGATCCCGTGTGGCATTACGGGCAAAGAACGCCCAGGTCCGCGACAAATTCTAGTTGAATTACCGCTGTAATACAACAGGTAGAGGCCGCTTAAGCGACTTCAGACCCGTAATCAGTTGGGAGGACGGAGGTATCCTGAAGGTTAATTCCAGACGGAGATATCCTACCAAAACTGGTAATAAGGGGGCAACGCTTATAGCTGGGTACCTTTCCCGGTGCCTCGCCGTAAGGCGTCGGACTCTAACGGGTTGCTGGTGAGCTAGACAGTAGATTGTCCTGTCTCCAAGTCTTCTACGCTCATCCCACGGCTGAAAGAATGATTAAATATCGTTATACCAACCTAGGGTGACGGGTTCGCCCGTTGTAGTCGACACCGCCCTACCTGTAACTAGTTATATAAGCAAAAAAGAAATAAACACAACCCATACGATCATTCCACCAGTAGAATACCCTAGACCGAACAGCCTGTATCTGGGCATACGATATATACTGCCTTGGTTTTTAAGTAGTACTGAAGTTACTTGACAACTAAACTACTTTCAACAATAATACTATAAGAATGGTATAAAATATTACACACATTAATATAAATATACAAGTTATATGAGGGTTAAAGTAAAACAATATATTTGCATATACACACACATATATACGCACATATATATTAGATTATTCTTTGAAGCAATTCCATTTCAGTATTTACAAGACCTAAATCGTCAAGGAGCCACTTTTTGACTTTTGTCTTAAATCGGTTTACATTTTGAACATTTTTTATTTACTCTTCTAATGTATTAATATGTATATCCCACTTACATTTATAATGAAAAAGTATCCCTCTCTTCGGATACACTAAAGTATCCCTGGAGTCTGCCCTTAGCAGGACTTCAACCCTGTCTGAATGGGACTCAATTATCAAGGGTTCTGTGACCTGGTCGCACGTGATCAGAAGCTCCTCTCCAGAGTGTCCATCGCTGATCGTCAAGCTGTCCTTACAGCTGCGAGTAGGTTCGAATGAGTTGTGATCTGTTAAAAAAATATAATTTAAAATGGCGGCCGGCCTTCAGATGATTTTCACCAGCTGCAACAGTTACCTCTTAAGGCGACGTCCAGAAGCGTTATCCTCAATCTTTGATCACTGGGTGTCTGCAAAACCCATCTACATTTGGCATCGCCGATGTAATAATGTGGATATCCAGGACTTCTTACAAATCCTTCTGAATCGGGCGTCGACTCGCTCGCGACGGGTACTTCCAAATTGCAGTATTTTATTGATCTGGCATCTGAAAAAAGGAATAACGCAATACATGCTCTGATTCATGTGATTTGGCGCTTAGACTCGTATTTCACGACGAACCGGCAGAATCTGCAGCAAAGAATAAAGACAAAGTTGGCGCGCTTATTTAAGAATATAAATCCGCACCTGAAAGTTAGCAGACTTTATTGCTGCACCAGCGGTTATTCCTTTGCATTTCCTTCAGTGTTCTCCGTTGAATTTTAACGTGGATTTAGCTCAGGATAAATTACGAAAATTTTGAAAGCTATCATTAACTGTAAATGGTCGTGGTTTCAGTATTAGTCATAAAATTAATTATTATCGAGTTTCGCTATACGTTGATTTATTACAACGCGAATCATAATTGAATCTCCTTGCTACTCTCCCCTATCTCTCTAATATTTCCGCTATTATCTCAGCAATTTATCGTGTTGTCATTTTGTTATCCCGCGCTAGATCACGTGCAATAACGCCTATACGTGGAAAATGTGGCAAAACCCCCGCCAAACAAACCTCAACACGGGCAGGACAAACAATGAAAGGGCGATCTTGATAAAACAAAATTCTCTCCTTTTAGCGACTAAATGTGGGACGGGGAAATAAATTAGTTTTGATCAGACCCGGACTAGCCTATATCGGTCAAATGATTGTTGCAGCTTGTCGCCACAAAAGTAGGAAATAATAAAACAAAGCAAGAGCGGTTTTATTAAGACAACAACAATACGATTATATACACGCAACTCATCGGAATGCACCGTATACATACATAGAATAAATGCACGGACGATCTAGAGGTACTTTTTATATCATCGAAGATGAGTTTTCGTTCATTCTTCCAGGCGCTGAGATGCGAAGTGGAAAGCCGGGCCATGGTTATCGCGACATCAAAGACAGAGCGAGGACAGAGAGAGAGAGAGAGAGAGAGAGAGAGAGAGGGCCAGCAGGTTATACTCAGAAAGGAGGTGAAGGTCGACGGCTACTGTAGGAATATCGGCAGCAGAGCGACTTCCAGCAGAGTATCGTTTCCAGGACTCTACAGCGAGCGAGGCGGTTTATGGATCGAGTTGATAAAAGGGAACTTTGCGGGAGCAACGAGCCTGTGCTACGAGCGGTATCGCCAGAGCGCAGTCACGTTAACTTGCCTCTTGGACCGACAGTAAAACTTGTAAAACTTGCTGTAAAACTGGTAAAACTTGCAAATTTGTAAACATTAGTAAAACTTTATGAAACAGCCTCTTTAAAAAATAATGTATTTTAGTCGATATGTACATCGCCACTAAATAGAAACCCCTGTATCAGCTCTTTTAACACCTTCAGAGCTCTCAGAGTGTGGCCCGGTTAGACCTGGGGTTCAGTCCAAGAGGGGTACCGTTAAAGGTGACGCTTTAAAACTCGTTATTGAAGACAACATTAATTACTTCCTCAAAAACCCTCCACAATACGCATCAGCCCCTGTCTGTGTTTACTATTAAAACAGCCCGAAATTATTTTTTGACGATAGAAAAGCGTCGATACAACACCTAAGCAATGTTAAAGCATACCGGACCTACCCATCCCTGCTCACCTAAAAAATCCTGGGTAAGCGAATGTACTAAGGACCGCTAGCCATGATCACTTGCCCTGTTTAAAATATTTCGTTGGCGCAGCCGTCGCGTTAATTTCATTGATAGCAAACTGATATCGATATTAATAGCGACTTCGAACTATAACCAGACTAGAGGGAATAGAAATTCGTCCAAATCTGCTAGGTAGGGTGCGAGGGGACCCATTACCTCGCGGTTTGAGATCGCACTTTGCCGGGCTTGTGACGGAGCAGGATCAGTAGATCGTATTCGTCTTAAACAATAAAATAGCATATTGATAATTGATAATTAATTTAAGTTAATTTGTTTAAATACATTGCAATCGATTTTATATTTTAATAATATCAAAAATAGTTTATTAACTCGGTCTGTGTCTCATATTATTATACCTAATGTTATAATCGTATGTTCATTTAATAAACTACTGATCTAATCTAATCTAATCTTATGTTAGGTTTTTATCTCAAAATTTCCATACCTTATCAAAATGGCCGGGCCGAATTTAGACCCTAGTGCGGCACTGGCTTTTGCCACGATCTAAGCAATAAGGGATGTTTATAGACTGCAATCGAGTGAGGCACTAATTGTTGCTTCGATCGACGTCGTAAGCAAATATTCAAGTATGTATGTTTTACACAATTTAGGGAAAAACAAATTAGTAACTTTTTTATAATAATTATTATTTATTTATCAACAAATTCAATGTACAGGTACAAAACAATCCTTATCCTAATTAAAAACATTTTTCGATAAATGTACATATTCCAGACCTAGCTCGGAAAGGAGATTCATCTCTATGCCATATATGGTTTAGCACCTCACTAGTAATTGACCTGTGTTGAGGTGGTACTAACATCGTTACTTAATTCCTGTAGAGAGGACAAGTCGCATCTGTTACGAGAATAAAAATTAACATTAAAATTGCTGACAATGTAAGTACAGATATATAATTCATATTATTATATTTTTGTAAGACGAAAGACATCAGTCACTTACTCGCCAAGTCGATTTTATTAAAAAATACTCGATTGTCACCGCTCTCCCTATTTCGATATTACAACATCGATTCGGGTATGTAGGGTGCAAGCACCCCCGCCTGTGCCGGTAACCCAAAATCAGTTCCGCCGATCAGAATATTCTTCAATATCGGCGGGATGAATCGATTATCCGACGTAATAAAGGGCACATGTGTGCGTATCTGCCCAAATTTCGCAATATGACAACATTCTCCATTTATCGGGTATTTTAATCTTTTGGATAAATATCAATATTGGTTACGCGTTTGTTATTCAGGTAGGGGAATCGAGATCAAAACATAGATAAGTATATTATATGGAATATTATGTATATATAACTAGTGGATTGTTACCCGACTATGCTCGGGTATCCGCTTCCTTCCCCTCACACTCTTAACCCTCTTCACTCCGCCGCCCCCCCCCCCCCACACCTATGCAGCCTATGTTACTCGACGTTCCTTCAGATAAATCTATTCAAAAATTTACTTCGGTTTATTGGTCCTTTTCAACTTCCTATTTCGCATTTATAAAATTTTCAAGTCAATCGATTGAATGGTATGTGCTGCAGCGCCATCTAGTGGCGAGCTACAACAAAGTGGATAGCTCAAAAATATTCGATCGATCAAACGGTGTCGGAGTCTATTAGTACATCCATTTTATATATTTACATAAAAAACGAATTTCTTGATTTAAATCCATAAAGTTGTACATATTTTAGTTGCAAAGCCATCCTAACTAGGACTCGCCTGTACTAAGGTAGGTTTAATGTAAAAGAATGTAGGGTCGTTTACGTAACTTGCGGATTTTTTTCTTTATTTAATATATTACATATATGTAATAAATATATGTAATATATTAAATTTAAGAATATACATAGATATAAGTTTATGCATAGATATACATAATTATATGGATTTCAAAAATCGTACTCTATTTTAGATTATGTTAGAAATATAATATATATTCAGTGATTGTTCCAGCGCGGTACTTCGCCGCTGAGTTCTGGACTGTCATTTCTGATTTTCGGCAATTTTCTGTTAGCATTGCAAATTAAGAAGAAAGAAAGTTCGCAGAATACGAAAGTTCTCGCATTCGTGAAGCAATAAAAACTTTTATATTTCGCTCGGTGAAATATTATACTCGCCAAGATCGCTGGGAAACGAGCACCTGGCCGCAGATGTAAAAAACGTCGAAAATTTCTGATTTGTCATACGACAAACAAAAACAATTTATTTGTTTATTACACCAGATAATATTGCTATATATACATGATTAACATGTTAGTTTTCACATGATCACATGGACAATTTTCAAAGGGGTTCAATTGAATTGCTCTCCCACGTGCAAACGTCACGCATGGGTAAAAAGACACACGGAAAACTACCCTCCAGGGTGCCGTAAGGCAGGAGAGAAGCGAGCGGTTTAGGGGTGGGATGAGTAAAGGAGTGGGGATGGACTTCTCCTCAATATATTCGTATGAAGGCGATTTATACCATCATAATCGTTAGGACGACCAACTGTTCATTGGATGTTGTAGCAGAAAAAATATCCCATTATAACAATTAACTTATGAAAAGGTCAGTATATTCGTTGGGTTAGATCTTGTTGCTAAGGCGCTAACAAACCACTGATAGAAAAGCAGTATCACCAAAGATTATGTATGGTCGTAGTTGTAAGAGGCAGCATTTACTTGCATACTATCCCTTTCATAGCCAATCTACTTCTAACCTAATGTTGAAGAAAATTGAGACTATAGAGTCCAGACAAGCAAATTGAGAATATAAAGTCAAGACAGTATAGCCGCGTCCCCTGTAAAAACGCGGGATGTTTTAATATTACGATATCATATTTTTTTACGATGTGTACCTTGCTGGCTGAGCTGACTGGTAAGAACCTCATTACAAAGTTGTCGACATTTTTAGTCGCCCGGGTGGAATAGAAAAGAGTAGAGCAGCATAACGAATAATACGAACGATTTAGAATTTTCCTTATTTATTTATTTAACTATGTGAATAACAATTACACAATAGTTAGGCTACCCTTACTAAGTATACACTTGTTCTAAGGGTGGCCTAAATTCCTTTAACAGAGCATAGAATAAGTGATTCTAATATTATTTTTCACGCTGAATTCAAATGTTTAGTGTGATTTTCACCATCACCCACCGTTTTTCGTTACACGTACCTGAACATTTATATAAATTCTAAACTAGTTGAGTCAAATCACCCACCGTTTCTTGTTAACGTAGATGAGCCTTTATAATAATGCTAAACTAGTGGAGTCAGTCAAATTACCCACTAGTTTTTGTTAAACGTAGGTGAACATTTATAGAAATGCAAAAAAAAGTGGAGTCAAACTTCGTCGATGTAAGCTACTCGAATCATCTTCGTTTGCATATTTATTCACTAATACAATTGGCACAGTAATATTGTAAGCGCCATTAAGATCCAAACCAGAGTACATGCATATGTTGCGAACGTTTAAACAATACTGAACTACCCTGCGCTGACATCTACGTATGAAACTACTATACATGAATCATCACGCGTAAACACATTTAAAAACGATTTAACCTTTCACTCTACATGCCGTTAACTGCTCACATCGAGTACCACAACCACAGTATACGTATACTGTGACCACAACAGCAATACCTACTTATAAAATGATATTACAAAAAAACTGGGGCGTGTACAGTTACTTAAGAGACACAATAAAACTGCTATGTGCCAAAAATGTGTTTAACAGAGTAATTAGGCAATATGTTAATATTTATATTGGCAACAATAACTATAGTATCCGCAGTACAAACTGGCGACTGGGGCAATTAGAGACAGTTAACATAGGAATGGTACCATGTCGATAAAATATTTATCTATACTAATATTATAAAGAGGTAAAGTTTGTGATGTTGTAGGAAGTAATCTCTGGATCTACTGAACCGTTTTTGAAAATTCTTTTACCAATAGAAAGCCACATTATTTGTGAGTGTCGTAAGTTATATATTAATCCGAAAAATGAAAAGACTTTTTCGTGGTAGTCGGATTTTCAAAGTAAGTCGGAGAATAAGCGGTCGAACAAAAACGTTTCTAACTAGCACTGCCTTAACGATGAGAGATATATGATTAAGTTCTAGAGAAAAGTTGTAGAGCTTGATAATGCCTACAAAAAAGTCAGCGACAGCATATGTCTAACTTTTATATTATGTTAATTATGAATTCTTATTAAAATAAGTAAATTTATCGTCTCAAGTGTTTAAAACAAAAGACTTTTCCCTTTTACTGCATAAATAATTAAAGAGATAATACGACATAGGTATAGAACCGCGACGGTATCGTAATCTATACTTCTATACTAATATTATAAATAAGTAAAATTTGTAACGTTGTAGGATGTAATCTCTGGATCTACTGAACCGATTTTGAAAATTCTTTCACCAATAGAAAGCCACATTATTTGTTAGTGTATATAGGTTAATATATCGTATTGGTTATATTTATCAAAATCTAATTAGGCAAACAAAAGAAAACATTCTTCAGTAAGACATGACAATATGAGTCTACGACCTAGGTACTTGATTCTAAAAGCCGCTCTAATGGAGTATCTCTCCTTTATGCAAAAGCAGTTCTACTACCGAGCAAGGGTATATTGCCTTGCACTACACTTCTGGTGGATGGATTCTGACGCTCATCCAATAACGGATACGATACAATAAGGAACTCTTTGGCGTCATAAACAGCATACTTTATAAAACGCTGATAAACACCTAGCTCCTTCAATTGATCGAATATTCAATTTGTCGAACAGGAGATCTATAAACGACATAATTGATAGATTTTTTGCCGTTATCAAAAGCTTAATTGCCGTATCTGAAATGTGTCCCCCTTGTCAAAGTCGAGTACATTAGAAGACTCTTTAGAACATTAGAAGACGCTGTAGATCATTTCCAGGGTGGGATCATGGGGATTTGGGAAGGGATCCGTTGTCACAGGAGAACCAAGTGGTTACATCTATGGTTGCAATCTATAATAAGGTAAACTACCAGATCACTTCAACATTTTCTACACTGACAGTCACTCTTATAGTCTTGAAACTCGTGGATTTTTACATCTATTGGTGGAGGAGGGTGAGGGTTTATAGACGTTTAATATGAGTAAATGTGGGCCAAGCCTGAGAATGTTACTCATTGAATCCTGGAGACGACGTCAAGAGTCCCCCGAACATACTACTAATATATAATTAACGAAACTTTATATTTGTCTATCAATGTGTAAGTTTATAATATATATAGATAACAAGAACACGTGTAAACGAAAGAACAACGACTGGTCCAAGAACGCTACCCTGTAAAAAACCAAATACTCAATTCATCACTATAATTACTATCAGCCCTAAGCAAATACCTGCGATCGACAAAACCTAAGCAGGTCCTAAACCAGCCAAGCTGTCTACCGCCAATACCTATGTTGGCCAACTTTCTAAGCAATTGTAGCATCAATTGTGTTTATAATCCGTGAAAGCGAATAAAATAAAGTGTAAATTCCCTTAGAAGTGCTTCTACAATGATTTATTTGAAGGAGCTCGGCTGCAACGCAGATATCTGTCTGTGTTGCAAGAAGCTATCTAGCTTCTGCATAATCGAAGCTGTCCAGCCAGTCAGTCGACTGCTAGTTTTTACGAGGGTGCATAATTTGTCTTTGTATAGCATCGTAGGCAAAAGCTGCTTTCTCGAAAAATAGTTTTATAGTGCGGTTATATAACGTACGTGCCAATAACGAAATAGACCCACTTAACGGGAGCGATTCCCATAACCCAGGATTAATGGCATCGCTGACATCATGTATGGAGCTGTCAGCAGGAGATCGCTCGTAGCCGCACAGATATAATGCATCCGATCGGCGCGAATAGGGTCGATGCAAAACGCAAACACCCTACGCTCAGCTCTTTATTCGACACAATCTTCACAATTTATTCCTCTGGGTGATTCACTGGCGCAAAAAAGGGGGGCCATAATGGTCGCCTCGTGATTTGTTTAGTTAGTTGGAACTTGAGGCCGGGAATGAGTTTATTTAGGCTTCGTTGTGTCAAATGAGCACTTTCGAGTTGTCATCTGCAACGGGCGAACCCGACACCTCGGGCTGTTATAACGATACGGGAGCTAATGGGCCCTGTTGGAGTTGGCCACAAAGACCCATTTGTTCTGGGTCGGTCACACTCATGGGTCAACAGCGGCCTCCACGCATGAAGTGCGAGCCCGGGCAGGACTCTGGCCTGAGGGCTAGTTTCCTCCAGGAGTCAATCTTCTGGCACTCCTGGACGGTTTGCGCACGGTGCGGCGTTCGCCAATCGATTGTGCATTCTGACTAAAGGTCGGGGGAGTCTGGAACAAGTACTGTCTCCTATAGAGCGGGTGTAGTTGTTCGCCTTATGGCGACTGCTCTTTAAACGACCATCGGCTACCCGATTCTGGGTGAATAGCCGGGCAAAAGATGCCGTGGTCCGCGATAGATTCGGTAGACACCGTTTCACCGCTACGTAAGGGAGAGGACCGCGCAAGCGACCTCGAACTCGTAACCAGTCTGGAGACCGGAGTAATCTGGTTGCAACTGGTAGTAAGGGCGCGAGTGTCGGCCCGCTGGGTAACATACCTGGCTATCTCGCGGTAATGTGTTGGCCTCTTACGGTCATGTGGCGGAGCTTGACAGTGGACTGTTTTGTGCTAAGTATTCTGCGCTCACCTCACGGGAGACAGAACGATCAAATTTCGTTTAAAACTTCCTGAGGTGACGGGTTAGCCTGTTGTAGTCGACAGCTCTAGTTGTTATAACGATATAGCGACTAAGGGACAACACCGTCCACAGTCTATCCCGTAAGAAGCCGACGCCTTACCGCGAGGCACTAGAATGTGAACCCAGCGGGCCAGCCTCACTTCCTTACTACCAGATTTGGCCGGATTTATCCGTCCCCCGGTCTGGTCACGGGTTCGAGGTCACTTGCGCGGCATCTACCTGACGTAAGCGGTTATTCAGTTTGAATATTTTGCGGACCGCGACGCCCTTTGCCCGCTATGGTCACTTGGGATCGGGCTGCCGACGGATCGATTCAAGGGTTGAAGACGTCAGGTCGACGTTTGTTTTTTCCGCAAGTGCAGATAGTGCTTCAACCGCCCAGTTCCGCCCGAGATATTCCCCCTGTCAAATGAGCAGTAGGTACTCAGTCGATAATATTATCTTCTTTCCGGAAAAATGCCAATTATGCCTATTACATTCTTGCCTCATGCGGTCACTGCCGTTGCAACATTTTCATTATGATGTAATTACAGCGACGTTTTCAGAGCCACGACTTATCGCGGGAGGTTATATTGCCGTCTATGGAACGTCGTAAATTTTCCACAACCAGCGCATCCATTCGCGTTTATTCACCGCTATATTTACACAAATATGATCCACATGTGTATCAATAAACTAGAATAAAGCTACATACAGGCTGAGTTTTTAATTAGTGACAACCTTATAGTGGGTGAATCAGTACGACAAAGTAAGCAAATTTTGATTTTAAAAACAGGAAAAACAAAATTTGAGAAAGTTTGAGAAGCGTTGAGCGCGCGCCATCTAACGGTAGATAAAATATCGCTAATAAACAACATAAGCGATAGTTTACCTACCACTTGATACCAATAGACTTTTTATGGTAGAGCGTATTCAAAGAATTTTTTTAGAAGAGATATATTTATTACAGAAAATACAATATTTATCCATACTTATTCCCGTCCGATTCTGTACTAGGAATGGTAGGATACAACAGTCTTGAAACGCGTCGATATATCTCCCTAATCATATTTGCATATAAATTATTTGCCAGAGATACTATGTAAGTTTGAATTGTATGTACCGGTAAATTACACAGCGAGGAGATCGCATCCTACAAATATTTTTGTAGACAGGCCAGTGGGAAGGGTTATAACTCTTCTTAATTCCTTACCCACAGAAATAGACATCTTTTGTATATCCCTTTGGCAGCTAAAAAGGCAACTCCCTGCTATATCATGATTATCATAATCTGTCTTTTATTTAGTTTTATATTTTTTTCTTGTTCAATGCTACCATTAATTTAGTTATGTTAGTCATTTATTTTTAGACTTATGTACACTCTAACTTTAATATTCAAGGGCGAATTGGATTCATCTGTAATGCTCTTGAATAATATTTGAAACAAATAAATAAATAAATGCTATTTTTCAATATCAAAAAAAGTGTTTTTTTTATTATTGAAAGTTGCTAAGTTTGTTGTACTGATTCACCCACTACAAGAATGTCACTAATTAAAAACTCAAACTGTAGATGCATAAACAAATTCAACCGTTAGATGATATCTGATCAATTTCCGTTCGACCATCGTGCACAAAATTAATCATTCATCCAACCAAAAAGACCTGCAATTAAGACTGTCAGTTGTGACGATATCTGTTAGGGGGTTATTTCTAAAGGGGGAGACACATCAATGCGTTAAACAGTAATAAAATTGTAAGCTCACCATCTACGCAGGCGTATTTAATGAAAACAGCTCCCTGAGGCCACAATTCTGCATCGGGGTAATCATGATTCAATATGAATGTGCAATGGTTGATGCCCGAACATCTGAAAACGTAACAAATATTTATTAACTGTGCATTAGCGATTTTATAGGGATAAGGAAGTCGTTCATAGTTATGATGTCAGTATATGATACATCAGCAAGGCTGTTCGCTATATTTTACATCGCGTGGATTTACACACTTTACACAGGTTCTCGCTGGCGGGAAAAGTTTAATAGGCTCTGTTCAATTTCAGTACATGAATAAAGACTTTATTCATGTACTGAAACGACTTTATCACGAGCCGACTTTAAACGACTTTATTCGCCCTTTCGGCGTATCTCTATCCACGATCCCTCGGGCACTTTATAATTTAATATAACAAAACTTATTCAGTAATTATTATTATTTATTCAGACGTAAATGGCACATTTGGCGCTATATTAGGAGCGTGGGTTATCCTTTGAGGTTTATAATTCTATAGCTTAAGCGTCTAATATGTTATAATAAAAGCATTTCTTTGCATTAGCACAATCGCTTATAATAATGCAATCGTATTATAAAATCGCTTTATAACAGCCAATATAAGCGACGAGCAGTTAATAAAGCGACATAATCCAACACTTTACAATCACTTTATGAAATGCAATACTTATTATTGATACAAAAATAATATTTGTATTTTTTGTCACTTCATCTAGAGGACTGCCTTAATATTTAATTATTACGATAATTCATTACATACCTTTCCTTCTTGTTACCAGGAACAAGAGTCATGGGATAAATTGTATTTTTTTTTAAATAAAACCTGCAATTTCTTTATGTAAAAGAATCAAATTTTTCATTGATTTATCTAACCACATACATACATAAATATATAAATATTCAGTTTGTCATAAGGGAAATGACGAGTAATATCACTAGCACATAAGATATAAGAAGCGACACTTACATATATGTTTACTACCATGTCGTAGCTGTGATAGGTAAAAGCATGTTTTACCTATCACAGGTACGACATCTATATAATAGAAACATGCGAGTATTCGAATGCAACGTTGTGTCAAAATTTCAAAGCAATCGGTGAAGAACTTTCGGGGATTTTGAACAAACGAACATTTACATTTTTATTTATATATATTGACATATTCTTATAAGAGCTACAACGTTTATTATAGCTTTGATATATTCTGTGAGACCATCTAAGAAGTCATAAAACAGCTTCAATGTAGGTAGGTACTTACAGTAAATTTTAAAAAGGAAACGGAATACGCTAATTTGTACTCTATAAGAGATGACTCTTTTTAAAAGTAAAATAAATGCAATAAAAATAAATCTAATACCAGAAACTAAATAATATTCATTTTTCAGAAATCAAGCGTTAATTCTAAGTTTACGCCTAATTATTTTTTGTTTTAAAAAATGCAAAAAAAAATAATATTTAAGTTATGAACACTACACCTAATTCGTACCTCGTTGTTCTTAGTAGACTGCACTTGTCATCCAAACCACAAAGGAAATTTATGACACATTCGTCTACACGAGCATAGAGTTTTGGTAATTGTGCACAGGTGTACTCTCTGGGGGGCCAGATTTTCTGCTATATCCTCGTGACATTATTCGAAAACACAAAACTAGTTTTCAGTAATAATCACACGTACGAAACAGTCGCATAGGTACATTTTAGGAACACAGACGTTTTGTCGAAAATATCAAAATAAGGCTAGAAAGCTACAACAGCATGGATGACATACTGGTTTTTATATAGCCAAATTACATTGGTTTGAAACCAAAGAAGTTTAATTAACACGTTGCTTTGTAGAAATTATAATATTAATAAATAAATGAAACACACAAAAATATTAGTAAAATGACAGAAAAAACTTATTTTTCAAATGTTTTTTACAAAAGCACAAGAGATTGCGACTGTTATTCGAGGACACAATGGCAAACTGTTTACTATAGTTTCCCATACTCGAGACCACCAGCCGATCGGCTGATTAGATATTCCTGTGGTACGAATTAGGCGCAGTTATTAAATAGCCGCAGTTCCCCTACCTGTGTACAGCCACGCCCATAGTCTACTCGGGAAGACGGTCATGCTATCATTATTGATTAGACTAAAATAGCCGTGTGCTTTGACATCATTAATAATGGTTACATCCGGAATTGGGTATAATTATAGCATAATTATAGTAACATAACGTTAACTTAAATAACCGCGCCTTCTGACATCCGTCCATCGGTATTATCCCATGTATTCTGGAAATATTGAAATAGCAGTGCTCTCTCAATTAACCAGCTTTATAGGCCAGAAAAAATGCCTGAGTCAATCGCGGGGAGCTAATGGGCCCAGTGTGGCCACTATGACCTACGGGTTAGGGTCGGCCCAACTCACAGGTCATCACCCTACCGGTAGCCTCCACGTAGAAGTGCGAGTCCGGATAGGGCTCTGTGTCTGCGGGCCAGTTATCCTGTGAATCACCCTTCGGGCACTTCTAAGCGGGTTGCGCACCTGCGGCGTCAGCCAATCGACTGTGCATTCCGACTGATAACCGGGGGCGTCTGGAAACGACTTTGCTTCCGAGGTCAGCGGGGGTTGTTATTAACTTTACGGCAATCGCTCTTGAAACGATCAATCGGCTACCCGATACCGGGTTAAAAACCGGGCACAGCAAGCCGTGGTCCGCGATAGATTCGGTAGACACCGAATCCCCGCTACGCCGATTGCACCTCACCGCTAAGGGAGAGGACCGCGTAAGCGACCTCGAACATGATGCCAGTCGGAAGGCCGGAGAAAACTGGCCGTAACTGGAAGTAAGGGCGCAAGTGTCGGCCCGCTGTCGCGCTGGGTGCTCACCCGGTTTCTCGCGGTAAGGCGTTGGTCTCTTACGGGCGAGTGGCGTAACTAGACAGTGGTCTGATTCGTCCCTAAGTCTTCTACGCTCACCTCACGGGAGACAAAACGATCAAATATCGTTAAAACTTCCTGAGGTGACTGGTTCGCCCGTTGTAGTTGACATATCCAAGGGAGTCAGTCGCGATTTCGCCGGCTTCACTGCACTCTCTCAAGTTCCCGATCATATTTTAGAAGGTATTGAAGGCAGCAAAGTGACGATCGTGGTTTTGTTAGCTTATAGCAAAGCCTTCAACACCCTGGATCTCAACCGTGTGTTATTAAAACTTATATTTTTAAGCTTTCAGCATTTTTAGGTTCTCCATTTACCTGTGCGGACGAATACAAAAAAACCAAAATGCATGTCAAAGAATGCAATTTCTTTGTTTAAGCGTCCTCAGCGCCATCAAGCGTCCCTCAGAGAACCCTTCTTGCGCCCACTCACTTTACAGCGTATACATCAGATATCGCTTACAAGGTCGCCTCTTGTAGCCGCCACATGTACGCTGACGATACTCAAGTATATTTCATCTTTGAACCTATGAATTCTCATAATGCAATTACCCAAATTAACAAAGTGGTTGAAGAGACATGGGATTCATCTAAAACTATCTAAATCTTGTATTGTCGCCATTAGCGCAAAATATAACATAACAAAATTGGCCCCCTCTCAACTACCTGATACCTTATCAGCCCCAGATCTACGATTTTTCCGAGCCGGAGCAGAAACTTGGCATTGCCCCCCCCCTCCCCCCTTCCTCTCCAGCATTTGATATTAATGTTTTTTAAAACTCATACATTAAGTGGGTTTTTTTGCGACCGGGGAATAAGAACCCTTATATAAATTTGCACTACTAATAACAATCCTTATCTATGACATTAATATAGAATACATACAATCAGTGTAGATAACGCACACGCCAGACTGTACACACACCTATAATCCTTAGGTCCCAGCAAATGTTACTATCTGATCTCGCTACAGCTTTACATGTCGAGCTTTCGCGAAAGAATCTATTACCATATCAACTAATAACTACAGTGACATATTTGAAAAAGTGGTTTTTAAGAAAGAAAACCAACGCGAATTGCTCCCACACCTAATCAGCCATATACTTGTAAATATCCACCCCATCGCCTTCTGTCGGTAGGCAGGATTTTTTCTAGACACGACGGGAATACCTCTAGCAGAGACAACACACTGCACACGCGTTCAAAAATCAACTTAGGATGCGTTCCAAAATCAAATGAAAAATCAATAGTAAGGCGCGCCCTGGATTCTAGGCGCTTTAGTGAAACAAGTTTTTTAAACACTTGAATTTGGTGCCCCCTTTAATTGCCGTCCGGGGCGGGTACCCCCCTCCCCTCTCTAGATCCGGGGCTGTATCTTATTAAATGACTTGTGCTTTGCTTAACTCATGATGCCTTCGATTCGGTCAGCTATTTCGTTTAAGCATCCAAATTAGGTTGAACGCAGGAAATTCAGAAATTGCCAGATATTCAAGCTAAAGGCATCTCAGGCAGAAGTTCATCAGCGGTGATGATGGTCTTGTCTATTCTCTGAAATTAAGTCGAACCTTCTAACATTATCAAATAAATACACAACAAACTTTCCTTCGCCCCAAAATGACTAAACCGCAGAAACTTTGTTAGTCTGTTCTCACTACTCGCTTTCAAAAGTTTGAATGCCACTTTGAAATTGCCATATAAATCAGACCAGAAAGTTCTAGCCACCCCCCCTCAACTATCAAAAACTATAGCAAGTATAACGTATAAAGCGAACGTCAACGGGTCCTTTCCCCCAGGGAAGTTTTAAGGCGCCATAGAAGCCAGGGCCAATTGCTTTGTAGGCAGTAAAAGACGCAATTTGCGAATGTCTGCAATTTATTTATCGGCTTGTTTACTATACTTACGTCTGTAAACAACGAGGGTTAGTTAAACGAATGTCAGTTTTACTGATTTAATCATTATTATTAGTTAGTTGTCTGAGGTATATGGCATACCATCAATGAACTTTGTGACCTGGAATCAGTTCTACCGCAAGGAATGATTTCCTGAAGACAATAAAGAGGATTTTCAGAATCAGAGATAATCCGAATGTTGAAAAAAAGCTGCGCACAAGAATAAGAGATATGTCAAAAATAATTGTGTATTTATTTATTTAACAAAATATACGACCATTCCTTAAACTCATTGATTCTGTATCACTGTTAGCTAGGCAGCCTATTCCAAGAAAGACACCATTTTTTATAGAAATTTAAAAAGTAATTTTTAGAAAAAGAAAAGATATAAATAGTCATTAAAAATAAACATTAGAAAATAATCATTAAACATTAAATAAATATTTTTTTAAATATTTAATAAAAATTAAAATAGATAACACGTAATATTAAAAAAAAAAACAAATAAAATAATCATTAAAAATGAAAAGTATCATTAAATAATAAAAGCAGTCGATAGTAATTATAAAATAAATCCAAATATAAAACGTATTACGTAATAAAAATATAAATCTAAATTCACTCTTCTTTGTGAGGGTGTGTACGTTAGGTATGTGTGTATATGTAGATTTGTTGTGTACATTAGGTATGTGTGTATATCGAGGGTGATCTGGCAATAAGTCCTATCTCATTTTTTGGTGTTTTGGGATTTTAATGGCAATATGTCCTATGTTATTGTTGCCGCAATACAAATAAAACTTACTTACCAATATATACACGGAACACTTCGAAAATCGCTAAATTCAGAAAGTCCTATTGACAACACTGTCAGTGTTGTGCTGCAATCGGTCCTATGTGTCATTTCTGTATTGTGTTTTGACAGATTCACCTAAAATTATTCCATTCTTTTCTACAACAAGCTTTTCACCTAAAGTATTTAGTGTATCACTTGTTTTTCGGTTTAGTTTTGAAGATAAACCCCACATGCAATCTGTGAAGGTAAGTTTATTTGGAATTACCATTATTTACTTGTTAATAAAATCTGTAGAAATCATTGCAACAGATAGGTCAATTTGATGTATGCATTACTTCATCACTTAAAAAAGTTGGTTTGAAAGATAGGACTTTTTGTCTATCATTATTTCTTAATTAGTTTACCTTGTTTATTTGTAGATTGTCTGTAATGAATCGAAGAAGATTAAAAAATGTCGTTCCTTCAGCTACTCAAAACAAGGAGTATAGCAATCTTGATCTTCAACGGTTAGGAAGGCTCAAGAAGTTGATTGAACTGACTGTTAAAAAGGAAGAGTCGAGCAATGAGAAAAATATTCAGCATAGTCTGGGTGAATGCGGCTATGTTGATCCATCAGAAACATGCTTTGAGAATGCTAACATATTTTCAGGAAAAGAAAATTGTCATCAGGTATATAATTTAAACAACCCTACCATCCTTTTTGATATGGGTGCTTCAAAATAATCATCAATTACACGATTAATAACTTATTTTCTCATAATGGACCACTCGGAAGAAAGAAATTTACGGAAAGTCTTGAGAAACAAAACATATCTGTATATCCTAATAAAAAAGACCAATGTAATACTTGCAGCAGATATAGATTGGAAATATAACGGAAGGAAGAACTGAATGGAAACAACACGCTAAAAACAAAGATGATGCTAGGACTGAAAAAGAAAAAGACAAAGCCATAGCCATGACTGGTGCTCAAATCTGTCTTGAAGTGGACGTAGAAGCTGTAAAATTGGCCCCATTTACCTTTGCTAACGCATTCTATTTTAAGACCAAATTAGCTTGCCACAATTATACCGTGTACAATGTAGCAACTAAAGACGCTATGTGCTACTGGTTCTCAGAAGATCAGAATAACCAGCTGGTAGCTTCTACTTATGCATCATGTTTACTTGATTATTTAAAGAGGTACTGCTTAACCGAAGAAAAAAACCGATTATCGTTTTCTCTGATGGATGTGCACCACAAAATCGAAATAATGTCTTGAGTAATGCCCTTCTTAACTTCAGTATTGAACACCATGTACAAATTACTCACAAATATTTGGAAGTTGGTCATACTCAGATGGAGGTAGACTCCGTACACGCCTGTATAGAGAGAAAACTGAAAAATTAAGAAATAAAATTACCTAGCGACTATGTAAGCGTGACAAAAGAGGCCAGAATAAATCTACGTCCATATGGGACCCTAATGCTAGAGTTCAACTTTTTTAAGGACTACTCCAAGTTGCTAAGGTGTTCCTCAATCCGCCCAGGGAAAAGGGTTAATGATCCGACGGTGTTAGACATAAAAGCCATTTTATTTGACCCTTCTGGAATAATAAAAGTTAAACTCGGTCATACATTGGATTGGATCGATCTACCCATTAGGGCTAAAAAAATGCTACCTGTCGAGCATTATCCTCCACTACACAGGGCAAGATGTAAAATAACAAAGTCAAAATGGGAAGACTTACAAGAATTGAAAACCGTAATTCCTGCTGATTGTCATAATTTCTATGATGCCCTTCCACACATTGTATGTAAAAACAGGGTGTAAATATGTCCTTTTTAAGAGCTAAATTTTCCACTATTGAACCAGTTTTTAAGGATTAAGTGTATTTCAAAATGTCCTATGATTCCTTTTTGTAATAAAAAAATGTGTTATGATTTAAGATATTACAAATTGCAAATTGTAAAATATCCTATGCTAAAGTACCCTTTGCAGTTTTGATTAGATATTACAATTTGTCACTAGTAAAATGTCCTATATTTGTGTTTTTTTATGTGTGATTTTGTCCTATGTTACATTATAACAAAACTAGAAACAACTTGCATATTTTGTCAAAATAAACAATAAACACAGTGAAAATAAACATTTACGTATTTTTTTTTATAATCATGTGACTAAGACATTATTTATTAAACACCTTTTAGTCTCTCCTGTAAAGTTGGCGTTTTCGACATGGACTTATTGCCAGATCACCCTCGATATGTAGATTTGTTGAAGCAGCTGACTGCTCGATTGCGTTTCTCTTGAACTGAAATTACTTCATGTGAACGAGACAGAGCAGTACGTCAGAGCGAAATGTGAAATGAACGATTACCACACTTTTCCGCATTAAAACTACCCACCGAAGATAAAACAGCTGCAGTTAACACCGTTCGAAATGTGTTCAAACTTATTCGTACGTCTATAAGTTCGACAGGTATTTTGGTGCGGAAAAATCAAAGGTAGTTCATTTAATATTTCATTATAACGTATTGCTTTGTCTCGTTCGGTTGATTTAAGTTCACGAAGAAACGCAATCGGGCCCATTGTCACTTTTAAACTTTGTTCAAAATGCTAATTTCTACTCGATGATTTTAGTCCCCGAGAATCAAGGATTCTTGAGAGTGGTATTATAGCAATATTATATGTCATTCTACTTTCATTCAACCTCCTCCCTAACTGTATGTACCGAATGATTGTAATTTTATCGCAGAGAGGAGTGCCCAACGGTATACGAATGAGGTCGAAAGAGGTTGATTAAGTAATCTTGACATTTACCCAAGAGGTCAAACACGCTCAACGGGGCCGACAAAGCAAACTCTTATGGAATTGAATGGAGGGTAGTACAAACAATGTTAAATGTATACATATCGCTAATTCGAATGAAGAAAACAAATGGTGGATTTCGATGGTATCTACAAACTGGTTTGAATTCTAACGATTTTAGACGTATAGAAAACTGAACAATAGGAAAAATAGAGTAATTTTACGGTTCACATGACTCAGCTGCCCACGATAATGATCAAGTCCTAATGATAGGTATTATTGGTCGATTCGTGTTTTGTAATTAGTCAAGCGCAAATCAATTGTCATATGAATCGGTTTATCTTCCTCCTTATTGTTTAAAATAAATTAGTAGACCAAAACGGATCAAAGAACGATAAAAGTACATAATATATGTCATACTTATGTTGGATATACAAACTACTAACGACTCGAGTGTTGAAATACCTCAAGACGGAGAAAATATTAGTCGCGAATAAGGAAAAAGGAGGGGGAAAGCGGTTGAGAACTCGAATATTACATGGCCCTTTCTCAGCGGTTAAGACGTCGTGAACTTTAAGAAATGATTGTAGAAAGTAAATAATTTGCTGTATTCCATAAAATAACAAAAAGAAACGATGGGCTTGATTGCGTTTCTTCGTGAACTAAAATCGGATTAGTTCGTGTGAACAAGACAGGGCAATACGCTAGAGCGGAATGTGAAATGAACGGTTGTCACTTTTTCGCATTAAAACTACCTTCCAAAGACATCTGAATCTAAGACCTCACGAAATGTGTTCAAATTTATTCGGACGAGTATAGTTGGACAGGTTGATCAAGTTCGACATAAGTTCGACACAGGTTGTTTAAGTTCGACATAAGTTCGACAGGTTGTTTTTTTCGACGATCGTTCGTTTCATATTCCGCTCTAACGTATTGTTCAATCTCGTTCGCTTGAAATAATTTGAGTTTTAGTTCACAAAGAAACGCAATCGGGCCCAATATATCCGGTTCAAAACATACTCATGTTTCTATTAGTCTCAAGACCAAGAGGAAGAAGAAGAAGAAACGACGTAAAGAACAAGAAATCTACAAAATATATAATAGTTCAATGTATATGTTGTAAATTGAAAATGCTCGATGCATAAATTGAAAGTAAAGACAACGATGCAAACTAATGCGACGATCGATTTCAAGCCAACACATTGCATTTCAGGCGTCTTGACTAAGTAAATATACCTATGAGGTTATTTCACTCTCAGATCCTCTTATACTAGGCATTTGTGTTGCGGAGTTTTTGTCGCGGCGTTTTTATAGTGGCGTTTTTATCGCGGCGTTTTCGTCGCGTAATAGTTGAGCCTCTATTATGGAGGCCGATCAAAATTTCGTTTTCGGTTTAGAGTCCAGCGTAGGTGTACTGCGTGACGTTTTGTCGCATGTCGTTGCGTTCAATATTTTGTTGAATGCGATACGGCACGGTGCCCAGTGGCGTAATTATCAGGGGCGGCGGGGGGGGGGGGGGGGCTGGGGGTTGAATCGTCGCCTCCTCCAGAAGTATCATGATATTACGTTTCTACTATACCATAATGCAAAATAGCGAAAAATCATAATAATTATAGTCATAATTTATGGTAATATTATTATGACTATCAAAATAATATTAATCATTTCGACAGTCATAATCATAATCAAATAATCAGCTATAAAATAAATTCATTACAATTCAAAATCACAAATAAATAAGTTTAATCAATTATAAAAATGAAGAGCAGTTAACATATTCATAATTAACATAGATCTAAAATAGTCATAATCATAATCAAATAATCAGTTACAAAAAATAATAATTCATAAATAATATTACTAAAATAAAAAATAAAAATATTTAAAAATTTTGTTGAACTTGTCAGTTTAATATTTTTAAATAGTTATCTCTACATAAAAGTACCTATTGCTATCACCGAGTAGCCACTTATTCACCTCGATTTTTTAAAATCAGTTTATCTATATTATCTAAATAAATTTCGTCTCGTTACCAAATGATGTGTCGAAATGACAATTTTGCAAAATTAGCACATTATGTTATTATGTAACATACTGCCAAGTAAATACCAGAAAACGTTCCTTTAAACGGTCTACATACGAGCTATGCAAAATAAAAAGTATAAGTCGGTAGCAATGCATTTATTTGTCGCAATTCGTCAACCGGTTTGTTTACAGCTGTTGGTTAGGTTTGTCAAGCTAAAGTGAGCTCTTCGATTTCCTCTAAAAAGGTCTCTGAAGGACACACTTCAACGAGGTAATTCGGACCCTACATTCCTGAAGCGCATCATAATGGGTGAAAAGGGGTCAGGGGTCAATGAGTATGACATGCAAACCAGTCACAAGTCTCGGAATGGTGATTCGATAGCGAGCCAAATTTTAAAAGAAGCACGTCAGAGTCGCTCAAAATCAAAGTATGTTGATTATCTTATCAACATCACTATTACGGTGCTGCCCACTGGTCAGTTTCTTCCTGAGCTGTAGAGGGGCAGACGGTCAATATACATTTTTTTTGGACGTTATGAAGTGACAGTGAAAAAACGTTTGCTTGAAAAGGGCAGATTTGTGGAACAACACTGCTTGCATTTCGCACCACAATAAAGCGCCATCCGGCAATTTTTGACCAAAGATTCAATGAATATCTTCGATAATGTACTGTATTCACCACACATGACGACCCCTTGTGCCTTTTTCGATTCCCGAACTCAAATTATCATTTCGTAGAAGACGTTTTAAGTCCATTGAAGCCATAAAATAAATCTTTGCATTGGGAGCTCAATGCCATGTCAGAAAATGTCCATAATAAGTGTATCGACGATTCGATTATTAGTTATCTTATCGTTAGTATATCTTATCAAATGGGGTATATTTAAAACTGACCAAATATTTTTTGTTTTATTGACCCATTTCCAGTCCCCAGTAGGTATTTTTTGACAGAGCAGTATATACCCCTGCAATTCCCGCTCAATAAAACCCATAAAGAACAAGGCCGCGATATTGACTGAAAGTCGGGCGAATGCCATATCGAAGAAGGCGGAGGGAGGGGAATATCAGGGGACGGAACTCCATAAATAAGAATTATGTCGAATGTCGCGTAGATTGCCAGTAGGTGGCGGCAGAGGCGCGGCCCACACGACGCGAATGGATTAGTGACGATTGACGAGAGGAGAAGCAACATCGGTCACGTTTCCATTTTTTCGCCTACATAACCCCATTAACAATTGATATTAACCCTCCAACCGCGGGAGACGCTCTCTGAGCGTTCAGCTCTTTCCATACGATTCTGTACGCGATTATCGCGTTGCATATAATTTCTGTATTTCCGCTATTTCCCCGTTGAATCTTTTTCTGTTGCTCTGTAACATCGAGAGTCGCATTTTCCACGTTCTCGAGTCGCAGGGCTAACGGAAACGGACAAGTTACGACCTGTATCGTAGAATATAGACCAAATCGATAGGAAAATCGCCCGCGGTTGGAGAGTTAATGACACGAAAGATTAATACAAGCGTGTGATTGGTGGATTTAGTGGATAACTGTTGATTTTCATCCGGTGTCATAATTTACGAATTCTGTACAAGGCGTTGAGATATTCGAAACCCGGAACAAAGAAAACAAAGGTCGTGCGTATGTTTATCCAAGCAAACAGGAATGTTTTTTTCGGCTTAGCCACGCCTTGCCTTAGCAAAGTCTACTCCGTCTAGAGCAAAATTAATGGCTTTAATAACCGTTAACGCCATGCTGCCTTCTGGCTGCCAAGCCAAAAATATTATCCCATTTAGCGGATCGTTAGTCGTTAGTTATAACTAATATGTATGTGTACTCACTAATATACTTTATATTTTAATTCTATTAATATGATCCATCTTTCAACGGAGTCCATTCGTAAAACCCGCCTTACAGAAACATTATGTCTAGTCTCCTTCCTCGCTTTCCTGAAAACCGTATTATTTGCTGAAATAGATTTTGATGGAAAGAATTTATTTTTCTAAAAAATACCGTAACGGGTAAGAGAGAGTACCAGCACCCTATCATGCCCCATCCATAGTATACTTTATTAAAAGACATTGTTGCCATGTCTACCTCAATTGGTATTACATGAACTTACCATAAACTACTCTTATTGGTATACACCGAGTAGGAACTTAGCAACTTATACTGGGGAGCAACTTATTCTTAGAGAAAATGAAAAAGTGGCGCTGACAAAAGAGCTATTCCGCTGTGTCAAAAGGTGCGACGCGACGTCGCAAAAACATGAATTTTAAAAACGGTCTTTGTGAGGTTGTTGATTGCATGCATTCATTTCAGTCTTAGGTATTCATAACTGTAAGCGATAGTGGCGGCTCGCCATAGCTACTTACTTAATATTCAAGCTGGTTGTTGTCTATATTTCTGGTATAATTCTCCTGAAAGTTATTTTGTTAAAATTCTGTATACGTATTATTCGAATTCCTAAATCTTATTGGAAATCTAATCAAAGAGAAATATATACATTTTTATGTTCATTTTTGCAGCGCACAGTCTATATCCAGAAACCAATCACCGACCTGCTGATTTGCTGATTTGCCGATCTGCGTTGTTAGCTACATGGATTAATGGTATAACCAGTGAATAACAGCGTCACCCACCAACCTTACAGGGCAGTCGGAACTATTGTATATACCTTTGGTCGGAACTTGGTCGTTTGCTGCAGTGCACGTACCTATCTATTTATTCTATCTATTCTATCTCAGAGCGTTTCAGCAATACTGAAATTTTCTGAAGGTGGTACGTAATTCCGACATAGATTCGTGTGAAACATTTAATATAATATAAATATAACCTTATTAAAAATCAAAATGTTCAAACCATAACTCAAAGGTTTTTGTTGAACTTTCGAAGCCGTCCCGATATTTTATTTACTACCAATATAATAAAACTTCTTCCCTGTAGTTTAAATTACAGTAGTTTCTGGTTCTCTTGAAAGTAGCTATTTAAGATAGTTAAATGTAAATAGCCAAAATGACGTTTTTTATGAGTTTTTATTTAAATTTGTGTTTGTTACAGGGTATTGGGAGTATACCTAGTGACGAAATAAATATATTTGGTATCATGAGGTGACAAAATAATATTAATATCAACCAACAACTAGGTTATGCTTGTTACTCGAAAGAGGTGAACAAATTTTAATAAATCAATCATAAATGCTCTTATTTCAAAACAGAGATCAAACGTAAATGGCTTTTAGCACACATCAAAGAAGGTTTTTTTATGAGAAGAAATTATGATTGGCTCAGAAGACCGATGAAGCATTCCAGAAAGTTTTCGAGAATAACATGCAGCTTGGATGTCCTCAATAGACATTTGCTTACTTCTGACCCCCTTATAACTGCAATGAGGCCAATGCCATGAAAATAAACACAGCCATTCCTCAAGGAATCATTAGAAATGCTTCTTGCAGTAGAAGCTGAAGAAATTAGACCTGTTAAGGATGATGTCAGCATACGAAGAGTATCAGAGTATGGACCTCTCAAATGATTATTGAATAAATTGAGAATTTTAAAATAAGTTCTATATTTCATTTAAAAACCTAAGTGTTCTATAAAGATTTAACGTGCTCTATCTAATATTGTCAAAAATAATTTTAATTGCGTTAAAATACTTCAAACGAATAGTTACCTACTATTTGTACCATAAAATAATGTTGGCCGGCTAAATTGGGCAAAAAGCTTTCTGTGCAACGGTTCTCCAACTGGGTTCCGTAAAATTCCTCTAGAAAACTTCTTAAGCAAAAATAATTCATCACATAGGTGCACAAAAAATCAAATATATGTAAGTTCTCATGAGATCCAATTACAACATTTCCCAGACCACTAACAATGACATCAACTTAGTCAAAAACTCAATTGTCAACTGAAATAAATCAATCATGTTATAATTTATTTATAAGTTAAAGTAAAATTCCAAGTAAATCTGTCCCGAAAAATAAATTTTATCTGCACCACTGTCTTTTGGATTAGACTGAGAGATGAGTAAGGAGTAAGTAGCTGAAGATGCTAATATGAATTTACTCCCCTTTCTTACCTATATACCATAATCGATGTAAAAAAAAACAATTTTAGGAGTTAGGTTTAATGCAATCATCAATTACATTGAAACAATTTCATTATTCTACAAATGAAATTGTTTTAAAACATTTATTTATATATGATGAGCTTAATGGTTTAAATTCAAGTTTTTCTAAACAATAAAGGTATTTTTAATTTCAAACTTTGTCCAGTTAATTCTTCTTCTACTACAAGCCTGGAATAGGGCAAAGTTCCTTCAAAAAGTGTTTTTTTCAAATCGCCTGCGGGGCTATAAGGGGAGGACACTCTCTTTGCTCCTCCCAATTCCCCCCAGCAAAGATTTCCACCAAATGTAAGCGACTTACTGAGGGTTCCGTATCTGAAAAAGTTTGGAAACCGCTGACTTAGAGGCTTGACGAAGAGGGTGTGGGTAGATTAGATAGATACTGAAATAGCTTCGTGTGGCTCTTGCGGATATTTTCTAATCATTTCTGATACCTTGATTCATTTCCATTATTATTTGCCCTCTTTACGCAACTATGACGTACCTGGTAGTGCCTGCCTGTGCCTATAGCTCAGATCACATGAGTTACATCAATTACATTCAAATCTTAAAGGTTGTGAATTTTAAAAATAGAAAAATAATCTACCTAATTCAGAAATTGGATAACTCGAAATTGTTATGAAATATGTCAGTTTAAAAACTCCCTTTAGATTATTAACTCTCGTCCACTATTTTTAGCAACGTCTTTCTTGTTTTCGAACTGTCGTCCATCATATTACGACGTGCTGATGGAAGTTAATTTTTTAGTTCGGTTCTTTGTCCCGGCTCCCGAAATATCCTACACATGAAAAAACTGTGTCGGTAATTAATAGAACATTGACTTTCTTTAAACCTTTAGCTGATAGCATTGTTGCATTGCAGTGACAAAAAGGCCACATACTACGCGATAAAATACGAGGTAACATGGGTAGTAAATTTACGATTCGAATCGCACATATTCAGCTTTAAACTTTGAAACATGCAAGGCACATCACATTTGATACCATCTACTACAACATGGCGTGCCTATGTTAACTCAAGAGCTTAAGTAAATTTCGCGATAATCCGAGCACTGACTAGGCATTACTCAACCATTTAATTGCAGTTGCCAACACGCGAAGGACATCAGACACCGTGGTATACTTCCTGTAATGTTAAACGTAACGTAAAAATGTTTTTTTTTTCAGGGAATTACTTTTTTCCCATTCATTCAGCTTATCCAGTAAATAGGTGTTCTTAGTTTGAAATGCCTAACATTATACATTTTATATAATAATTCAAAAACCAACATCGATTGAATATTCGATTGCTCAATGCCATAGTATTTTTGCAACACTTCTGAACCGGCGACATGCAGGTGATGCGGATAGCATTGTCCGGCGAAACTAACAGCAATTGATTTGACCATCTATAATAATATTAATAATGAATACTTTTTTATAAAAGACTGATTGATTATAAAGACTCTTTATTTAACCGATGATAACAATAATAACATTCAATTATTAGTGCCATCTATCGCATAACAGAAATAATACGGACATAAGAATGCCATCTATTATTCTATTTGAATATTTGAGTGCGTAAAACTATTATGTATTAATGCCTGTATACCAAATTTAAAATTGACATCTTTATGTAAATAATTATAAAATAATAAGGGCTATAATTTAAAAATTCGTTTTTTATTATATTGCTATTTTATTTAAAGACAGGTCATCATTAATAAATTACATGGTGAATGGTTATACATTATTATGGAAAGCAATGTCAGAATTTTAAGTATATACATAAGTGACATTTAATTACGAAATTTAAATAGAAAGTAATAATTATGTAGGTAAATAAAAAAATATAATATGGAATAATATAATACTATAGATAAAAATATCAACTTAAAAATATATCAGAATTAATAATAATCGTGGAATCAAATAATCAGTTACAATATCATTATTTTTTCAAAACTCATGTCAACATTACAATATCATTATTTTTTTCTATATTTCAACAGAATTTTCATTTTAAAATATGGATTCGTTTTCAAAATCTTTTATACTGTGGGTACGACATATTTTATAACAGATCATACAGATGATAATTATTTTTTTTATTATGTCCAAGGCTTCTGATTTGCGAGTGAAGCCTTTGTTTTTGACTTTGATTAGTGAAACCATTTCGCACTTTACTAACACGACATCGATTTGTTTTGTTTTTTGTTTTCCACTCTTAATTGTGAAATTTCACAATGGGCGGGTTTATTGTCATATAACAATCTCTTACAACCAACCCTTCTATGAAATGTTTATATGTACATATGTGTGCATGTAACATGTGTGTAAGTGTGTGTTTTGCTATTGCATTTCATCGACAGTTGAAAATGGAATTCCGTTAATTTGATCCCAACGGAAAATGGTGACCCAGCCGGGAATCGAACCCGGGATCTTACAATGTAGGGTCAGGCGACCTATCCACTACGCCACCGGGCCGTGTAGATCAGATTTAATCATAGTAGTATGATGACGACAATCACTATTCATGTTTCTACAAATCATGGGCGTTTTTTTAAATGGAAAATCACTTACGATCGCGACATTGCGATGTTTCTGTTGTTTTTTTGAGGAAGGTTCGCTCGAAAGTATGCCAATGCTGCAAATATGCCACTGTAGAAATTATCACATTCTTGCACTTCTCTTTCGTGTCCTCTCCTTATCGTCACCGTATTTGTACAAATTGTTATTTGTTTGTTTGTTTCTATATTTTCTTGTGAAATTTCACAATGGGGGGTGGGTTCTCTACCTGTATGTGAGCGTGTAGAATCTATGTCTTGCTATAGAATTCGATCGACCGCTAAATTCTAGAAACTAAACAGTAAAGTTTTTCGAACCACTAAATTTCCACGGCCGTACCCTTCGATTCAGATAGTTTATTGAAAATGTCATTCTATAAGGCCGATTTCTACCATAAAATATAGGAAACTCACCTTTGAAAGCATCTTTCAATACTCACATCAAAGAGTTTTGTCTCTTTCAGGCCTAACCAGTTCTTCCTTTTCCTATACCTGCCTCTCCCCTATTTGTTTAGGTTTAAATATGTAATTCTGTCTCTATTGTTTACTCTTTAAACAACGCTCTAATATACCACTCCGTGTAGGTTAGCTGTTGGATATTGTCGCTTGACAATAAGATCGACGTTTGGTATGTAGGTAAATACCTACTCGTTTGTATGTAGCTAAGTACTCGTTTGTAAGCGTTGTTTGTAAGATATAGACACATGTTACAACACTTCACAGTAGGGTTAGTAGGAAGAGATTGTCGTATGACAATAAACCCGCTGATCGTGAAGTTTTACAATAAAGAGTATATTTAAACAAACTCATTTATGCAAATAAAGAGTTTTTTAATTATTTCTCTTCATTTTAGGAGAATTTACATTGTACTAACTTGCCTTTCGTGTATTATGGTTCTCTTCGTTTCACAATTCTTCGTTTTTCTTACCCTAATGTTCTGCTTTCTCTTTAATAAATGGATAGTTTCAGAGTAATGGCAGCGTACACGGCTCTAATATCTCAATTTCTAAAATTCACCCTGCATGATTGGCTTGACGCGTGACTTGGTTCGCAGAGTGTGCTTCCTTTAGGAAATTGCGTTATAAAAAGGAAGACGTGTGGAACTTTTTTGACGTTGCGCCAAAGATCTATGTGTCATACGGTTAGAATTGTTTACCTAACGCCATCGAACACACGAGAATATTATGTTAATAGAATACATCTCAGAATACGTTATTTTTTTAAAACCTTTATCCCATTTTAATCACCCCATTTAAGATATTTTTCACAACGCGTTCGAGGGCAAAATTCTTTGGAATTACTATAAAAATTCCTTACTGTAGCAAAATTACCATAGCATTGCCTCACTAGACATTCATCTGTATTGAGGCGATGGATAGAAAGCTCTGAGAAGTCGGAAATTTAAAATAAAAACATTTAAATACATATACATACTTATTAACATATAGACACATGAAATAATATACACACACCTAAATATGGAAAGAAATAATATAACACAAACCTATCGTTATATATTCTATCTATGTATATATAATAATGTCCTTTGGATATTTGAGCTTCAAATTCTTTAACCAGCCACCACTCTGTACAAGGCGGATGGGAACAAAGGCGTTTGAAAGTTTCCTTAAACAAAAGCTGCAATCCACACATGTTTTATATAAGCTGGTGATTTTTTTGAGCATGCCAATTCCTATAAATGGGTTTAACATTAATATGTAACTTTCGGTTATTACATTTTTGCTTTATTAGTAAATTTAAAAATACAATCATTTTTAAAAATAATAATATTATGAATTTAGTAATGTATGTAGAATACAATGTTTAACCTAGCATACCTTACCATCTACATACGTTGACATTTATTCTATTTGGTTTGATACTTTTTATTGTATTATGTGATTATTTTTGTATAAAGTACCTAAGTTGACTATTAATGTTTTTACAGAATTATTTATTTTTTTGCATACCATATACCTACATGAAAATTTTTCTGTTTTTTTTTTCAATTTATCTACCGTGTAAAGCCGACTGTAGTCAACAACACTGTTAAATTAATATTCTATTTGATTCATTTTATTAAACGACTGCCCAATAAAATAGGAGTGTAATATGTTCAGGATTCATCTATGTATGTTTTCCGTTTCTTTATTCCATCATAACTTCTAAACGCTTGAACCGATTTAGAAGTGTTAAATTGTTGTGTTATGCCGAGTAACATAGGGTACCTGTCTGTATAATACCTACTGTACTGTCTAAATACCAAGTAAGTAGTTGTCGAAATGTCGAAATATCAACAAAAAAATACATAAATATATCGTGTGTAGTGTCAAATTAAAAGTCTGATTGAGTACATTCTGAAAGTATACATGTATCTATTATATATGGATAAATACATAAACCACAAATATTTCATAAAAAACCGTAATCAAAATAGTTATAAATACAATAGTTCGCTTTCTGTAACGGCAGTCGTGTTTTTTATTATTTTTAATATGCTTACTTATGCCAATATATTATTAGCAATATATTGACACAAGTAAAGTATATTAAAAAGCAAGATAACTAGCTTAAAGTGATTATTGCGACATGCTTTAATCATATGTATATTCTGAATGAATAAATTGATGTACTGCAACGGTTACATATTATAGAATAAGGTGAACTTCCAATGCTAACGTGACTTTAATAGGGACTACTAACTACTTGCAAATTATCAAAGGAGGGTTGTTTGAAAGTTCAGGCTTAATGTTCAAACGTAGAGTCCAAGACCCGAATGCAGATTGAGTAGGAAAGTAGCGCACGTGTTACGTAAACTTGGGTGGTATACGAGTTAACTTGGCTCGCCTCCAAGCCCGTATAGCCTTCAACAAAGCCAAGTGGGAAATTGGTGCAATCATTCCACGAATACATTATTTTACTAAATAATTACATAATCGTAATTTAGGCAAGTAATTGTGTGCCCGTTCAATATCTCGGCACTTCATTGGTCGACCGGAACCGAACCAACAACACTCAACGGGAAATTGTATGGGATTTCTGAATATTACCATCCCTTTGATTTGGTAACCGTTTTAGAGACATTAACGAAAAACGGTAGTGGGGATAGGTTTTGTAAAACAAATGTAGAGAATATTTTTGTCTTGTTTTAAAGAATACGTGTGCGAAGTTTCATAGAGATCGGATAAAAAAAATGATTTGTATTAATCAAAAAAAAAAATACACCGAAGAGCAGCATTGCGTTTTGATAATGTAATGGGATAGCAGCTGTCGTTTGAGACGTTGCACCATCGAATGTAAGCTATGATAAATGTTTCCGCATTACCAGAGAGAATTTATTCATTAAAAACTCATCCATCCTTTCTACTTTATGTCGATAACGACTTCAAGTAAGTGAACACTCGTAAACGTTATAAATTGTTGCCGATAAGATATTACTAAGAATTAAAGCTGGTGCACATCTGACTACTATATGCATAGATATATATATATAGATATTGGTAATGTAGGTTAGTGTAGTAGTCAGTTTACTGTCGCTTTACATGCTGGAGCACATAATTTAGGTTTCGATCGGTGTTCTATAGTAAAAACTCAATATCATTTTGTTGTCTTCGCAATAATTCTAAAGAGCCCTGTGTAATCATAACAAATAGCTTTCAGTTATACGTTAGGAGCGTGTAAAATTCTGGATTTATTAAACAAAATTTATTATATATTTAGGTAATTTTAGACTGCATTCGTTTATCTTTTTTTTTCATCTTTCTTCAAATCATTTTCACTAGTAATATTATGCTTTATCTGGTTGATACCCGGCATCACTAATAATCATTTTAGGGCAGAAACCACTTTTTCTCTTTTAGGATCCATCAAAAGTCTTTTGCCTATGACCTAAATTTCTTGAATCGCGGCACCGAGAAGCACGGCTGCGTTAAAAGCGATATTTTGGGCAGGAGTACAAAGGCTTACTTGTGCTAGACTAGGCCATGACCAGACACGTATCCCATACATTTTTTCCCCTTGCATTTTTTATTGCTATAGCCATTTTTTATTACGTTACTGATGTACCATTGTTTTGCTTTAAAACATTTACTGACTGTTGGGCAGCCAGCGACAAAAAAGTGCAAGAGTTTTGTAAAAGCTGATACTTTCAGATCAGACAGTATTTGGACCATAGAATGCCAGGGTAGAGTCAGCAGCACATGAGTAAATAAACGGAACAGAGACAAAGCTTTTAAAGAGCGTACACATTTTTTTACCCAGGAGGATACAATTAAATAAACTAAACGTTTTATCAACTTTAATAAACTAAACGTTTATTAAAGTTACGTTGTCGTGAATGTCGCAGTAATTGTGAATTTATAACACCGGTGGTTTTAATCGAAGAGTCGATAAATGGGAGAGTTCTTACAGTTACAGATAGTGGAATTTATAGACCTTATCATCTCCTTAGTATAAAAGCAAACCACGTTTACTTACCTACGATATAATATTTTTTACAAATTACTTACTCTAAACATATTTTTTTGTAATTTTAACAAGATAAATGTTTAGGTACCTATTCTGTACAATTTACTGAAAAAACAGTATTTGTACCATTTACGATCTCCCAAAACGTTTTTTGCACCACCGGGTTGAGTTTTCTTTCGATGTTGAGGTATACTAAATATACCTTTCTACCACATTAAAAATAATAAAATATATTATAATCATGTTAGGTACTGTACTTACCTAGTGATGTCTTTGGGAAATGAAAAATAATAAGTTTATATTTATTCTATTATTGTTCATACACACAATACAGTAAACCATATACAGTTTTTTACATACTAAAAAACTAATTGAATCAATCGTAAGGCGAAAATAAACAAGACGCGAAATGTTTATGTACGCCGGACGCCCTGAGCTTTGAGTACTGGCGAAGCCGATATAAACCGGTTTCTCTATTGTACGTACGAAGCCGCCAGTGGCCACGCACACACGCGTCTCAAGCTTGTAGTAGTGTACCTATCATAGCGCGGTTGTATGAAGCTTTGTCTCTGTTCCGTTTATTTACTCGTGTCAGCAGGCCAGATTCCGGGACACCTGGCGCTGGCATACTAGGAAAGTGATAATTTTAATTAGTACCACTAAAGTGTTTTGGAAATGCTGAAAATTCATCAGTAGACAGTGGATGCAATGAACAACTCGAAACAAATGGTCAGACTGCTTAACAACAGAACGCGTGGCATCAACATTACTCCATACGTGTCACAAAAATGAAGTGCCTGCAAATACGCCAGTACGTAATTTTTTGTCGGTAACTTTCACGCATCGGTCTAATGTGCCGCGCAATATAATGGACCATTTGTATTGCACCCTTTGTCTACTGATAAATTTTCAGATTTTCCAAAACACTTTGGGGGCACTAATTAAAATTACACCTTTCCCACTACGCCAGCGCCAGGTGTCCCGGAGGGCCAGGTGCCTGCTGACTCTGTCCCAGCATTCTATGGTCAAAATACTGTCTGATCTGAAATTATCAGCTTTTACAAATCTCTTGCAGTTTTTTGTCGCTGCCTCTTGGACTATAAGGCGTGGCGATCCTAGATGGCGGCGTATTATTCGGCCTCTCTTTCCAGAGTCAGTTTAATTTTATGTTCCAGTATTGCCTAATAAATTCACTCCGATTGATAAATAAACGAAATATTCCTCCTAGAAAAATAGCCCTGATCGAAAAAAACCTCGGTAATTTATAATAGAATGATAGCGCGTTTATTTTCATTTCATTATTTCCATTCCAACCACTCTGAAAACATTCACAAAGAATGACCATCTACAATTCAACTGGCTAATCTATTTCCAATCTTAATCCGCCTGATCAACAAAGTTGCGGTTTTGCGTCAGAACAAGGTCAGCGTGTGTTTTCAGTCGTGCATGTCGCAGTAATTGTGAATTTATAACATCGGTGGTTTTAATCGAAGAGTCGATAAATGGGAGAGTTCTTACAGTTTCAGATAGTGTAATTTATAGACCTTATCATCTCCTTAGTATAAAAGCAAACCACGTTCATTTTTTGGTATTTTGAGTAAATAACAAATTTATGTTTCTTACAACTAAAAACAGATAAAGAAGTAGTTTCTAGTGGATTATATTCAAGGTGGTATAATGACACTGGAATGTTATAAAAAACCTGCAACATTATTAAGTATTTTATGAGAAATTTCAATATTAGTTTGGACTTGTATTTTTGTGATATAAATGTATGGAATTTTGGATTTAAGGGTGGTATACATCTAAACTTTTGCAGAAATATAACGGATTATTGATTGATTATTGGTAGATACAGGTCTAAAAGATAGTTTGATTAAAGATTTATTTTGTAAATCTCTTAAATACTATGAAAATTATTGGGTAAAGTTAGCCAAAACTCTGATCTCCCTTTTTTAGCGTATGTCCTAAAAACTCAACCTCCTTCAAAACTCCCTAAAAACTTGGGTCCTCAAAAACGTCCCTATTTCTTTAATTTCTTCAGCGATTTATATTGATTGATATTTCCATCTCTTTTTCTTTGTCGTCGCCCCCCCCCCCCCCCAATCCTTATTTTCCTTTACCATTGAGAATTAAAGCAATTTATAAAATGAATTTATAATAAGAATGAAAGCACTTATAAATTTCAAGAATACAAATAACGAGCCTCAGTAATAAATTAAACGTAAACTCAATCAAGCAAAACAATTGATTTATAAGGACATATAAATCTATGAGCAAAACCGCAAAATTGCGGTTTTTCACTTTGTCAGCGAATACGCTGGGATCGCACACAGCAGTAGAGTATAGCTTTTCTCGAATTTATTCACAATATCTATTATCCAATAGGATGCTAGATATTGTGATCCTTATCGTCGTTGTCCAGAAATTAGTGTACTGACACTAACATTAACTAAAATTTATATAACTAAAATTTCAGACTTTAATTTTAGTTAGACTTTTACACAGAGTGGATAAAGGATATCGTGAGTTATATCATTATGATGTGTAAGTTTTGCATTTTCGAATGCACATATACAAGTCACAACATTCTGAATATTAAATGTAAATATTTTTATTTCTATATACGATGAGCTGCTGCTGCTCTAGATCTGTAGACCACTTTGAAAACACTCATTTAAGCCCTTAAGAGACTAATTCCATGGAGGTGTGCCCACCCCTTAACGCCGAGTGGAACTCGAAAGCTGTTTAAAAGCTTGCTATTTCACCTTATGCAGCATCCACACGTTGGCGAATGTTCGTGTTACCAGATTAGGTAACGTATAAGATGCGGATTTTCAAAGAAAAAAAAACAGTCAGCTGGCAAAATCAGTCAGCTCGGAGCTGTCAAAATCACGTCAAAAATAGCAGAGGTGCGAAGAGTGCGCAGTACTGCGCAGCCACATCCCATATTTTGTAGTACGGCGACGTTGGCATATCTGCCATAAGAGTTTTCCATATATGTTTCCTAATAGTTGTTTATACCGACTTGGACACGAACATTCGCCAACGTGTGGAGGGGCCATTAGGTAAATTCTCGTTTTCAGAACAAGGGAAATTGCGATAAAGAGATGTCGCCACAAGGAATGAAGATAATTGCGCTGTAGCTTTTTTTTAAAGGGCTAGCGCCCAATTCTATGCATATTTCCAGTGTTCGCGTGATTCCGGTAATTTGGAAAAAATATTGAGATACCACTATTGCTGAAGTTTATTTTGAATCTCCATAAAATTATCTACCTAGTTCTTGAATGGAATATTTTTTTTAAAAAAAAACGCTTTTTCAATATCACTCTTTCAGTCCGATTTTAATATCCGTAGTTTGATCAAAATATATGCAAAAACCTTGAACTTTCAGAAATTAATAAATTTTATATGAAACTGATTTACCAAATGTATTTCAATGGAAACATAGATGTTTAAAAGTAGAACCAATAATTGTTTTCTTACAGAGTTATTTCAGAGAAATCGCTCGAAATATCACTCGGACGTAATCATATACTTTTGGAAAATATGTTTATTTTTTTTATTTTATTCGATTTCGAATAACAAAGGCAAGCCTTCTGGATGGCGTTAAATTCCTTTGTGAGCTCCGCATTTGCTCATCGATATTTCTACCGCGGAATGCGACGCAAATGCTTTCTGGAATTTCTGAAAATGTCGCTGTCGTTATAAAATTACATATCGAAGGGCCGCCATGTGTTACATTTATTTACCGAACCTTTTTGAAACTGCTTTGTACCGATTAAAATAAGCCTAGATGAGCAACCATTCACTTCGCTACGACATGGCGTTTTATATTTTGGACTTTCTTATGTCTTATTGTGGTTATTTGATAGTTTATAATTATACATAGCATCGTCAAAAAAGAGTAATATTATGCAAAATTCTATATTTGACATATTTTAATTAGTGACATCCGTCAATGAAACGTGAAATGCTCGATTTACTAACTGGCAAACCGCCATATATCAGTCACCGTTAGATGTGTGCTTACCGAATTCTTATAATATTTATTTTATTTTGTCATTTCCTTTGATGAAAGTATTTGAATTTGTCACATGTATTTTCTATAATAATTGCGTATATTTTCTATTTCTATTAGTGTGAAATAAAACAGAACTCACCTATGACTCAGCGGGCTTCGAATATTCACACTCTCGTTATTGCTAGAATACTGATGAATCCTGCTCCTGGTTATGGCGGCAGAGCTCTGATAGCTGGCCTGGAATGGCGTGATTCCACAGGAGGTGACAGTCGAGTTAAGGAGCAGATCTTCGGAGTCATTCCTCGTCAGGTAGAAGCCTTCCATGATAGCAATGTGAGTGTCCAATTTCCGGCAAGTCAGACTGAACTTGGTGTCGTGGCAACCCTCCACCTCCACGATTTCTGCGGAAAGGAAATTGCCAATTACTGCCCCCATTTATGGACCTCCGGGGATAATAATGAAATTAGTGTTCTTAAGTTGGTTTCATTGATTTGAAAGCGTAAAAAGTGTGGTGTTTGATCCAAAATTTCCAAATACTCTGAAGAGCTAAAGTTATACATTTTTCTATCTGTCTTTGTATCAATTATTACTATTGGGTCCTTGCCTATGTAATTACTGTTTTTCTCACTGGCTACTTTGAAGATGGATAACTTGGGTTTGAGTTGGAATTTCAATTCAAAGCCACACTGTTTATTTGTCTTTCCGTCGTTTCTTTTTGCTCAAATATTTTCGATTGTGCAGTTGAAAATTTGCATTATTTTCAAATATGAGATCCTGTGTCGGTGTTTTCTATTACAGCTTCTTGCAGACTGGCTATACAGTTACTGTAAATATGTACTGTTATGAGCTGCAAACAATGATGGAGAAGCTCATTATTAAATAACCGAGCCTGGTCAATCGCTCATCGCCACTGCTTCTGCATGACAACGTATAACCACAAATGTCACTGCAAACAGTCACAAGTGTATTCATTTATGACTCCTTCTATATATCAATTTACCCACATAAACCTTCAGTCACAATAAGCCTGGCGGTATGGCCGGAAGATATTGCAACTTGGCAATAGGCCCACCACATTGTACTATTTTGTGTGTGCAATAAAGCTTTTCAAACAAACAAAGTTGCAGGAGTTGCGGCTGGAGACTCTTACATTTGTTACATACTGTTACAGACTGCTACATACTTTGTTACATTTGTTACAGACTGTTACATACTTTTTGTAGTTACCCATCGTACTTGCCTGACCTTGCCCCAATAGAGTTTTTTTTTAATCAGAATTTAGATAACTTTTTACAAAGGAAAAAAATCAACTTTGAAGAGTCGGTGAAAAACGCCTTCCAAGCATTCATTGGTTCCTGCCCACGAGAGTTTTACAGCAGAGGAATTAAGCAAAGGATATGGGAAAGTCAGCTTGTAATGCAGATTCTAAGTAGCTAACGACATCGGCAATCCAATCTGCATTGTCATTGTATAGAGGGGCAACAAAATGTTCACCTTCTGACATTAAATCAATATGGTAATGTCATACAATTTCAAAGTGACAACACTCTGTATGAAATTTTAAAACTATCGCGGATGTTTGACATTATAAATAAGATAAAGCGAAAGGTAGTAAGAGTAAATACCACACAAACCGAAATATTCATTGTTCCAAGGAAATCGTGTGTCAAATATTCATCGTTCCAAAAAAAATGTGACAAGAAAATCAACTTCAAGCGATTTCCAGAAATATTTTACCATATTCATATAAACCCAATTTATGAGATTAAAAAAAACGGTAATATTTATTTTTCGACATTTTCTTTTCTTTAAATTTGTTTAACAATTAAAGTTGTTAAATTAAAGCTGTTGTTAAAAGTTAAATTTATAGTTGTGTTGGCAGACAGTTTTGCGACATAGCAAAAACGACACGGTTTTGTAATATTCAGGGAGTCGACTTCGAATTACCGATAAATATATTGACGTCACGCTTAGAAATAGAGGAATATTCATTTGAAAAGCGCGACCGGCGAAATGATCCTAAAATCGAAACGATCCGATCCCCATAATAAACGCCTCTGTTTGATCGTCCGAATTCGCGTTAAATTCGGCATGAAATAAATCGGAAAACGGACACGTTCTCGAAATAAATGCGATACGCAGAACTTCATCAAATAACAATAAATAAGGGGATAATCAGAGATTAATAAAAATAAATCTCTCAGAAAGACAAAGGCCGTCGCGACTCGGAGGCGCCATTTAGGCCCCTCGGCTTTTAGGAAAACGGAAATTGCTTCTTCCTCTTCTTTGTTGGTAATACTGTGTCCCCTTCATGCGTGTTATCTTTCGCCTTTTTGAGTTGTGCTACTATATAGCGGCAACAGGCATATATAGCGGAATTACCCCAATTCTAGGGTTGAGTGACCTCTTTACTGAAACCACGCGCTGATATAACACAATATGAATAAAGAATCCTTTGAAATGAGCTGGAAGTTGATTGAACGCTCCCTACTCCCTCCCCTCCGCCTCCGTTCCATTCAATAAACCTCAAATAAGCCTTTGTTAGGAGACTCACGAAATACAGCTTTCAATGACGAATGGCGTGTTGCCTATAATTTTCTTGGAATTGGATGCCTTTAATTTGAATGTATTTCTTTGTCGATTAAAATGTCGGTCTCCGATAAGAAAAAAAGGTAAAGGCTATGCCTCAAAACGAATTCAATTCTCGTTTTTATGTAGAGGGGAAACGGTCGTTTCAAAGAGTTGTTTTGGCAGGAGTTTTATTATATTATTTCACATTATATAATTTGTTTCTTATAAAATAATTATACCTGTCAGCCATATTTTAAAGTCCGTTTTCAAACCTTAGGGTAATATTTAACAATTACGCATTCTTCAATTACGGGAGGGTGGGGAAGGCAACCCCTTCCCTCCGCGTATCATTCGTAGTATACTTGTAGTATTTTCCGTGGTATTAAAATGGTATTATTCCAAAAATTATGTGGTTCTTCTTAAATATGGCGGACTTTAAATATTATTAATGTCGCTTGTTTACGAGATATCCCAACCAAACTAATTTTCTGTCCAACAAGGCACCCGTGTACCGAACTTCAAATCTCTAAGTCCAATAATTCAAGATTGATGAATGGCTAGCGCGCCCTCTGGTGGATCGATTTCAACCACAATCATTTTTCAACTCTTGCCATGACTAAATGATGCCTGCATGCCAAACTTCAGCTCAATCGGATAAAGCGTTTGGGCACTATAGTGGAGAAACACACACAAGCAGCAGACACAGAGAAAGACACAAACGAACAGACACAGAGAGACACACAGACAGAATTCGGGCTGGAAATGGTCTCAATAGTCTCGGGAGGGGTTAAAATGTATATAACCGTCTTCACCTCGATTTTTTTAGCCATATGTTAAACATAACAGCAACACAGCACACCACCACAGCAACGCGTGGCCGAGTACAGCTAGTTATATTATTTTTTTTTGATTTGATAGCTTTGATTTTCCTATCGGTATGATCCCTTATTATCAAAATCGATAACTCCCGGGAGTAGAGTTTGGCAGAAGTATCTTGAAGCACTGGAACAATTGTACGGATTGCTCCTTTCTGGAGTAGGTACGGGAATGTGATTCCGATCAGAGCGGCCCGACCCCAGAGTTCCACGCTATACGTTAGCATTGAGTGCACGTATGCGAAGTAACACGAGCGCAAAGAAACACAGTGTAGAAGTGATCGTAGACGGCACGACGGTTTTTCATCTGAGGTCGTTGTCCACATCGAAACCCAGAAATCTGGCCTACGTTGCAGGTCGCAAGGATTCACTGTTGCAGTTCACTCTTATTCACGGCACGTGAGTTAAAATGCATGAAATAAGTCTTGTTAACATTCAAAATAAGGCAATTTATCTTGAATCAGTTGTCAAAGTCATTCAAAACTTTTCAGTTTTAAACGCCAGTGGATGTGAATCTATAGCATTCATATAAACAGTGTCTAACAGCAGATCAGCCATATCATTGGCTTTGATGGCGTTATTCACAAAGGCGACGAATACCCCAGAAATTGTTATTGAGGGTTACTTACAGTAAACGTCCCCGCTATGACTCTAACCTACTCTATTCAGTGAAACAAAGATTCTACATATTCGTCCGTTGTTCATGATTTTTCTACAAGACATCAGAGGCTTCTCTGATACGCGACGTCAACAAGAATGGCGGAAGGGACCAACCATGTAATTCCTCGCATACATACAACTTTTGCTCAAAGACAGTTGTTTTTCATCTCGCCAAAAATGTATAATACCTAAGTGTCTTTATATACCATAAGAGTCTTTAAAATATATCCAAAATATACACCGATTTAAGACAACAGTAAAAAAACAACTCATTGACGATATAGGTCGTTTACTGACTACGAGGAATTGCTGGTATAACTAACCCTATTATTTGTTGTATAATTATGTGTATATTATGTTATCCTATTATTTTAATAATAATATTGAAAGTGGTTTAGTTGTCAAAAAACGTCAGTTACTGCTCAAAAAATAAAGGCAATATGTTTCGTATTCCCAGATACAGGCTGTTCGGTCTAGTTAGAAATCCGTCTAGAATTATCGCATGGTTTGTGTTTATGTTTTCCTTATTGCTTATGTAACTAATTACAATTTATATATGTACAGATATAAATCGCTTACATTCGGGCAGTGAGTTATCACTATCCGAATGTAAGCAAATCAATAAATAGCGTCATACAATATTTTTTATACAATGTCATGAGGATTTTGAAATATCATATCTCCTATATGAAATCAAGGACTATTGCGTTTATTTGACATTATAACATAATTTTAAAGATAAGTCTACCCTGGACAACGCCACGACGTTAAGTGCCACCAACTTAAAATAGTAAAATCCGTTTTAATTATTTTATCATATCTCCTTTCTTTGTTCGTCCACGTTCCAATCTGCAGAAACATATTTCAAATATGTGTATGTAAAGCGATCGAACTGTATGTGATGGTACTCCAAACCCTCTTTCCCATTGAGGGTTGAGGGGGAGGGGGTTACATTGAAACTTGCACCATAACACCCTTTTTCATATACTTTCTCAATGCTTCGATCCCATAGAACCATAGATCCCATAGTTTAGATATTTGTCATCAAAGTAGTCGGAAACGGCGCGGCGGTACGGATCTCTTAATCGAACGAAAATCGCTTGCCTTTGTGGGTGGTCACACTTTGAAGCCGCAATCTTTCAGTGCACCATGTGTGTGCACCACACATAATTTTTGATCAGCATAATCTTGTTTTCCTGTGTCAAGGTAAACTCTTATCTATTTTCTAATCGGGGCGCAGAACGTCTCTACCTCACTATGTAGGTGTTTTGTCCTTTAACTGAAACATCCTATGATCGTCCGTCGGTCATTTCCTAGACTACGTCGTTTTGGTCATTCCAGTCGGATTTGAAACGAGGCATAAAAAAATCTATCGAAACGAGGCATAAACTGTCTGCAGTGAGTTCTAAGACTATCGCACAGGTGGAACCACACGGTCGGCATTGAAGATCCGAATTCAGTTAACAGTACAGTCAGGAAATCGATTTGCAAGACTGCAAAACGACTGTTCATTGTGTGAGTCCAATCTGTGCGATTCGGAGTCACCCCCGCTTTCTAGGCGCTCGCTAGAGAGGGGCTAATTTTCATCCCCTGTTGCCATGGCAACAACGCACAGTGTTTCATTTCACAGAAGCTACAACTAGAAATTATCAGGTAGCTAAATGAAATGAACAAAGTGAAAAATGTAATACAACTATGTTATATATGTTATATAATATATGGTGACAAAGTTGATATTTGTAATATTTTGGTATGTTCATTAATTTCTTAATCACGTCTCATCCGACCGCCTCCTCGAAGAAGGACTGAACCTAAAAGGGCCGCTGTGAACTCTGCCTGCGGCTATAACCTGCAGTCGTACACAGTAGGGATCGGAAGTTCCGATCTGGGGAAACACCAGAACAGGGCAGTTTCGCACAGTGCGGCGTCAGCCAATCGCTTGCACAATTCGACACATAACCGGCGGAGTCTGGAAACATACGTTTCCAAAGAAGCGTGGTAGTTATTACCTGGCGTGTTCTATCCTTAGAAACCATCCGTTGGCCACCCGATCCCGTGAGATTGACGTGCAAAGGGCGCTTCGGATGCTCAACAATTTTGATGTACAAATTACCGAGTGGAGAATAGAGAAATCCACCCAAATCTAGTAGTACGGGCGTGAGGACGTCCGCTGGGTGGCAGTAAACCCAATAAATACGGCAGAAACCTCATTGTGCCCCATAGTCTGTCCCCTAATGGCGATTCATGGCGTTTTCATTCTCAAATAATAGATACGTATGTGAGGTCATCTCGTATATGACATTGTTTTCTATCGATTAAAAAATCGAACCCTACTATTGCTATTACGTTTTCTTCCAGCAGCGTTATTTCGTTTTCTCGTGGCCTACAAATATACTTAAGATAAATTATGTACATGAACATAATTAAAACAAATATAATATTTGCAAATGTGATCTAGACTCTAGATTTTTTTAAAATTGAGTTCTTATAATAGGTTTTTGAGAAGTATAATATGTCCACACTTAAGAAGTCTGTATTATACCTGTAGATATGACAGGCTTTATATAGGTATGCATTTTGCGATGCGTTGGTTTTCACCACAGGGAGACGAAATAATCGATGCGATCGAGCAGGGCGAGGAGGAACATCGCCTTAAATCGATGGAATGATTTAGCAAACTATGCTCGATCAAAGTTCTACGGCTCTCCAATAGCATCAGCTTGTGGGATTTTAATGGTTTTATACGTCAATGGGGATTGTCTTTTTTAAAGTAATTAACGATAACAATGGCTACTGCCTATACAAATAAATACATAATTAAAAAACCAATGGCAAAAAATTTATAATAATACTTCACTTTACTACAAAAGAAATCATGGCAAAGTTAAGACGAGTGATTTTCGATGGTTTTCGAGTGATTCTCGTGATAGTTGGATATGAGTATTTTAATGTTCACTGTGCGGCGTGGCATTCTATGCAGATATCGAGTGGAAACTGTGTGCTGCTGAATTTTCGGGGCGAGTTTCACCCTCGCCTCTGCGGCTATACGATCGCTATGTAGGTGAGCGTGTCTGCGAGGCGAAAACAAACACGTGGTCGTGTCGTTTCCCTTCACAGGCTAACATTAAAAATTATCCATTGTGCTACTATGTCTTAATTTGTGTCACCCTTTTCAGTCAAATTAACGCTGGACTGGATATATTAGATAACACCAGCAAGGACGCGGATACAGCTCAATTATTGTTTTGGAAATGTTCCTTGAATAAAATGCTTGTCGTGCCCAACTCCTTTATGTTTTTTGTCCATTTGGCGGATAACGGATGTAGGTATCGATATTGTTTACTCTTGTTAAAGTATATCAGCAGTAGTACGTACCTATTACAAGATTGTTATGAAGAAAGAAGGACTATTATGATATACCTAATATTAAATTTGCACTTTTAAAATTAATTAAAAAATATATATTTATATTTATTTATTATTTATTTATTTATTTATAACGTACAAGAACAAAAAAATACAAGGACATGCATACTGTTGTACATGAGGAATAATTAAGAACAAACATTATAATAGCGAAAAACATAGCTCTATGGATATAAATATGCTAGCATATCCGAATGAGGCGAAATCGCACAACCAACTAGACCTAGAAGGTCTGTCTCTGGCTGTGCTGTGTTATACCAACAGTAACTGTATTTTTGTAACTCGCGAACTGACGAAGGTGATCAATTTTAAATATTTCTAAATCTAACAAATGTGTTGTTACACAAATTAAAGTAAAATTTAAAGTAGAAAAAAAAATATATATATATGTATGCAATTAAGGGCTAAAAATAAAGTAAACTTTACATTATATACAATAAATTTAAGGGGAAAATAAGTAATAATATATACAAATATATGAATAAACACTACATTCTAGTATATATGTTTAAGAAAATGATATGTAATATTGCACAATTTTACAAATACATATTTTTTTTTAAATATTCACCCTACAGTATTAATAAGGTCTTTAGTTTTTGAACGCCCAATATCTAGAAGCCAGTTTTTTACTTTACCTTTAAAACTTACATAATTTTTCACATTTTTCGTGGTTTCACATAGTGAGTTATAAACTTTCGGGGCGATAAAAAAACATTGTCTTCGGGCAAATGTGCTTTTAACCTTTGGAATTGTGAAAAATTCCTTACCAGCATTTCTCGTTAAGTACAATTGTTGACTTCTTGCTCTGTACTCTTTAGTTTTGTGAAAGCTTACAAGGCACTGCTTAATAAATAGCTGGCAGATATCCAAAACCTTAAACTCCGCAAAGAGCTGGTTTGAACTGTACCGAGGAGGCTTTTTGTTTATGACTCTTATTAGTAACTTATATGCAGACAAAAAACCACAAAATTAAAAATTTCAACTGAAAATAAACAAAGATAATAAACCTACAAACGCTGCAACTAACGGGTATTCTCAAGATATGTTTTAAGCTGGATATATCAACAATAATCAACAACAAATAATCACTATAAAAAATTACAAACAAAACTAAAAACAATAATAATAATCAAATTAACAAGTACTCAATCATTATAAAAAACTGGAAATCTTGGGCTTCTAAAATCTTCCTATCATATTCTTGTGTTGGTCCTTCAATATCATGTAGTGGTATTGTCCTTCAATCCATCCTTCCTTATCAAAATAGTCTGCTAGTTGCAGCATTCCCCCGGAATTGAAGTCAATGTCCTATTTTAGATGTTTTGATAATTTTGACAAAGATTTTTTAAAAAACGAGGTAGGTAATTGTACTTTTTTGTAATTGACCCAACCGATTACAATAATCAGATTTTAAGGGAAAAATTGTATTTTGCATATATTACAGATAATGTTGGTAGAATGGAAATAGTCAAAGGAAAATAAAAAAAAATGAATAGAACACAATTTTATCATAACGGTAATAATCAAAATAGTAAATAATCGAATTCAGAATTAAAATCAAAGTTATAAAGAATAAAATTGTCACAATGATATTAAACTACAAATATCACTATCATAAATAGTATTCTTATAAATAGTCAACTAATCAATAGTTAACTAAATAGTCAAATAATAAATAGTCAAACAGATTTTAATTTTTACTTCGTAATATTTTGTATTTGAATTTATTTTATAATTATTTTAGACTACTTTTATTATTTAATGATTGTTTTAATTTCTTTTAGATAATATTTGTGTATTTTACTATAAAAATTTCGTAACCGTTTTGATCTTAGGTTATAAAACCATTAGATTTCAAAAAAACATTTTTGAAGAAAACTTTTTAAAAATGTTGTTCTCCTTGTCAATCATAGTGTTTAAATATTTCTTGCATATTTTCTTGAATAAATGAAATGAAAATAAAAACATCTGAATCAATACTAATATAATCAGACAACTATGTACTAATAAGAAGTACTCTTTAAATTCGCCCAAGTTATAAAAAAGGTTACTTGTCATTGTCCTCGATTTTTTCTTAAATTGCAAGTCCATTGGTAATTTAGTACCATTAGGGTGGATATTGTATTAATTATTGCTCAGATATAAATAACTCTTATGCCTCTTAGCTAATCTAGCACGAAGCACTCATGCCTAGCTTGAATTTACTCCGCGTGTTGTGAGAATGGATGTCAACATTTATTTGGGTCTATTCTAAATGATGTCTGGCATACATAAGACACTGAAATATGTATGCCGAATACATTGTCATTATTCCTGCGTTGATAAACTATTCCTAGCTAGGAGTTCTATTCTGCAATTGATATGGGCTACGAAGTAATCTTTTTAACAATAAAAAATAGTCTGCTAGTTGCAGCATTCTCCCGGAATTGAAGTCTATGTCCTATTTTAGATGTTTTGATAGTTATGACACCGTTTTTAAAAAAAACGAGGTAATTGTACTTTTCTAAACAAATATATACCTATAGTTGATAAGAATTTCATAATTTCGAAAATTAATACGGCAACCTTATTATTGTAATTGTGTACATTTAATATAATGTAAAATCTTCATTTGACAAGATATATTGTACATAGATATTTCATTACATACACACTGCAGGAAGTGCGAAACCATGCGTTGAACTCTAATTTCAGGTTATGTTTTATGAACTATCCGTCTTAAGGGTGCGGTAGACTACCGGGTGCGGATCAAAAACCATCACGACCACCATAAACGTGTCATTGTGTATTATCAAGACACCTTATCAGTGGCAGCGTCAGCCCCAGAAAATAACAAGGGTACGAAACAAATTAATTAGGTAACAGACCTAAGGGGCTCTCTAGACGATCAAGCATGCTTGTCAAACATCGCGTCGCGGGCTGGGAAGGGATCATCGTAAACCGCAGGAAATATGCAAATATTTTTTTGTAATATTTACCAAAAATGCCTTATTTTGTAGTTTATACCAGGGAGTCACGTTAATTAGACGTAGTTGATTGATGAATGACGCGACTCTCTGGTATAAAACTACACAATTAGGCATTTTTGGTAAATATTAAAAAAAACATTTTTCCTGCGGTTTACGATCCCCTCCCAGCCAGCGACGCGATGCTTGACAAGCATGCTTGATCGTCTAGAGAGCCCCTTAGGTTTGCACTTGTTAACCTATAAAATACGGCTTCTGTTTATATATCAAGAATACGTAACTCGATTGTTTTGGAAAAGTTGTTTTGCAGTAGAAGTATACCTTTATAACAGTTCATGTTTTCAGAGAGGACATTTTTCAAAATTAATTACATTGGATTAATTCAATAAGGATCCAGCGAGTCTCTGTCAATCGGTTATAATTCATTATTTTCGTGTTTTCAAGATTTTTAAAAATATATTTTTTTAACAATCAACAATCTTGTGCCCGGTGATATAAATTACTCATCGTGCCCAGTGACCTAAATTAAGAAATACAATTTAATGAAATAAAAATAAGGAAGAAAACATAATAAAAGAAAGCCGACGTTTTACCGAATCCCATCAATTGTGACATCATAAATCACGACCCGGACCGCTAATTTAATTTCTAAAATTACATACATGCATCTTCATACGCTCTTTCAAACAGTCATCTTACGTATTTTTTCGGTTAAACGCGAGTATCAAACCTTAAACGCTTATTTTGGATTTATTTAACTCCACGCTAGAAACCATACTTGTGTGTGTTGTTTTCATGCTCCATTGAAATAACCACCCAAAAACAATAAGAAAAAATATAACGTATTTTGAAAAAGTGTTGCTTGTGTTCTTTTAAAAATAACCAATTCGGTTGTAATATGTTTTTAAATCGTGTGATTTTAAACCCACAATTAAGACTGATGATCCATATTTTCATTCCTTATTACACAATTATCGTTGTTAAAAAAAGTTGTGTTTAAAGTCGAAGATGTAGATACTTTTATGCAGGCATATCCTAAAAAAAAGGGATGCCCAGGAATTATCTATTTTCCGCCCTCTTATTTAGGATGAAAAATTGGATCCTCATCCAGATCATGTGCACGAAATTGAAGAAGGCATACCTATTTAGTGGAAGTACAAAATATCGAATGTTAAAGACATGAATCGAATGAGGAAAAGAAGTATTGTTTGTCATTAAAAACAATCTGCAGGAATGCAAATAAATGATACATATTGCAAATACATAAGTAATGTAATGGAAAATTGATGGTCAAAGGAGACCAAGCAGAAACCTATAACTTGAGAGATCGGTTAGAAAAAAATACAACATACAAGAGGTACAAGGTATCGAATGTTGAGTTTATGAATCGAATGAGGAAAAGAAGTACTGTTTGTCATAAAAAAAACAGAGACTGGGGGAATAAGAATACAGGATAGCTACTGCTATTAAGTAATGTGATGGAAAATTGATGGTCAACGAAGGCCAGGCAGAAATCTATAACTCAAGAGGTCGGTATGAAAAAAGTACAACATACAAGAGGTAAAACGTATTGAATGTTGAGTTTTTGAATCGAATGAGGAAAAGAAGTACTGTTTGCCATCAAAACCTGAAACTGGAGGAATACAAATAAAGGATTCAGTAATGTAATGGAAAATTGATGGTCAGCCAGAAACCTATAACTTCACCAATCTGAAACCTATAACGATCGGTATGAAAAAAGTACAACATCTCTGGTTCGTGCAGATGTGCAGCTTCGAGAGCGAAGATAGCTATGAGAATCTCGAAGTGTCTGTATAATAGTAGCCGTAATTGTGCTTCCAATACTGGGTTTTAAGTTACAATAGGATCGCAGATATATTTCAGGAAATAAGGAATGTTTTCTAGATTAAAAATGTCGAATCCTTCTTACCGATGAATCCATCGAATGCGCCATAAGACTGACAACTAATAATCAGCAGCAAAGCAAGCAACTGCAGTTTCAGTGTCCTGATGAAGGATAGTTTTGCTTCAGGGCACAGTGGGCAACTCATTTTCCCGCCTCTCGCATGGTAGTTCGCGCGGGCTCTGGGCGGGCTTCAGGAGCGCGCTGAAAGCATCGCCTTTCAGATGCGAGTGCTTTCAGGTCGGGTTGCGCCGCCGCTATCAACTTACGATAATGCACCGGCTGAAAGGCCGCGGCACGCACTCACTTATCTACGGGAAAAAACTTCAATCCATTCGGCGGAATGCTATCATTTATTTCGGTCCTGTCGTCTTGGCCGGAGTGCTTCGCGGTGCACATGATGCCGGGAGCGTAAAACACGATTCCGCGAAATGTTTGTTTTCGCGCGTATATTTACGCGCGAGTTCTGACGAAAAGACACCCCTCGACGCGACCGCGAGGAATAGCGCGCTGACACCGACTGACCGCATTGCCTAGTGTACACGGAGGTTACGCGTTAAGTCCTAGGCGGGCGCCTCGGGCGGAGGGCGCTCTTTTGGGGAACTCCCCAAAAAAAATCAATTAATTTATGCACGTGATGAAATGCAATAACAACATCAGAAGACCGACTAAATCAGAATTACATATTTACTACGTGCATTAAAAAAATCAGTAGGCTCATACAGAAACCGAATACAAAAATGTCGACTGCTAAATGCAATTAGGATGGGCGATCTAAGTCCTTACAGAATAATATATGGGACTAGCGGAGCTTCAAAATAAAATTACTAGGTATTGCCTAGGTAGGTATGCCATTTTCAAACTTTTCATCTTAGCGTCTCTTGACAAACCATAAAATCGATAGGAGAGGAGAGGGATGTCTGAAATAAATATATTTTTTATTTTATTGGGTGAACAAACTAACAATTAACAATCACAAAAGATACAAAATAATACTATGACTAATTAGACGTTTACTCTATTCATCGTTAAATGTCCGTTACTTACAGATATAATTATTATATCCTTTATTATTGATTTTATTAGTTGAGAACTAAAAACTATGTAATTTAATGGCCTACTGAATCGTTCTTGTGGGATAGGGTGTTTGTCAAAAAGATCAATCTCCTACCTTAGCTAGGTTTAGAATATGTACACTTATTGAAAAATGTTTTTGTATTAGGATAAGGATGTTTTATATATTGTATAGGTATATAATATTTTTTCTTTTTTCCCTTTCTCCTTAAAAAATATATTTTTAGGATAAAGGAGGTTAGGCCATATAACTTCGGCAGGGCACTAGAGCTTTTCCCCGCTTTTGAAATAAACGTTAAATGTACATCGCTTCACGGGTGAGCAATGTGTTCTATTAGGTCAGTGATTCCAAAAGTGGACCAGGTGGACATCCAGGGGGCCACGAAAGACCCGACGGGAGTCTACGTTGGCGTGAAAAATATGGTAGAAATGTATGGGAATAAGGTAGAAATGTAGCAGCAGGGGGTCCACCAAAACCAGTAAAATTTCGAAAGTGGTCTACGAGAAAAATAGTTCGGGAACCTCTGTATTAGGTTCATCATTGAAGCTATTTACGAAGGCATTATTAAGTAGTATACGGACGGGTAAGTAGGTATGCTTACCTCGTTCTTCAAGAGTCACCGAATATTTCAAAGCACGTTTCGAACATTAAAATTCTCCCTCCATTGTGAGGATGTCCACGTGTCACGCTCGCAGGTGTCCTCAACTCGAGTTCCTTACTGAGCCATAGCCTAAATATATTCTCGCGTGCTTTTTAAAATAGCACCGTGAGAATTTATGCATCTAGTGGGAAAAACTCTATTCGTATTTTTGGGAGCGCTTCATTTCAACGGGGCAATCAAACGAGATGCATCGTCCGATGAAGAATGCCGGAGAGCTATAAAATTTATAGCTTTTTGTTCCGTTAGCGTCGGCGCCCAGGATGCATTTCCAAAAATGATAGATATGCGATATAAAACATAATTTATTGTTATTTAAGCGACGACTGATGAATGATGATTTTTTGCGGTTTTTAAGTGAATTTCAAGATAGGTACATAATGTTTCTAAATCAATTTAAATCTAATCGTTAATTGTTTAAAAGATCATGATTACAGATACAAAATAACGAGACCTAACCTAACTGGATCGCATGAAACGTCCGCACTAAAGTACGCTCATATAGGTTTATTCGAATACAGCCTAATGATACTAATCATTGAAAAATTACAAGAAACCAATAAAAAAAATCAAGACTACGACAATATTATTACAATGCAATTATAATTACTATATTTAAACAACCACTTAATTGTTTAACTACAAAACCTTTCTCAATAATTGAGAAAGCTTTAGATTGGATTCTGTAGGTCGATTCGGTCTCTAAGCAGTATAAATTCCCTGAAAGTCTCGGATGCACAGTCCTCCGTCCAGATATAACTCTTTACTCTCTATCTCGGAAGGTGGCCCTTATTGTAGAATTAACTGTTCCCTGGGAATCAAATATCCCAAAAGACCACGGAACGGCTTTACTGTTCACCTTCACGCGGTGGAAGTTGGCGCTCGTGGCCTGTCAGCTAAATCTCTGTTTCACATCTTTAAAGATCTTGGTCTTTCCAGAATAATAAACAACTGTTTCCTAGAAAAAGTATCGAAAACCGCGATTTACTCATCTTAAATTCTATGCCTTCGAAGGGGGAGTGAATAGGTGGTAAGCTGAACGCTCACATGTGGCAAGACAGCTGTCCTAAACATACCACAGCCGGTCGTTAGTCCGGAATCCACTCCTCACCCCCAGAAGTGTAAAAAAAAATGTATTATGATGGGCTCGACTCCGGTCGGTGAATTCCATGGCAGCTCCGTTTGTATTTTATTTTATTTAGTATATATTCGACTAAACGCCTCCCATTACCTATTCTTCAATATCGCAATGTGTAACGTGTAGAAACTTGGTATAAGGGAGTTGTTAATTCGCACTTTTTGTTTTAGAGTTTGCCACAGATATATAGAGATACAGCGATAATATACTCATAAGTAATTATATTTGGCATTTAGATACACATATTCTGTTTCCAGCCTTTCTATGGTTCGTCCCTCGTTTGATGTTTACTACGAAAATATGACTACGTCTCCAGTAAAAAATCAATGTCTGTATCGATTCATTACTTGACGTTGGAGACAGAAATATAGTTGGTGCAATTAGTTTTGTTTAACAAATTTCACCTCACCATCTTATCTGAAAGATAAGTCATTATCTCCCACTCCGATCAAGTCAGATAACAATCATTCCAATCCTTATTAAGCCATAATAACTCGTTATATTCTCACGTCTTCTCTGTCCATGTATTCGATTATGGAAGCAGCTCGCTCCAAACATCAGATGCGTTCAAATTGCTCTCTAGGTTTAAGTTTCTTCAACAAACAATAGGCCCCTTCACTCTTGCCATCTTTTTTTGATTTGCTGGGACATACCCAGTGTTATTTGTCGTTTTTTTCAATTATTTTTTAAATGTGCTTTAACTACCCGACGACCTTCCAACGACACTACGGTTAGCTGAAACTTGTCCAATATGTAATTTATTTATTATTTAATTTTGCTTTTTGTATCAGATGTCAAGGTAATTTTGTTTAAACATAAAAAACTGTCTTCCCAGCTTCCGAACACCGACGATTGTAATTCATCATCATAATCATAGGGTGCCGTCTCCTATAAGTGGGGGTTGGCGGGACCAGCAATCTTTAACCTTCAGCTCTAATAGCCTCTGTATGGTTTAAAGCATATGTGTGGCTTATGAGTTTACTTTTCTTCTTCCACGACCACATTTCCCATGTCTTACCCCTCCTCCTTAATCCCGTGATGTATCTACGAACAATGAAGCTCCCGCAATTGGGGCCCGAATCAATACTGTTGAACTAAAGACGAGACGAGCGCCCGCGATGCCACGCATAGTCGCCCGCGAAAATGCTTATTAGTCAATATCAAGTATAGTTGATATACATAATTGTCAAATTTGGAACTGGCGTTATTGGGGAGCTAATGGACCCTGTTGCAGTTTAGCCACTAGGACCCATGTGTTCAGGGTCGGTCAAACTCACGGGTCAACACCCATCCCGCGGCCTCCACGCAGAAGGGAGAGCCAGGGTAGGACGCTGGCCTGCGGGCCAGTCTCCCCTAGGAGTCAACCTTTGGGCGCTCCTGGACGGTTTCCACACTCGATTGTGCAATCGAACAGCCGGGGGAGTCTGGGGACAGTAATGTTTCCTATATAGCGGGGGTGGTTGTTAACCTTATGGCAACTGCTCTTGAAACGACCATTCGGCCACCCGGTCCCGGGTGAATAAGCCGGGCAAAGGATGCCGTGTTCCGCGATAAATTCGGCGACACCGTATCACCGCTTCATACGAGAGAGGTGTGCGCAAGCGACTTCGATCCTGTAACCAGTCAGGAGGTAGGGGTTATCCTGAAGGTTAATTGCAGACGGAGATCCTGAAGGTTAATTGCAGAGATATCCTTCCAAACTGGTAGTTAGGGGGCGAGGCTAACCGCTGTGTACCTTTCCCGGTGCCTCGCCGTAAGGCGTTGGCCTCTGGCAGGCAGGCGGCGTATTATAGCTAGACTTTGGATTGTTTTTCGTCCCAATTCTTCTGCGCTCACCTCACGGGAGACAGAACGATAAATATTGTTAAAACTTCCTGAGGTGACTAGTTCCCTCGTTGTCATTGGTTCCTAATGGTTCAGTGCAGCTTGGGTGGTGTTAGCCAAAAATCTATTTCATCTAGTCTGCCCAATTCACGGTTCAACTCCCATCTGGTAGCCTCCTCGAAGAGGGGCTTACCCTGTCAGGGCCGCTATGAGCTTCTGCCACGGCTGTAGTCCTGCAGTCGGAGGCGGTTGGGATCAGAAGATCGCTGATTCGGGAAAATACTTCGGGCGGAACTAGGCGTTTGAGGCACTATCTGTACTTGCGGAAAAGACGAAGAAAGCCCCATCCAGCTAATAACCAGGGGGTCTGCAGATCTACGTTTTCTATGACAACGGAGGGTAGTTGTCGACCTGACGTCTTCAACCCTTGAGTCAACCCATCTGCCATCCGATCCCGAGTGACCATGGCGGGCAAAGGGCGTCGCGGTACGCAAAATATTCAGACTGAATAACCGCTTACGTCAGGTAAAGGCCGCACAAGCGACCTCGAATTCGTGACCAGACCGGGGGATGGAGAAATCCGGCCAAATTTGGTAGCAAGGGCATAAGGCTGGTTTCACTTCCTAGTGCCTCGAAATAAGGCGTTGGTCTCTTACGAGCGAGTTGGTGGAGTTAGACTGTGGACTGTGTTGTTTCTAAAGTCTCTGTGTAATCACCTCACAGCTGAAAGAACGATTTTCATCGTGATAATATCCAGAGGTGTCGGGTTCGCCTATTGCAGATGACAGCTCAAAGTGGCGTCTTTGGAAGCAGTTAATAGTTTCAGTTCAGTTGGCCCATTAACACATGTTGCAGTGCAGTTGCGCCACTCGTTAACCTGGGTCGGCTCAACTCACGGCGCAGCACCCATCCGGTAGCCTCCTCGTAGAAGGTCGAACCTGGAAAGGACTCTGTCTCTCCTGTCACGGTGTGTATCAGCTCCGCCGGGGCATGTTTTCGGGTGCTGCGTTAGCCAATAGACTGTGCACTCTGGCGAATAACCGGGGGGGGGGGGGTCTGGAAATGGTCTTATATGTTTCCTAAGCAGTGGGGGTGGCTGTTTACCTGATGGCAGTTACTCTTGAGGCGACCCTTTGTCCATCCGATCCCATGTGAATGATGGGCAAAAGGAAAAGGGCAAATACGAGCAAAAGACGGTCCGCGATAAATTTGAACTGAATTACCGCTAACATCAGGTAGAGGTAGCGCAAGCGACTTCGAACCAGCGACCAGGCTGGGGGACGGAAAAATTCGGCCAAATCTCGTAGAGAGGGCGTAAGTCGGCTCGCTAGGTTTATTTCCCAGTGCCTCTCGCTTTAGGGCGTTGGACGCTTACGGGCTGTTGGCGTAGCTAGACTGTGGATTGAGTCTTTGCATTTACTCCATGGGGGATGGATTGGCTAGTGTCGTTAAACTCCCGGGGGTGACGAGTTCGCCCGTTGTAATTAACATCCGTCTTTGGGATTAGGCTCCACCCTCATTAGTGGCCTTTGATAGTGACACTTTCGCACCTATTTGTACCTGCGGATGGTTTGAATATTCTATAAACTTGGACTGCATAATCTTGAACGAATAGAATTTAACCGTGACGCGGATTTAGGTTATTATGTTTTGAACTGTAATGTTTTCCTAAAGAAAAATATAAGTGGTTTAGATAGATACAAGGTTTGTATTGTTACACTAATTGCATGAATTACTTGCTTATCGCTTTCAAATTTTGGCCTAAACTAAACTTGCATTTTATCGATCTCAGTTAGTAGCATTTCAATAGAGAAATCCAAAATTTTTTTATCCCTTTATTTTGAGGAGTACCGTTAAAGTATTTTTTTTGCTCCTTACATTGTATAAAGCTCGTATTTTCTGAAATGTAAAGTTTCAAAATCACTTGCAAAGCGTGTGAGCCGTCAATTGAATCATTAAAATGAATGAGTGTATTTTGTTTTATTTCAATTAGTTTCTGACAGCTGATGAAGGCTTCTTTGACACTCGTCACTATTTTCCCTTTTCTGTATTTCGTATATTCATATCAAAGCGATTTAGTCCAACCATATCAGGTAATTAGACCCTTGGCAATGGGTGCGAAGAAGTTTCCGAAGTCCTAATGACAAATACGCCAGCTTATATTTCCTCTACTATATGTACGAGTATCAATGACGTATCCAGGGGGGCAAGGGACCCCCCCCCCCCCCCCCGCCGAGTTTATTTCAGTAAAATATAAAACCGAAAAAAATTGAGAATCAGGGAGATTCCGCAATTTATGTACAAAAAATGTACGATTATACCTAATGTCAGGCCCGTATCCGATGGGATGGGGAGAAGGGGGGAGGGAGGCGGGGTAGTTGGATTTTAACCCCTACGCAATCCGGCGTATTTTTACACGACTGCCCAACAAAAAAGGTGTGTAATATGTTCAGGGTTCATCTATGTATGTTTTCTGTTTCTTTATTCCACTATAACTTCTAAACGCTTGAACCGATTTAGAAGTATGTGGTATTGTTAGAACCGGTATGTCATATTTTGGCCTTAACTGTCAAAATATCAAGTAAATAGTTGTGTAAATGTCCAAATCTTCAAATGTCAATAAATTAACATAAATATATCGTGTTTAGTGTGAAATGAAATGTCCGAAAATATATATTTATGTATATGAGTAAATATATAAACCACAAAAATTTCATTAAGAAACTTTTAAAAAATAATTTTAAATACAGTAGTTTACTTTTTGTAACGGCACTCATTCCTTTTGATATATTAACTTGTTGTTTCGTTGTACGGGCATATTCAAGTTTGGTGGTTACCGCGCCGGTTATTTTAATACAAGTCCCCTTAAATAAATTAAAATAAAATGTTAAAAATTTATTTTTTATTACTTTTTACCTGAAAAAAAAATTTACAGGAGATTCGAAAAACTAAGATGAAAATCATTTACAACTTTTTTAGATTCAGCCCTTTTTTACCGTTGAATAAAAATAATGATTTTACTTCCCACATGGAAGAAAGAAAGAAAACTAGTTTTATTGTACTAAAAAACTTAGTGATAAGAAAACTTAAATTCTATTTTTAATTAGTGACACGAAAGGAAACCCATGCATCAGACGCCTACTGAACGTCGTACCACTACTCATTAGGGCAAATATATAATAAAATATTATAGATGCATTAATATAAAATGTACTCTAATATACCTGCAGCACATCCGCCACATAAGCCCTATCACAGGTGGGAATGGGTGAGACTTTAGTATGTTAAGCTAAATTTTCAAAACTTTTCATCATTATTTTATCATATTGTCACTGAAAATATCGATGCTTTTGCCCCTCTGTGTGCAGATCATTAAGAGATCGAGTGGCATACTCCTCGGCATGAAGCTCAATGATATTATGTAAACACAGCAAACATCAACATGATAATATATCATTTTGTAGAGAAATACCATGTCTATCAGATTTCGACGCTTACGAGTTCAAAATTCAACATTCAGCCATTTCAATATTCAACCAGACAAACGTCTTGAGATTGCCGTAATCTTGGTCTTACCGTGGTTTTCTTCATCAACTATACAGCTAGCTTCTGGTACCTATTTCGGTAATCAGCAGTTGCAGATCTTCTTGAGAGAAGGCGATGATCGCTACATCTTTGAAATATATATTGTTTATAATAATAATCGGGTATCCGTTTGTAGCACCGTCTCCTATGTTTAATAATCGCGATTGCGAACCCCTATTTGATATCCCCTGAAATCTGGGATTTAGCGGGAGTCGTCCGCGTGCACGTGCACGCGTGCAGTGATGCATGTGTTCAGTTCGCACAACTTTATTCCTCCTCCCTATTATTGATTGAGTCCAGAAGGAGCCATTATCCCCTCCTGTTATGCTGAGTAAGTGGGGCATGTATCCATGCCATCCGCAGGGTTATTTCAAGTGTCCTACTGCGTCCTTCCACGTTTCCCTTTTGCTCAAATCATGCCGATCAATAACAATGCACCTCATATCAATATTTAGAAATACAATACAGTGCTGACACACTTGGATAAGTGATACAAGAGGAAATATCAATATGGATTTACGGCGTCCTCGGAAATAGCTCTTCAGACGATGCCCGAAGTAAGACGGCATAAAAAAAATTACGGTTTGCATTTTCAATTAAAAACTTTAGCCTGGGAGGAAAATCGCGACTATTTGAAAACTACCTTAACCCTAGAATTACGGTGCAAAGCCAGCTAGTGCGTCGACGCGTTACGCTGCGTGTGGTAGGGACTAGTTCACCAGGGTACCAACAATGTAAGTATTGTTATTGGTTTACAATAATTATACCATTTTGTGTCATTTCATTTAATTTATGGACAAGAAAGAGTTGTCGTTGGAATATTCTTACTCAAATTATATTTTACGCTACCTGAATATTATTGACCATGTGTGCAACATTTTGTATTTTTATGTTTACTTACTTATTTTACCTTGCTTACCTTCCTATTTCTACCTTACCATTTTTCCCTTATTTACCTTTTTGTATTTTTTTTTGTTTAGATGTCTTAAATCGCAATTTGTCTACCACCGAGATTCAAAATGCACTACTGGAAACTGTCGGTGAAAAGGATTTGGTTCTTGGAGAAGCTTTAGTAGGTTATAACCAAAACAAAGGAAGAGTAGATATGTACTTTTGACCAGTTTTGCCATACTTAGTGTCTCGCGTAAAACTCGGCGATGGAGATTTCGTATCTTCTATGCAATATTAAATATTGTTGGGATCGATTCCATAATATTACTGCAATCATGCAACGCCACTAAAAAAGAAAGTTCAATACCATACGGACTTTCTTGAAGACCGCATCTACTCAGCCGCTGCAAGATCGAATACAATACCGAACTTTTCTAACGCATCTACAAATAAGTATAGGAGGTATACTAGGCAAAAAGGACATCTGATGTGCCATCTCCTTCTGATTCAAAATCTGGAAAGTGCTCTTCTTCTCCGAGGTCCAAAGATCGTAAATCACGTATGTGATGGATGATTTCGGTTCCTGTTTTTTTGTAAGCAAATCAATGTTTTATAGTAATTAATTCTTAAATAAATAAATAAATAAAACGATGGATAACATGGATGGACTTATGTAAGGAGCTTCAACGACCTATTTGCCAAAACTGCTTAGATAGTCTTTCTTAATAAGACTAAATTGCTTTAAATGTTAACCTTAGAATACCCTAAGAGTCTATATAAATTGATTTTAAATAAAAACAATAATTTGTTTAAAAAAAAAAATATTCATTTATTTATTAGGGGTACATGAGCATCCCAGGGTACCGTTAACGATATTCTGATGTGGGTACGGTTCTAGGGTTACGATGCAGCTGATAAACGAGGAGTTTTATGATTTAGATATTGTATATTATTTGTTTATGCATATATACATTAATCCGCCTGATAATTCATTTTATCATTTCTAGATTCGACTTTTATTGGGATTATTCGACCGATGTATTTTTTTGCAGTACCTTTCTTCCTTTAAATTCTTTTTAAAAAAATATTTTCTTTGATTAGTGTTATTTTCGAGAGTTTTATTCCGATTTGATTAAATAATATTTTTTTACTATTATTATTATTAGTGTACTTTCCTCGTATATGAAAATTATCGATAGTTAAACACAGTTTGGTAAAGTTTTTAAATAAGATTTAAATGTAACACTTTTAAATATTATATTAATAAGTATCATATAAAATATAATTTAAACAAGCTAATGTAAATTACTAAACACGTAAAACCTAACTTGATGTAAATGGTGAATAATCTGAAGGTTTATGCGTTTGGCCGATTGATAACGTCATTATTACCATTACTAGTATTCACTTTGGAATGTCTAATATCTTTTTGTATAAATATTACTCGTTGTAATAATGCTATGTTTTGTATATTCTACAATCTGCATTTATTTATTGAAGAAAATAGTTTATTTGATTTGATACGAGTAGTCGGATAACTTAGACCAAATTCAAATTTAAATTCAAATTCTTTATTTTACAAAAAATCATAATATCAGTTACAAATAAATTAAACCTAACCTAACTGGATCGCACGAGACGTCTGCACTAAGGTAGGCTCAGAATCGTATAATTAAGTACTGCCTAATGCTAAATAAAAAAATATGTTGAAGGATGCCGTAAAAAAATAAAATCAAGTAAACTAAAATTTTAGTAAAAAATAAAATTTCAAATAATCATAAAAGGTATGTGATAATAATAATATAAAGAACAAAAAGCATGCCAATCATAAATATATGGTAGGTGAATAATAATGTGTTAGGTATGGTAAGTTAGATAGGAATAAAGCAAATTAGTTTTTCGGTTTCTTTCCTTCCCTGGGTGATCAACCAGTGGGTTAGTCTTTTTAGTTTATATTTATTTTTATATTTTCTTAGTTTTATTGAACAACGACGGTGCCAAGTATAGAAAATGTCTCTGTGCATGGGTACTATTCAGTTTGGGCACTATGTGGTTACTATTAGTTATCGCTCGTGTAATAATTTTATGGGTTGTATGCTGGTGCAATTCTTTATGTTTGTGATAATAGAGTATTATCGTTTTAGCAAATGTTTGCCGTACGTCAAGAACAGAGAACTCACGAAAAAGTTGCTCAGACGGGTATCTCAACGGTTTTTTGTTGACAACTCTTAACAGCGCCTTCTGAGCTTTAACAAGTGGATCGAGGTGTGATAGTGCTGCACCGCCCCAACCAAGAATCCCATATGATATAATGCTGTGAGCAAGCGCGTAATAGACAACTTTTAGTAATGGTTTCGACATTACGTTACGTAGAAGTTTAAATGGATGAATGAGTTTGCGAATTTTAGAATTTTTAATTAGATACCTAGATGCGTAGTTGAAGGGAAACCGTAAGTCCACATTGAATTTTATGGCCTGGGCCTCAAATGGCTGCCAGGATTCTTCTCAAAATATAAAATTATATGGCAAAAGTGAAAACCGTCGATAATATGGTCAACGAAACCCAGGACACCTGCAACAGCTGTTACTGTAAGACGTGGCCTTATTTACCATATACTCGTAGAATGGTTCCATTTCATGACCCATGCATCAGCCCACTTATTACAGCAGATTTAAACCATGCAGCCCACTTTGCAGCCTGTAAAGTAGACCTAGCATTTAAACCCGAACCTCATGACATTAATATATTGACTATATTGAAATATATAGACAATATTGAAACATAACATTGTGCCTTGAGGATATTGGTATAAACATTGTTTATATAGGATGTTAGATTGCTCAATGCCGTACTTCGTTTTGGCAGCTAGGATGCGTTGCACAGTAGACTATAAAAGTAGAGATGTAGAATATGAAACTAGTAGACTGTATAAAATCGAAGACTATCGCGGTTGTTTGACATTATAAATAGGATAGAAACGAATTTACCGCGTGAAATTTGTAGCACCCGACGTTTCGGTGACGTTGCAGCCGCCGTTGATAATCTACCCTGGACAACGGCGGCTGCAACGTCACCGAAACGTCGGGTGCTACAAATTTCACGCGGTAAATTCGTTTCTATTCTATTTGTAGTAGACTGCAGGTTATCAAACTAGAAAGTAGAGATGTATGTAGACTAGACTATAAAAGAAAGTAGACTATGAAACGCAACGTGTAGATCCAATCATTGACTAGTATTCTCTTATGTTGAATAGCCCAATAGATGGCGTTCTGAACATGCCTATACGGTATCCTATCTCAAAATAAAACAATAATATACTAAAAATAAAACAATAAAATACTTTTATTTTTTATATATTTTTACATTGGGATGTCAATTTTAAATTGCTATACGGGTTTCGCTTAAATGTTCAAACAGTTTAATAGATGTCATTCTAATATTTCAGTATTATTTCTGTGATGTAATCAGCCTATATAAAAATGCAGTAGATGGCACTAATATTTTAATGTTATGTTGTTATCATTGGTTAAATATTGGGTATTTATAATCAATTAGTCCTTTATAATAAACCATTTATTATAAATGTTATTATATAGTAAATTGCCAAATAAATTGCTATTAGTGTCGCCGGACTATCAGTGCCACCTGCATGTCGCCGGCGCAAAAGGGGTTGCCAAAACGTACTATGGCACCGAGCAATCTATTACCCTATATTTAGTTTTATTACCAGTCCGCTGCGAACTTACCATACCACAAACCCACATCAACAGGTATGGCACTCACAAGGTATGGCCAATCGCTTATTCTTCGATGTAGGCTAGGAAAGAGATGTTTACGTGAAATAAGCGTGATAGCTGCCATTTACTGAACGCCTCCTTGACTGAACTGGTCTGAAGGATCGGCCAAGGAACAGTGAGCTTCATTAATGGCATTTGTAATCATCGTGAGACTTATTACACAGCTTCGCTCGAGCGGCGCATCCGCGCCAAGCCACGCATGTGCATTGTGCGTCTGACGTCACAAAGTCATGCAGCCGTGCCTATCGTGCCCGTGGCCTGATATGTGTTGATATGTATGGCAGTTTGTATTGAACAAAGCTAAAGCCACGTGTGAAATGTAATCTTGCGCCGCAGTATGTGGCAGGCTTTAAAGCAACATCTGACCTAGACATCATTTGCGAGATATCCAGGGCTGTGAATAGTAGAGACAGGCTTAAAGCAAGATCTAAAGAATACTCGTATATCTCATTCGATAAAACTTCATTACGTATAGCAAATGCGTTGTTATGCGGTCATGACTATAACGAGCTGCTCTTTTAGCGCATGTGTTTACCAATATGCCATACATATCTCGAACACTCTTGGCAACCACTGAAGGTGGGCACTTTCAGATGTTCAGAAAGAGGGCCCTTCACACCCTTCCCCGAACGGTTAGTGTGCCCACCTCATTTCCAAGTCCTTGACATACATATAAAAACAACTGTAATGACTGAAGTCTGGGAACGATATACTTTTTTCTAAGCAACTGGGGTGGATACTGACCTGTTGTCAGACACTCTCGAAACGACCATTTGGCCGCCCGATCCTACGTGACCATACGGGCAAAGCACGCCATGGTCCGCGATAAATTCAAACCGAATTACCGCTGAACTAACAACAGGTAGAGGCCGCGCAAGCGACTTTAAACCCGTGACCAGTCGGGAGGACGGAGAAATCCGGCCATAACTGGTAGTAAGGACGCGAGGTTGACCCGTTGAGTGCACTCCAGTGTGTCGCGGTAAGGCGTTTGCTTTTCACGGACATGCTGGCGTAGGTGGACTGTATTCGTCGCTGTCTCTACGCTCACTCCAGGATGAAAGAACGATTACACATGGCTATACCTACCTGGAGTGACGGGTTCTGCCGTTGTAGATGACATCGGTTATTCAGCAATCTTACCACCTAGGATAGATAGATCAATCCATGTCGCAAATCTTCAACCTGCGTTTTTTGAAATCATTAATTTTAATTGTTGGAGCAAGCGCTAACAACGCGATCCGGGACTACCTAAAGTCCAGCAGTGTCCATTTCATTGCTCTATAGCCCATACTTCACCTTTATTTTTATGTGAGGGAGTTACATCGCCCCTTATTAACATTCTAGTCATTTCCGATATTAGAATTCTCCCAGCGTTAAATGAAGCCGCGGTTCTTCCGTTCGGAAATCCAAACTTGGCAGTCGAAATAAGTCAACCATATAATTACACACATCTAGCGTAGAATATATAGGTAAATATGTTATATTATGTATTTATGTGGAATAATCGGGTAATTTTGCATCTTAAATAAAAAGAGATGAAAAAGATGATAATCTCAAGATCACGTTCTCTCTGTAACTCGAAACGTAGTGGATTTGTAGTATATTTTATAGTATTATAAATTTTGTATATTTTCCAAAACAGTATCGACGAAGTATGTCAGTATTATTCGAAGGACGGTCGCGTCGCGCGGTCTCGGCGCGAGCGGCGCGGGACCGCGTAATTACGGGCTTGTGCTGGCAATACTCACACGTCGGAGAGGGAATACTTGTACGGACAAGTCAAGCAAAGCTCGAAAGCCTGCAAAGCCCTAAGAGATCAGCTGCGTGAGTCCTGGCCCTGCTGCTTCTACCCACCGCCCTGGGGTCTCCAAGTGGCTGCGTCGCCGGCCGCATTGGCTCCCCAGAGGAGCGCAGCGGTCCGTCGCGCGCCGCTATGGAGCAGGAGGTCGCCGCTGTCTAGTGCGATAAGAAGAAACCGTTTAGGTACTACCATTGATTTAAAATCAATGGTACTACCTACTATTAAAAAAAGACAACTCTGAAAAAAAAACAGTGACAACCTATACAATGGCTTTAATATAAAAAGGGAATGGTGAACAATATACTTCAAAAAGAATATTGATGATAAGAGCCCATTTAAAGATACTAAAACGGGGTACGTCTATTACAGCTCATAATTAAAGTGATAATGAGCTGTGAAGTGAAGTGAAGTTAACTTTTATTGAATATTTTTTCATTTTTGGACATAGTCACCTTTTAGGTTTATACACTTGACATACCTTTTTTCTAAATATCAAATACCATTCCTAAAAAACCCTTAATCCCGATCAGCTAACAATTCTTGCGCTGGGCTGCTACCACATCATCATCTTCAAATTTGCGACCTCTCAGATATTCCTTTGATATCGCAAATAAATAGAAAACACTAGAGACAAGGTCCCTGATGTACGAGATGGTATATAGGCTACAAGATGTACAAGGCTACGGTATACAAGATGGTATATAGATGGTATATTTTTGTTCAGCATGTATATACCCCGTTATAGTAGGCCATGATCAATGTATTCATCCATCACGACCCCTTGCCTATCCCAGAAAAGAGAGCCCATGATCTTATCGGCGGATGATGGCCTTGAATTTCTTAGGAGTTGGAGATGATGGTCGTCTCCAGGTGACTGTTATTATGTCTCCGGTTCGTAATGGTGAGGCCACGTTTTGCCCATATTTATGAATCGAGTCAAAAACGGCCTGGATCCTGTTGTGACAAATTCAGAGCGTTGTGAAATCTTCAATCTAGGCGCGTCCGTAAGCATTCTAGTTACCCGGGCGCGGATACCCTTTTTTTCATCCCTAAGTGATCAGGTAAAATACCAGAGTGTCGAAATCTTTACTTCTTTAACAATAAAAAGAACCTTGACACGTCGATCCGTCAAAAACATTTTTTTCCACCTTTTTAACCATTTCTTCAGTGACTGCCGTCGTCGTCGTATCTCGTAAGTCTTGGATTACACGATCCGTTATTTTTTTTGTCAAGCAAAGGTATTTAATTACCGCGCGAAGTTCCGTGTTTTCCATTTTCGCCGACACGCTTCGACAGATGCGAACAGATGACTCGTACTTTAAAAAAAAAACAAAAAATCAGTTTTTATTTTTTTTAGGATATGCAGGTCTGGACTGGCCAGGTCGGCTTAGTCGGCGATCGCCGAGGGCCCCCGGCTCAAGGGGGCCTAAAATGGCCCTTCAATGTACATCTCTTCGTAAGGAGTAGATATCCGGATTATTTTTAATAAAGTCACAACATTCCAGTATATACAGAGAGGTCACAGTCAACATAGACATGCTGGTGAAGAGAGGCCTGCAGGAAGTGTCTGGCGCTACTCCGTATAGAAGGCGAACACAGGACTTCTGTATTTTTAATATTCGTTGGACTTGGATAATATTGCCATTGATGTCAAGACACTGCTGCGTTCATGAATGTCAGAATTCTTCGATGTTGAATCCTGCGCTGTCGTTTTATAACTTACCCAGTCGCTCGAAAAGATAATACGATTTCTTTTGATTCGTTAATTAATGGTAAAATTAGTATATTCCTTTGTTAGGTAGAGTTCCATATTTCCGTATTTGACGTTGATGAGCATAGCAAAGCAAAATCAATTACTATGTCGTAAACCTACTTACAGTGACGTAACTACAGTTTGGAGGCCGCCCTGCAATGTTCTGATAGAGGCCCCATGTAGCTAAGATCTTTCTACATCGGCGGAAGCTGGGGAGGGGGAGGCATACAGCCTACTTTGAGTTTAGTAAAAAATCCGGATGGTTTGGAGAAATTGCAATAATTTTATACTAAGCTGCAGGCCATTTTTTTCTGAAATAAAAAGAAATTTTGACAAATCTGGTTTGTTGGGTAATTAAATAATTAATTCGTAGAGCCGCAGGATTGTTTTTTTCGAAAATGTAGTGTTTTTGAACTAATATGGTGGGGGCTCCTAAAGCAGCTGCCGCAACGTTTGCGGTTACCTGGTACTTATAGATAGAGGATAGATAGTACATTACGCCATTCGATGAAGTAATTGCATAAGCTCTTGATTCTAATCATGCTAATCATTCAGTAATTAAGGCTCCCTTCCGAGTTAACGCGACTAAAAATTTAGATATTTTTTGCAATGCCACGCGCCCGCGCGCTTTCGATATATACATAAAGATGTATAGGTATACCGCGGCGACAAGAGAATACGTCAAACCGTTGGCAGTGGTCAATTACGAATGACGATTTCGGCTTCGCCCGTCGTCTAATATAGTCGATTTGGCTTTTCAATTATAATATAATAAATTATCAAATGAATCGTTTTTTATAAAGTACAAAATTAGATTACAATAATAAAATAACTTAAGATCACTGTGTTATTTTTTATATCACTCAAAAGTATCTTTAATAAATAGAAAAAAAAATAATGTTTGGCCATAACATTTCTGGAAATTACGTAATTTCAAACAATTTTTTCTTATATTTTTGTATGGAATTTCCATAAACTGTCTTGCTACTATGCAAATAGACCATATGCTGGTGTAAATAGTATTTTTTAATATTGAGAATCATCTCTAGGTTTTTCAAAAACTGAAGACAAATCTCGCTCGTTTTTATTTTTTTGGAAAACAGTAACAGAATAAAGATAATTTACAATTAATATGGAAATAATTTACCTATTTCGTTTCGGCGAAATGATAGCTTAAGGACCGGGTTTTTAAAATCCGGCATAATTGTATAAAAATTCTTTTTCGTGTTCCCACAACCAGGCCACAAAATTATGCTTCATATAGCTTTTGGCCACCACGGCCTCTTAAGCACTTGAAAATGTTGATATTTCAAACAATAGAACTAGGCTGTCCGAATACAAAAAAGCCTATTTTAGTGTATTCAACATGAAAACTGATATGAATATTATCTACAACTTTTTCTGATTTCAGCCTTTGTCAGTGTGAAAAAATCTGATTACCTATACAAAACTTGAACATAAAAAACACTTTTCCTCAGTGGTTACTGACTAAAAATCAAGGACCAGACTATAAAAAAAATTGAGGTTGACTTTACAACTCATTTTTTCATTCAGAATAATCTTCTGTAGATGAAAATATCCTAATATCAAAAACATATTTTTTCAATCAAAGAACGCCAAAAAGTTTTTATTTTATTTTGTGGTTTATTTTTACGTACAATTTTTAGTCTATGAAAGGAATTGGATTTTCTTGAACCCAATTAATTATGTGAGAGCCTTAGCGTTCCGGGTGACGCCGCAACAGTAGGTATTTATTTCTTCAATGTTAAGCTGTGAGCGGCTCAGCTCGCATGTTGATAAACGTTGCTCGAGTCGAGCAAACTGTTCTCGAGGCTCGTTCCGCGCTGCTCGAATTGAGCAAACCAGTATCCACATGCAAGCTGAGCCGCTCATAAAGCGACGCGCTCGAAGGTCAATATGAGGCTTAAGGTTTATGTCGTCCATCAAGGCACTGCTATCTCTAAGGCTGAAATACATCATATGAGTTTTACTGATGGTTTTACCCTGGCAAGGGCATTGAAGCACAAAAATAAAACAAAAAAATATCGTATCGCGATCGTTAAAATCATACATTGTCATGACTAAGTCCTAAATATACGTTCATCATATCTCAAGCAGGAAAATCATATCCAGTATGCTAACAAATAGATTTTTCTTGCAATATCCAATATGTAGGTCACCTGGTATTTTTTACACTAAATAATTTTAAAAGCACTGTTATTTATATATACCCTTTGTATATTTTTTTTTTGGCGTTTTACATTTTTCTACTTTATGGCAACTTTGCTAAATCTCACTTAATATCAAACTTACGCCGTTCGTCATAAGGATGGCAATAAATATTTGGACAGATACCCAAACCGAAACATTAAAACAACTTACATACAGAAATCTAACAGGCAGTTATCAAGGATTTAGAACATTTTTTCATTTGCGAGGTGACTATTCCTGGTAAGGTTAGCTGAAAGATATTGCCTTTAGGCAATAAACTCGCCTGTTTGAATAAGCAAATAAAGCGTTTTTATTATTATTATAGGGTTGTCACTATATTTTAAAGAAAATCCGCTTTTACTAAGGTTATAGTCCTTATTCTAACCGCGATAGTCTTCTATTTCGTAACATATTTTAATGCTCGCAACATATCTATTTAAAACGCTCTGCAAATAATATTTTATCAAAGTGAATATGACAAGAAATATTTTGGTGGGGAATGTTGTCAAACAATGAATAAAATATATGATGGTAACATTGCACATTAAATTTATTACTAATTTATGACATTCTGCTCAATTCCTGCAAAAATTGGTTATTTAATATAAATTATTAATAAACATTACATTTACTTATAGTAATTCGAAATACCTCTTCTATAAAAGTTTTTGACACATATATTGGCCATTTTGATTTAGGCTCGCCAAAAAGATACAGGCTCACCACACTTCGTCGAGTTTTCACAAGTAACCGAGTCGCGGGACAGTCAAGTATTCTCATTGCCAACCGAATTATTGACTTTATACCATAGACCAGTGGTTCCCAATTAGTTTTTCCAGTGGTTTTTCCTACCTACCACTTCTAGAAAGACCTCAAACTCGCGTACCCCTTATTGCAGGAATGATAAATAAAACATGAAATCAGTTTCTTTTTATTATTTTATTTTTATACAGTTGATGGTGAAAATTAATGCGACCAATGTGCACGTTTTTTTTGTCCAATGTGCACGATTGCCACGCATACCCCTTGTTGCACCTTCGCGTACCACTGGGGGTACACGTATCACTAATTGGGAACACTGCCATAGACTATAAAAGACTATAAAATTATACATTTCATTTCTACATATTGTATTTATTTTAACTGGGCAACGTCGGCATATTTAGCAGTAGGAATCGCACCGTTTTTCTCTATTAATCGTCAACTGAAATAAAAAAAACACTTAGTTAGTTAGTTAGTTAGTTTGACTGGGCTTTTTCCCGCACTTGGCCTCTTGATTGGGCCGTTGTGCGTGGCTCATGTTTCCATTTATGTTACTCCAGCCAACCCAGGCTGTCCCAGAAGGTTAGCAGCCTGTTTGGGTTGCTACAGGCCTCCGGGAGAGATGCTGGAGATTGTAGTATTCTTGCCCGTTGCTCTGCCACGCTCCTGCATTCCATGAGCACATGCTGTGGCGTTTCTTCTTCCTCCATGCATCCTCTGCATAGAGGGCTGTCTGTCACACCTATGGTAAACAGGTGTTTGTTTAGGGGACAGTGGCCTGTCATAGTACCTATGACTACGGATTTTGTCCCTTTTTAATCTGGTGAGGTTGCGGGCAAGTTTTTTGGACGCTTCCGGAACCGCGTTCTTTGTTTGCCTGCATCCTGCGTTTTTTTTCCATTCTGTAAGGTGGGTTTCTTCGGTGTTCCTGCGTAGCCATGTTTTTATTTGGGCCTGAAGAATGGGCATCAAGGGTTCCTGTCCATATACTATTTCCTTTGATCCCCTTTTGGCCAGTTCGTCCGCCGCGTCATTGCCCAGTGAGTCACTGTGCCCTTTAATCCATTGCAGGGTCACTTTATTTGACCCTGCAATGGATTGAAGCGCATTGTGGCATTCCAGTACGAGGACTGAGGTTATCGTATTTTTTGCTAGCGCTTGTAGCACGGAGGCACTGTCGGAGACAAATTTCAAACTTACGTCTCCGACATCTTTGGCTGCGACTGCCTGTGCTGCTCTGGTGATGCCAATGCATTCTGCTTGGAAGATCGTATTTAAGTTGCCTAGGGTAGTTGATATTTTGATGTTTAGATCATTTGAGAAGACGCCGGCTCCTGTACCTTGAGTGGTTTTGGAGCCGTCTGTGTATATCCTTACTTCATTTGTACCAGAGTGATCTGCTGGTTCTGCAATGAGTTGGATATTGTATCAACGATCAAAGACATGATGGCATATTATTCTGTCCATGGGTGCGTCCAGAAGAGGAATTTCTTCTAAAACCCGTTTCAGAATTTTTGAGTGTGGTGTTTCTGTGTTTTGTTTCCACAGTCCATTTGCTCTTAGTCTTAGAGCGGCTGCCCTAGCCTCCTCTTGGATGACAAGATCCAGAGGTCTCATGTTTAGGAGGTACTCTAGTGCGGCTGATGGTGTGGTTCTCATACATCCAGTGGCTGCTACACACGCTAAGCGTTGTAGGCTCTGGAGTCTTGCTTTTACTGTGGTCAGTTGTGTTCTGGGCCACCATACAACTGATCCATAAGTCAGCGAGGGCCTGATGACTAATGACTGATGTGTACAAAAAAAACACTTGTGATGTGAAAGTTTTAATCTCAAAAAGAACAGAAATGGGAACAAGAAGTGTAGAACGTAATTTTTATTGTTAACACCTTTGAGGATCGACAATAAAATGTAGCATTGGCTACAAAAACCTTTAACTTATTAACTAAATACTTAAAACACTAATTTAAATAAACTTACTTAAAAATTCACTATAAAGTGTGTGCAAAGCAACACTGAACGAAAGAAAATTACAAAATGTCATTAGTAATGACATCACAAAAAGACATAATTATTTGATAAGCAATCTTGAATGTTAAGAATCATCATTCATAAAAGTAATACAGATCATGATTTTTTGATGATCGAACCTAATGCTTATATTTGGGAGCTGGCCACGTCGGCTTGAATTAAAAACATTGTAACTAATCCAAAAATGTATTTAACCCATCCAATCAAAAAACGCAACAATGCAAATGCATTTGGGTATTAATGCATTATAGGAACCTGTTCTACATTGTTGATTGTTTAACGTCACCCGACTATTCACAACACTGATTCCGAACCTGCAATATCTTCATTCGGCCTCAATCAATGAGCAAGATAGTAGAGATAGAGCAAGAGAAGCACAAAATCCATACACTTCGGTAAGTTAAGATAGTTTTTTTATATAATCCATAATCATGGTAAGTTAGTTTTTATTAAAACAATCTTAAAAACTGAGTAAAAAAATGTATATGTAAATTGTTTTTTTTTATCTTTAAATATTGCACCTCTGCGGTTATTTCTATCACATTTGTTATTACGACTGAATCTAGTTTATATTTTTTTTTTGAGAAAGGTTTCTATAATGCATATATTCCCGCATATCAGTATCATAAAAATTAGTAGTATAAATTGAATTGCACCAAATAATAATGAAGAATAAATCGTATCAGCAAAACTAATAATAAAGGCCAAAGTATACTGGTGCACAGAAAATAAAAGAAACCAGATTCTTGATACCGGGACTTTACAAGATTAGTACCCTGTAGATAGAAATATAATTTAGTATAATCTGTACTGTGGTTTGTTTAAATAGACAGACATAGATTAGAAAAAATAATTAAAACCACACCCTTCATCAGAACTAATAAAACAATATTAAGAAGGAAAATCTTACAATTAGGCAACTAGTCACTGTACACTAACATAACGAAAAACTCTCTAAATGTACTTATGTAAAAATCGAAAGTGCACCGATGCACAGTCATATTTATAGCGCTTTCAGGAAATATCCTAAAATTGACATTATATACATACATACCCTATAAAACACCAGTGAAACTGATGTAACGGTTTCCAAGGAATACTGCACAATTGTTTTATAACCTAGTAGAACTGTAGCCAGCAATGCAAACTAAAAATATCCATCCACATTTCAGCATTCCTTTACATATTCTATCTAGTTACAATTTGACTCACTAGTGTTCGTGTCAGCACTATAATCTCCAGGAAATGCCCATCAGAAAATGTCAACTATGACACTTAAAACCAAAATTACTTAATAATAAGACAATATAAAGAGATTTGTGAAGCTTCTAGCGACCTTAAGTTATTACTACCATCATGTCTGGGGCAGCTGTTCGATAGGTGTTGCAAACTTGAAGTCTTCCGGAAACAGTTTAACAGCAGATGGATACATAAGCTTGTAAGCTTGGCGTATGGTAACATCAGCAACGCCGGCAATGTCGCCGATCTCTTTCTGGCTCCTTTTATCTTCCGAGGCCTGCAAAATATATATTTTCTTATTGTTTGTTTTTAATTCTTTTACAGCAATGAGGTATATATAGATTTTTATGGCAACCATTAACTACCATACAGAACAGCAAATCTCTAGAAGTGGTCGTAGAATTATATCTATATCGGGCAAAACCTTTCAGCTAGGAAGATCTTCGCCGAAGAGAGAAACCGACCGAAGAATACAACTCGAATAGGTTGTTTTTGTCAAACTAATTTTGATCGATCAAACCGGCTGACTATGATAAAGAAAGAACATTAATTGCTTCCCTCCTTGCACATTGCGCTGGCTCGGGGAGACTTACAAACATGAGAGAAACGACACAAAAAACATTAAATGCAGTTTGTGAAGTATGGGTGGCTCTTTTTTGTTTATAAATTAGTAATAAAACATCCATTAACCCTTGGAGTAAATAGGTATTTTCATGGATGCATCTGTCTCTTTTGCAGGATTTTCGGCGACATCGACTTAAAGTACTATAACTACGAAACTACTACACCAATCATAAAAAGAACTACTGCACAATGATTGCATTGAAATTTCGAATATAGAATATTGAAATATCATTTTGTAAAACAATTAGATAATTATGAATAAATATGAGAACGTCAAAGTGAAAAAAACGCGGAACCAGTTCTGGTCGTATCATACTCAACGGATAATTGTTTCAGAACCAGATTTGGTCGTATCATACTCAACGGGTTAAGCTGAAATATGTTTATTATTATTTGAAGAGCGATAAATAAGATTCACTTTAATGTTTTTTTAGACTTATGACTTTTTATTTTTTGGATATGCCTGTGTATCTGAATTGCTTGTAAATTTTACAAAATTTTTTGAATAAAAAATATAGATTTAAGTGTCTTTGGTATTTGAAAAAAAAATATAAAACACAATAGAAGAATACATTTCCCAGCCATACATATAAAAATAATGATACATGGCCCGGTGACATAGTGGTTAGGTCGCTTGATCTTACATTGTAAGGTTCCAGGTTCGATTCCCGACTGGGTCACCATTTTCCGTTGGTATAAAATTAATGGAACTGCAAATCAGTTCTGTCGATCGAATGCAATAACAAGACACCCCTTTACACATGTTACACACATGCATACATACAAACAATTCATAGTAGGGTTGGTTGCAAGATATTGTAGTATGATACCTGTCCATTGTGAAATTTCAGAGTGTTGTATAGTAGAATCAGACGAACAAACAAACATACCTTTTCCCCATAAAAAGTTGAGCATTACCTCTTTGAATATTTAGATTTTTTTGGGGTAATTACACAAACGGCACAATCTATCATGTATATTTGAAGTTTTTCTTGTTATTTATTCACTTAGACCCCTGGAATTTATTATAATTTGTATAAAACTCATTCTTGATTAATCTTACAGAATGCCGTTTTAAAACAATTCTTGGTTTTCACTCGCCAAAAGCGATTGGATCGTAAGGTTGGTCGTAACCGAGCTGCAGGGCAGCGGCAGAAGATTTAACAAGACAGAAGATTACTGGAGATTCCTAATCATATATCCATCAGTGGAGTCAAAGACCGAGAAAGATGTTATTGAATTTCAGTTAATATTTCTGTTTACAATCTCTATTGTTTATCTCCACAATAATTTCTACATTATTATTTCGGCCTACAATCTCTACAATCACAAATTAAAGTTAATCACAATCACACATTAATTTTTAAAGTCACAAATTACTCGATTTATGAATCTGGAAAAAGTGACAAGCCGCTGGCATAAAAAAATATGATCATATAACGAATACCAACCTGCGAAGCCATATAAATAGCGGCCGCGGCAACCGAAATGGGACTTCTTCCCGGTACGATGTCGAGCTCGACGGCCTTTCGAGCGATATGCGTGGCCGCCCTCTGCACCATATTGGGCAGAGCCAGGTTTGAGCAGAAACGGGACATGAAATCGTTCGTCGTGATGAGGTCAACCGAGGTCTCGAGCGCCTTCAGAATCAACTTGAAGCAGCGGCCGATTTCTTTCTTGCTGATCTTGCTCACGGCGCAGATTTCCTTGAACGTTCGAGGTACGCCTTCCTGGCGACACGCTATGTAGAGGCACGCCGAGGCGATCGCATCATTGGCTCTGCCCTTGAGGTTTTTGCCGTCGTGTACCTGGAATACATTTTACCATTTGATATTTTGTAGCTCTGGTAAAAACGTGGCTTATAAAATAAACCACAAAGTTACTAACAAATTCAATAAAGTCGATTGTATGTCGAAGATTTACCAATTATTTTCGGTAGAAAGGAAACCTCGAACTAATGGGAACCAAAATGCCGCAATGTGTTAAAAGTTTTTGCGAAAAAAGTAAGAGCATTCACCCCTCGAGGATTTAAAATTCTTTGACTGCATAATTATTTTTACTAAACCTTCTACAGGATGAGTTTTAATTAACCGGCATCCTTGAAGTGGGTGAATAAGTACGAGCAATACAGTAACTTTTAATTTAAAAAATGTGAAAAAAAAAAGTTTTCGTTTTTGGAAATTTGAACAGCTTAATAAGGCATATATCGAAATAAGCCAAAAACAGCACTCAGCGTTTAATTTGTATCTTTTGAATTACTGTATATTTAGTGGTGAAAAAAATATATTTTATATTATAAAAGAAGCATTTATAATATTACCGTTTAAAAAAAATCTATTGGGTGCGGTGTTGTAGAAATACGCGTTCAGGTAACGAAACAATTCAGTTGCTCGCAAGGATTGAAGTTGCGCGGAGAAAGTGGCTCTCGACTATACGTAGCATTTGTAGTAGTGACACACTGCAAAGCCAGGTAACTCTGTTTTTACAAGACTGCCCCAAAAAAGAGGTGTAATGTGTTCAGGATTCATATATGTATGTTATCTGCTTCTTTATTCCACCATAACTTACAAACGCTTGAACCAATATACATGTATCAATATGGATATATACATAAATCACAAATATTTCATAAAAAACCCATAATAAAAATTATTATAAATACAATAGTTCACTTTCTGTAATGGCAGTTGTGTTTTTTATTCGTTTTAATATATTTACTTGTTTATCCTTTTTTAAATGTATTCATTGTAAATGTAACTACAAAACTCGAGATAATGTTTGTATTTTAGGAAACATGGGAAGGCGGTAAGAAAATATTTTACTTGAACAATGGCAGGTTTTAAAGATGGAGATTTCAGATAATGAGTAAGGGTTTTACGTTATCGCAGTGCTATTGATATTTGGAGATGCTATGTTCATCAGAATTATTGTTAAAATTATTGTCAATATTTTAAGTCAAAAGCAGTCAAAACTATCATGTCGCCAGATGGACATGAGAATAAACGTTGTTAAAATACAGCATTGTAAGTTAAATGAATCTGTATATCTCTATTATCATTATAAAACTGTACTAATAAATGTTGTTTTTAAGTGATTGTGATTAGACCACAAGTAATTAGTGTAACACTAAAAACATTGCACATTTCTAAACCACTTACATTTTATTTTAGGAAAGACAGTTCAAAACATAATTATCATTAGGTAAGTATTACCTAGTTAATTAACATTATTATGTTATGCTAATAATTTCTTGGGAATTTGAGATGTTGAAAGTTTATAGCATTTTACTACGCAAAATTACCTAACATAAAAAATCTGATCAAATGCTAGTTTGACACGCACGCCAAGAGTTCTGTACCTTTTTAATAAGATTCATAACCGATTAAAAGTCTCTATTTCAGTTATCATTCTCGAAGATTCCGTCAAAGTCTAGATAGCAAAAAATTAAATGAGAAATTGAATGACGCAGCAGAAAATATAATAAGTGATGAGGATGGTTCCAATCATTTGGAATTAGTCAAAGAATATCTAGAATAAAACACTATATGTATTACTTTACTTTCGATTCACCTTCGTTAATACTATTCGATAATCTGAAACAAGCTCCGCTTTTCAAATGTGCTTTCAAATTTCTGACAGTTTTCAAAATCAACACAAATGCCATTCCTGTAGAAAGTGCTTCTTTGGAGTTTTGTGTAATTATATTTATATGTTTATGTCCATGACGATACCTTAACATTTTTTTAATTCTATTCTGAAACAGCACATGAGACATCGCGATCCCGCCGTAATAAAAGAAAAATATTGTTTGTCAAAAAAGTTTGCTAAAAACAGACACAATACCATTGTGAGATCGTACGAGCTGCCGATGTATCTGCAAAAAAAACTAAAGAAAAAGGTTGCATCGCCTCCGCTTTATAGCCGTCTGTGAAAATAGTGCGCTTCGACGTTTACAAATAAGAGCAAATTGAAAATGCACCTGCTGAAACGTTCTGAATACAAATTTAAGTGGTCGAGTTGTGGTGAGCTAATTACAGAGTGTAATATTTAAGAAATATTATTGTATTCAATGTAAATAAATATAAATAAATATTATTTATATACGTTTGTTTGACTATAAAATGATTTTGAAGTACCTGTAAAACACTTCCCTAATATAGCCAAAATCGTCTCGAGTTGCTGGTTCGCCCGCTCAAAAAAGGGATCGAGTGCAAAGGGTTAACATACTCACTTGCTTGAATAAATTATTGGCCCGATCGACTATGGTCTTGGAAAGATTAATCCTATCAGCCATTGTGTTGATTTCTCTGAATGCGTTGATGAGAGCGCGGTCCGAGCTGCTTATAGTACGCCGATTCTGATATTTAGAGACTCCGAAGCTGTCGAAAGAAGCATCGCCACGGCCAGGGCCGATCATGGTGGATAAATCACCTCCCGAGAGGAGAGGATTTTCGGGGCCGCCCACACGAGACGGATCGACGCCCGTCTTCTCATTACTGAACGTTCGCCACTCTGATCCCACATCGATTACTCTGAAAAGTAAAAGAAAGATCATTTAGTCAATCTACAATATACATCGTGACCCAAATTTAAAAGCAAAACTAAAACAGTAGTATCTATTAGCATTGATTATATGTGGTATTGCTCAACTCCAAACATGATTAGGCGACTCTTTCGCGCTGGCGAAATGCAGGTGGCGGTTGATGGCAAAATAGCAATTTATCAACGGCATTAATATCGTTCGGCTTAACAGTAAGGCGGCGCACTTTAGATGGCGCTCTAAACTTGCCTATCCTATCTCGAAACAAGATAATAATATAATAACAAACAAATTTTTCAACAATAGCAAGATGTCAATTTTTTATTTGGTATACAGGTTTCAATACATGATAATTAGGCACTTTAATGTTCCCATAGACTAATAGATAACATTCCATCTCTACGTATAACTTCTGTGTTATAATCAGCCTATACATATAACGCACTGGCATCCACGGCTCTGGAGCCATGGCTGCGGGGCCAAAAAAAAGAAGGTGTCAGTTAACCCCTAGAGCCCCAATTGGCCGATATTGACCACAACACGATTCAGCGTGATGGCCCTGTTTTAATTTTATTTTTATATAATTTGTTTTATTATGTTAATATGTTTTGTTTTAATTATAGGTACAGTGGTTTGGCAGTAATTAATGTTTTGGTGAGACAGTGTCATAATTCATTTTTTTTACTAATTTTTACAAAAATTTTTTTGGGACATCAACTTGTCAATCGGCTGAGGGGCCGAGGCCTGAAGGGTTAAGGCGGCCGCTCCATCAGCGTGCGCAAGCGCAGCGTGCACATATAGGCAGCCACATGCATACGGGCTTGCTTTTGGAAGCTTGCTGTGACTCCTGGAACCAGCGGGGCCTGGCTGCCCAGTGTGTGCACCTCCAAACATTCTCTACTATTGTCGTGGACGCCAATGCGTTGAGCCTTCTAAGTGAATATTATTATTGTTATCATTGGTTAAATTATTGGGTTTTTATAATCAATCAGTTCTTTATAATAAAACTACTCAATGTTATTATAGATAGCAAATAAATTGCTAGTAGTTTCGCCATCAATGCTACCAGTGCCACCTGCAGGCGAAGACAAGTTGCCAAAACGTACAATAAAGTTAAGCAATCTAATATCATATAAAATCAATGACAACGCACAGGCTCATGATTTTTTCTCGGACGAAGGAATTGTATGAGCGTTCTGTAGGTGCTGGAGAAACGTAAGTAGTTATGTGCTACGGCGAGATTTAGGCCAGCGTCACACCTTGTCCCACGTACGCATCGTACGCAACGCATTATGACGTCTGGACCCTTAAATTTGCATGCTTAGACACATCATACGCAACGTTGTGTAGGATGTCTAGGCAAGCAAATTGTAGATCTAGATGTCATAATGCGTTGCGTGCGTGGGACAAGTTTGGCGATGCCCTTAAACATGCAGTCAGGACATAAGAATCAGCACACAGGTATTTCCTAGCTGCTCTCAGCACAGCTTTTCGCGTTTGCTCTTCCCTTTTGCAATACTGAGGTTTGTCGAGTCTACCATCTCCAAAGGATCAATCTGAGCAATTGAAATGTCGTGTTTCGGAATGAAAGAATATTTATACGAAAAAAATACGACTAAGGGATTCAAACAATTAACATGGTCACATACCTGTCCCCAACAACTAGGCCACACTCTGAACAGATTTGATCACCTGCTCTGTAGTCCTCTATCAACGGCGCATCGGGATGAGCGTAACAACACACCCTATTTATTGCCTCACCTCTGAAAATACATCGTCAAAAGCCATGTCAATAAACATCTGTGGCGAGCGAGGTTATTCCGTTTCTGAAGCGGACAGTTTCATAATAAATAGCAATCCATAGAAAGTATCACCAAACAAAAAACAGTCACAGCATTAAGAACAAAATCACCCTCGAATCTGATAATAATAAACAAGAGAAAACGACAAATACCTTGAAGAGCTCGCCATACTGAAAACAAAAATGACAACAATGGCGGAATCTTGTTTTTCCAAATCCAATTGGTTCGGATCTGCCAGCACCGCAAGCAGCACTGTGACAGACAGATCGACTCACAGGTCGACGTAGAATTGAAGTTGAATCGACTTTTCAGTAGCAAATCCAACGATTAATCAATGCAAAATAGTCGACTTTGAGATTACGCTGCACTCCAACAACTCCTCACGTCCAACAGATGTTGCCAGCGTGAGATCGGTAAAATATATTTTATTTATGGCAACGTTTATAAAGGCGGCAATTTACAAATTATGCCCGCTCCATACGTCGGCCAACATATGTGCCATTGTATATGTCTCTCTCGCTCTTTCCCATACATTTTTCAAACATCACAGTGGTGCGTCAGCGATACGTCTAGCATTGGCCAACGTGTAGAACTGGCATTAGGGTTTAACCAACTAGACTCAAATGGGTGGGTATTAATGCGAATATTTACACAAAACTTTATGTAGGTAGTGCTAGCGGCGAACTGTGGAAATATCCCAAGGACGTATGAAATGAGCGACACACCGAGTGAGAGATGCCACACGGGGTGTGTCGCTCACTTCACACCTCTTTGGGCCGGTCGCCGCCGCGTCCTCTAGCGAGAGAAAAAGTGTCACTAAAGATCCCTACTCTACTTTTTAATATGTAAATAAGCGAGTAAGCCATTTTTGTCATTACATTTTTGTTACCGTACCAGGTAAAAACGCCCAGCAACTGAACAAGGAAAATCGATTGTAATTTTATCAGTTGACTTATACGACCTTTCTATTCTTCAATTTCCTAGTCCTATAGAAGCGACACTTCAACGAAAAGTCGTAGTAGTATTTTGTTAAGCACACTGGATGTATGTAATTCTTATCTAGCAATTCTTATCTAGGTAATGGTTCAAAAATGGACCACGTCCATCGATCTATTTATTGTGTTCTGGAAGGAATGATCAGTAAACATTAATGATCTCTTTTTCATCGTATTTTCTCGAATCTGTTATCACGCTTCGCGGAAATCTTCTCAAAATAATCGTCAATGTAATGACGTCCGGTTTTAGTCCGCAAGATAAGAAAATGGCCTTACTTATTGCGACTCAGTTTAAAATATTTGTGTGAAACGTCATTAGAAAAACGCGGAAGCGTGGAAACGCTGATAATGATGGTCATGACTAATCTTGGACATCATGACATGGATCTCCATTGATGACGCTTGCAACGAGTTGCGACGTGCTTATGCCTGCAGTCGGTTTAACTCGTACAACATTGTGAAACAAGATAATGCAGATTGTAGCCGGGAATTGCCTACTTACACAATTTCATGAAATTATATTGAACAACACAAAACTTGACATACCTAGTCAATACTGTAGCAATGACTAAGTTGCATTATGGTGAAACAGTGGTCTTTGGAGACGGTCAGCGTTTAATGTAGGTCTCGTAATAAAAAGGTGTGCATTTTGTATGCGTTTGCAGAAATCCGCAGAATAAACACGGCCAAGGTGAGAAACATTTAATGCATTGTTTATTTACAACATCGGTTGGTAAAAATAATTAGCGATTGTTTATTTTCCCTCTTTGCGATTGCGGTTTTTGACACAAATTTTACAGACGTTCTTGGGGTCGTCTATCCTTCATGTCATTGATTATAGTACCCACTGTTATTTATCTTACATATTTCGTTTGTTCTTTGTGTAATAATAACAATTATTATTATAGTATATAGACCGGTAGATGTACTCAGAAGGAACTCAGGAGATGGATCCAACAAAGAGAATTTCAAAGTGCATTGAACTTGATTAGGCCTACCTACTTGCCTGAAAGATTAAAAGCGATTAAAAAGATCGATATTTTCAAGAGATCCATCCGAGTTGTATGCTCATAACGACTTTTTAAAATATTGTGAAAATACATAGCATCGTATCTAACCATTTAATACACATTTATTGTCAATTGTTTTGTTGTAGACTGTTATGATATAGTCTTTGTTTTTGTTAATTGGTAAGTGTAAAGTTATATATTGTATAACTCTCTTGGCTAAATTGAGTACTTAATTAGTTTAAGATTAAATTAATGACATTCCTACACAATTGTTATGGTTGTATTAGAAATAAATACATTTATCATTTATCATTACAAAGACGTATCCAGGGGGGAGGGGGGGGGGCACAGCCCTCCCCCCATAGATTTTAAAAAAAGTTAAAATAAAGTCGTGGAAAAATGAGAATCAGGGAGAATCCGCGACTTGGCTAGGTTAGGCGCGCACTGCGATGCGGTACGCTTTTTACGCCGCAAGGGCAAACACCGCATTTTCGGGTCCGCGCACTGTGAATTACACCGTGGTAATTAGAACATTTTTCTTCTGAAACTAAAAAATACCGTTAAAATAAAGGAAATTCTATTAAAAAATATATCGAAATGAATATAATAATATGATTTCTTTAAATAAAAGTTTCGTCTAATTTAATTATTATCTAATAATGAAGTAGGCACATGTCCATTATGAATTTCTTTAGTGGCAATCCTGCCGCTGTCACCGCCCCCGCAGCCAATCTGCAGCAGTCCTAATTCCGGGACTATATTTTTTGTTTCCAGTGGGGGGGGGGGAGGGTATTGAATTGACCCCCTGAAAGCCGGTGTATTTTCGATTCATTCCGAAACTGTCTGGATACGTGCCTGCATGCCTACCTACCAACCAAGATTCTAACAAAATAAATAGTGATAATGCAAAGATTCGTCACGTCTTATGTCTTATTCTGATAAAACATGTTAAAACAGCTTGGAGTAGAATGATAAATAATAATAAATAGATGAGATTGTTCCTGGTCAATTTTATCCTTCTTTCGAGTGCTAGGTACCCAGGTTTTACCAATATTTTTCTTGCTTTTCCTTCGTCGCTTCATTAGTCTGTGTAGTCAGCAGATGCTCGCTTATTTAAAAAAATATGCGAAATAAAAGTATTATTTGTGCCATTTTTAAAAATTCCATATTTGAGTCAGAATACAATTATCGAAGTACATTCTTACCAAAAAGAAAAATCTACTCTGTAAACTCGGATGAACTCGTAAGTAGGTAGGTATGTGAAAACACGATTTTCCTTATGTGCTCCATATGGTTCGATAATTTTGTAGCTGCGATGGCAACTGCGTAATAGGTATAATCCAAATATGTAGCGTAGTTTACAATTTCCTATAAAAAAAATTACAGTCGAACATTGGTGAGTATTCCTGTCGCTGTAGGGTGACCACACCTTCGGCTAGTCGCGATATTTATATACCTACCTATCGGTCTGCTACCGATACATACACTTTGTTTTATCATTTTTTTTAAATTAAACTTTAAAATAAATTTATCCTTATAATAAATCGCATTTCATATGCAAGTACCCACCTTAGTCGTATATTTTAAAGCCTCCTGTAAAAAGAAGCGCCCCGTCGCTTAATGTCAATGAAAATATCAGTTACAAATAAAATAACGATTTTAGCTTCAGGTTCTGATTTATGCCAAGTTGATCAAGTTTTGGCTCCTCAATAATATATTGAGTTTCCACCTGTTTTATTGGATTATAAAAATGGCAGCTAAAATCAGTTTCTATATAATAATCTCTCTTCCAGTTCGCTTCAGTCTCTCTAGAACAAAATAATCTCAGAGAATATTATATTGGGCAAAATAGATGTCAGATAAAGTTTTCAAGTTCGTCTCGTAGTAAATACATTGGCAAGTGAGCGCATACTTTGGGCGATACGCAGACGCAAGTCATGGTGCCCACGAGCTGCGAGGTAAAAGATAAAGAAAAGCGGCAATCTCATCTCTAATAAAACATAAATTCCAATATTAATGAAGGAATATGAATATAACTGTTTCAAGATTATTTTGTCGATGCATAGACTTTAAGTAAACCCAATTAACCCGTATATTGTCATCGAGCTGACATGCACCGTGGAATTCAAATTTCGAACAAAAATTTAAGGGGTGATTCTACCCGTTAAATAGATCACATTTTTTTTATTCGATTATAAAAACACAAAAGCACTTCCATACTTCATGATATATTTTTTTGATTTTTTTTTTATAGAATAAAAAAAATGAAAACAATATTTTTGTGATCTATTAGAATTACCCCTTAAGTTTTGTACGTAATTTAAATTCCACAGGTATGTCCCATTGATGACATATGGCACTGAGATAAAGCAAAAATACCGCAAGTTACGTAAACCACCCTACATTATTTTACATGAAGCCTACCTTAGTACATGCGAGGCCTAGTTAGGATGGCTTTGCAACTCAAACATGTGTAACTTTATGGATTTGAATAAAGAATTTTGAATTTTTGGAATTTGAATTTTAAATATAGCTCGCAGAACCGACAACCGTTGGGGAAAGAAGGTTCTCGAATGGCGAGCACGAACCGGCAGATGCCGTGTGGGACGCCCCCCACAAGATGTATCAATGACATAGCCAAGGTCACAGGAAGTAGGTGGATGAAGGCGGTTCAAGACCGCTCGTCATTGCATTCTATGGGGGAGGCCTATATCCAACAGTGGATGTCTAGCGCTTGATGATGATGATGATGTCCTCCAGCGCACCGGTACGACATTCGTCAGACGTATCGCGATCCTGTGATAAAAAACTACCCTTTTTATCGGGTCATTCTTCTTCGGGTTTGAAAAACGTGAACCATACCAAGTTAAAAGAAAACACAGATAATTTGGTTTTCCTAGGAATCTATTGATGGAAAATAATTTTAAATCACAAATATAGAGATTTTCCTCTTGTTTCATATTAGTATTTTAGGCTAGTTTTTATAGGAGCTGACTGCCTATTTTCTCTCTTTTCTCAATCGCGGCTCGCGGGCTTACGCCGCACATGCGTATTTCGAGCGAAGAGATTTTTACCTTTATCATATTCACTAAGACTATTTTACTTACAATTATTTAAGAACAAATATCTTTTCTTTCTGTTGTTTATTTTTATACGCTTAGTTATTCTGGTTGAAGTTTTCAAACCTTCACGGTTTTCCTAAATTTTAACAGGAAAGAAAAACATCTCAGCAAGAAGTAAACGCATACAATAATTAATTTGTATTTTAATGTCATCTTTGACATTCTGTATTAGCTTTTCTCCCCAATTTAGATATGTTTTCCTAAAATCGATTATAATTTTTATTCTTTTTCTGCAAGTCATTGTCGATTTTGTTTTTGTGTTTTAAGTCAATTTAATGTTCAATATTAGGCCCGCATGATCGGATAGGTACTCGCAAGGGAGTGACGGTCGTAGAGTAAAAACAGAATTGGTCATTTAAGATTATCAAGAAGATTATCTATTGAAGTTGCAAATGTGAGTGTTGGGCGAAATTGAGTGGGTGGCGAAACGATTGTGATTTTAAGATTATACTGTCTGCAAAAATGCATTGAAATCTTTATTTTCAATGTGTTGTTTGATATATGTATGTTGTGATCAGTAGCGATAATGTTTTTTTTTTGGTAAATATTTTGCGTAAATTGTCAAAAAAAATGCTTTCCTCCAGGGACCTATAAATAGATAAAATAATCGATTGATACCCTTGTAATTCAATTCCGCAGCATTCGAAGTGTTTTTCAATCGAAATATCTTTAAAATTATGGCTCATGCTCAATAAGATATTGGCGAATTTTATGTTATTTTGAGCCAATATGGCAACTCTTCCATGCATAAAATTACTTCTCTGAAATTCTGATGCAAGCGAAAAATGTTTATAATCGTAAAAACTTGGAAATCTGTTATCCGATGTTTGCAAAGACATATGTACATTATTTATATCAGTATTATTATCTAAGACACCTCAATTAAATCACGGGAAGTATTTGTATATTGTATACATACATGTGTATAATACTAGGTTCTAACGCTTTTTTGCCATGGTGAGACAAAAAATAGTTAAGAACTCAGTGAATTCTTTATTTGAAAATTCTTAAATTTAAAATGGGTATAGTAGCGAAAGAAAATCGCCGTGTATTGTTTTATTAAAAAATATGTCTTTCGTCAAGTTTCGTCATTTTTTAATTCAAAGGGGCTAACCGAGGTTTCTAACAAAACGTGGAGTCTTTCTCATCTCAATTTTGTAAATGATGGTCAACCTATCATTTTCATAGCTGTAGTACGCAAGCGAGCGCCTTGTGTCGACATTGGACGGCGTTCGGCGCTCGGCCATTCAGAATAATTCAGTATCGCAATGGCTGTCGGTGTGTCGTGTCGCGTCGCTCGGTGCTGATCCTCGTTTCGAGCGGACACCGGCCCAAAAATTGGCCTGTCATTTCCACTCCGACAATTTGTAGTGCATACGTTTCGCTACGATTGCCTCGACGGTCAACTTTTGGTACGATATCCACTCTAGATTAAACGCTTCAAGGTTGGTTTCGAGTCGTGATGAAATTTCGATAAATTCGCGCATTTATTAGATCGGGAAAATGACGCAATTCTCTTTTTGTTTCAGATTTTATTTGCTCTGCGAACTGTGTTTTCATGTGCTAGTGTGTGATTTGTGAATTTGAAAGTGTGATTCTGTGCAATAGCAAGATGCTTCAGGATATGGAGCCCCTGTCTCCGCAGTCTTCGTCGGCGGCGATCGGCGAGGTTCATCCGCGCCTCAGCGGCAGCACGAAGCCTCTTCACATCTTGGACTCGTGGAAAGACTCTCAAAATGACCGGATATCGTCGCCGCCGCCGGCCAAGAGGCTGCGGACCTCGCAGGACTCCGTCCAACACATGACGCCTCCACAGTTCCAACCTTCCTTGGTCAATGACAAATACCTCCTGTTGGAACAAGTGGAAGGGTCATCTCTAAACCGATGTGTTGATATTCGCACGCGAGAGGAGTACGTCTGTAAGGTAAGATTTTTTTCGCTGACCTTGCGTTCTTTTCAATGTCACTTTCACGCTGTGCGCGTTGCCTTGAAATTTCAGAGGGGTCAGATTTAATTGAAACGCAACCCCTTATATTCGCCGCTAATGGTCATTCTTTTTAAAAGTCCCACGGGAATGTAGACACCGCTATAAACCCCCTTGTGTTTTTGATATATTGGCATCTGTCAAATTTTAGGGTGCGTTCAGCCTATATCCAAACCAATCGATTTATCCTGTATGGTAGGCATCGATCGCGAAATTTATCGATTTCTTGCTCCTCGGAAAAGGCGCCAGAGGGTGGATTCTTCAAAATTTTCGTATGCTAAATTTATATAGTATAATCCAATCGATTTACAGGAGCCATAGACACATTTAGGATGCTACATTTTTAAATAATAGGCCCCCAGGTCAAGGTCACGATTATCGATACAACCTAACTGCAATTATTATTAATGTTTATTGCATGCCCTTTATTTTGCGTTTAGTGTCATTTTTTCGTGTCACGGTCTCCGGATTTTCGCCGCTTGACTGAGCTTCTAGGTCGGGCGGCTCTCGCCATTGTTGCTCTGTGCATGCGAAAACTCGCAGCACGATCGATTCATTCATTCATACATTCAATGGAAACGAGGAGTATTTTCCATATCTTATATTAGAAAACTTTCAAACGCATGACTCGTAACTGTGTACATAAGTCCAATTCCGCGGAGGTGATTGCTCATTTTGTACTCGGTCCTATTTTCCAACTACAGACATATTGCGCGGCATACGCTGTGGGAACATTGCAAGGTTATGTAGCAATAAGTTGCTAAATGCCGCCACAGCGCCGTCGAGCGGCGAGTACTGTTGTGTATGTGACAATCAGTGCACGTACACGCGATTCAGACACATGCACAAATCCTTATTTCAGAATTAGAATAGTAATTCATCCAGGACGTACTGACGTATCCAGGTCGCAGCGGTCGATTCTAATCGCCTTATTAAAAGAATTAAATTTATCCTTGCTCCGGCCGCGATACGTTATCGGCCTATTGTGTTAAATTATTTGTCAATACGTTTGTTTCGTTGACATTGTGTAATATAAAAAGACAGCGTGGCCGCCTAAAAATGTTTGAATGTCAGACATTGATATTGCGACTATTTGGTGGTGACCTCGCCTGAGTTTCGGCCGCTCTTAAGAAACGGCCCAATGGCGCTAAGACGCCGTCTAGTGTGAGAACAAAAAGATCTCGTTTCTCATTCAATACGCTCTTACTTGTATCCTGTTTGCCAGCCGTATCTCGTTTGATATGACCTTTTGTCCGCGCTGCCGCGGTGCGAACGGATGTTTAAGTGCGTCAGTAGCTCAGTTGCTATGTACGCCGTCCGTATGTATGGAAATGTAAATACCGCCGTTGCGTAGCCACCGAAAATAGCGATGATTGTATGAAAACTCTCCTCCATGCGCTCCCAGATCGTAATTGCGGGTTAATTGCAGGTGGTGTCGCGGGATTGCAGTGCGCTGCTGGCGGCGCACTACCGCCTCGACGGCCACCCGCACGTAAACCCTCTCCGAGAAGTGCTCATCGGCGACAAGAAAGTGTACCTGGTCTTCCCCCGCTCGCACTCCGACCTCCACTCCTACGTGAGGACGAGGAAACGGATCCGCGAGTCGGAGGCCAGGCGACTCTTCAAACAGATGGCCGAGACCGTGAGAGCGTGCCACGAGAACGGAATCGTGCTCAGGGATCTCAAGCTGCGGAAATTCGTCTTCGAAGACCAACAGAGGTGAGTCTTTTTTTCCTTTTCCAAACGTGTACGATACATGAAATTGTTTAGTACCAATATCGTGCGTTTCAAAAAGCGAGTGGTGCAACGCGTCTGGCAATACGCAGCCGCCTTGTAGGTAGTTATATTATTTCGAGAATCGGTTGCGCGGCGTTAAGACGATGACGCCATCGCAGAACTTCAATGACGAGGGGCTGCCGCCACAGCCGCAGTTGTCGAAATGCACTGCCGCCGCCATGAGACCAAATCATACAGGAAAGTCACTCGATCATACAACACCACATCCTATTCCTACGACACTTAATATGACAATTTTGGCGCATCATTGGAAAGTTAACTATTCGAATATAGCCGCAAAATTTCGAAACCTCGGCAAAGATTCAAATTTTATTGCGATTATCCCGGGGAATCGAAAAATTTCTGGTCGTTCGCCAGCTCGGCTCGCCGCTCGCCCGCTCGTGTGTTGTAACTTAATTCTTGACTCTAGAAGTACTAATTGTGCAATGCGCCTCGCTCGTGTAAATGTTTCTTTAGCGGCGAGATAATATCATCAATCATATTGCCACAGCTTCGTAGCCGTAGCTTTCCGAGCCGCGGTTCCGATGCAAGCATGGGATCTAGCGCCGGACATGCCTCTCTGTCACCATTGTCTGGCGCGCGCTTGCGCAATCCTTTGTATTTCGTTCGATCTCCTCCGATCTGGCATTGAATTATCTAGGTCAAGGTCCCAAGATGAGGGAAGAGCAACCCTTTTATCATCGAAATTCCCACAGGTAGTAGATTTTTTACTCTGTTTTGAACAGGAAATATCAAGGGCGGATGCATAAAAACCACACTCATCGCCTCTCCTTGTAATAAAAAGTGTACTCATTGATACTGTGAAATACAGTCATATGCCATGAATAACTCAAATGACGTATCGCGTTGCGTAATGTTACTCATCCCCTGAGAGTGAGTGCTTACTTGTCGCGTTGTGCTCTTAGAACATCATTCATTTCATTACCATATGAACGCGGTGAATTAACATTTTCCTCGAAATTCTCACGAGTACCCGTCCAACCTGCATGACATCTCCACAACCCGATCTCCCCTTTGCCGCCGCTGAAAGGAGTGAGAGCCCCGCGTCTCCTCCCACTTTCTTCATTTGGTCTGTAATCCGATCGACGCGACCCGTCACTGTTTGCTTATAATACCAACGTCCGCTCGCCGTATTTGCTCACCTGATGATTGTGACGAAATCGTTTGCAAACACACTACAAACGATCGATTGTTCTTTTTCACGCGTTGCATTGCATGCAGCGCAGAAATGCAGAAATGACCGGGCGGGATTATACCTGCGAGCGGCGACCGGATGCGCCCGATTTATGCGTCACGGGGAGATGGCGGAAATGCCGGCTTTATGGATTTTTTTTTGGTAGGCGCGGACACGGGAATCCATTCGTCCCGCAACGCTATGACGCTATTTCCGATAGCCGACGCGACAGGATGTCGCATTCTTGTTGACGCATACATCGATAAGGGTTGCTTACAGGCGAATCGAATTGTTCCATCCCCATGTGTCACTTTTGACAGATTGTTCTTACTGTACGCATACATCGCTCGCTCGCGCAAACGTGCAAATTTCAATGGCACAATCGACCGCGGTCCGCGATGGTGTTACACAGATTTTCCTCGCCGTTTTCAAAATAAACGCATTACGTTTTCGATGGCCGTCATTGCAATCGACTGTGGCAACGCTGCTAGCCTTGCTTCACAGACGCCAGAGGCGAACCTACGATCCGGCCGCGAAAGAACACCGGCGAGGCGGCCAGACATCGCTTATTTTATTTATATACATAGCGACTGATTCACCTCATAATTAACGGTCAATAATCTGCGACTTTTTTATGAGTGTATTCTTAAAATATCCGAATTTTAGGAACGGTTTTTATGGGTTCAACGCGTCTTTATGCGCGTGCAAGTTGGTATCCCGATCGGAACATTTGCGAAACGAAGCAATATGCCGCTGAAGGAAACGATATTTTGTAAGCTAAGGTCGCCAGATCCGCTTCCAGTTGAGAGGCAATCCGATGACGACATCCTCCAAGTTTGTACGACTTGCGTATTGGATTCGATCGTTGCAAATTTTAAACTGATTAAAAAAAATGCATTATCGGTTTATGTCGAGTCGTCAATCTTTGGGGGGATCCTCCCGCCGTCTGTCGTAATTCTTTTGCGTGCTAAAATATGCGTCTGGTTCAAAAAGATATTTACGGCCCGAGCCGCGTTGTGATTCACGACTCGCATCGCGTTTCTTTGTAACCAACCGATAAAACACTACGCATACTTCGCCGATGAATACAGAAACATAATTGGCAATGTGTGTTGCGTTTTGGACGACTGCCGAATAATCAGTACTGATTAAAATTATAACATATCCCGTATTACCTACGGAATGCTTTACCCACACATGTAAGGACTGCACCGAGTTTGTATTGCTTCAAACGCAGGCTCATAAATATCTCTCTTCCCCCCCCCCCCCCCCCCCGAAAAATGATTTCCATAAAGTTTAGGTTGGCTGTAAGATATTGCTTCAACAGAATAAGCTCGACGATTTGTTTGATCAAATGAAGCGTTTTATTATCATTATTATTGTTATTACCCAGCAGTGGTATACCAAAGTTGGAAAAGAAGTAGTGATTTAAAACGGATAATCAACACGTTTATATTCGCATCTAATTAGCATACGTAGTGTTTTGGCTACTTTACCGCGAGATAGGATGATCGCGTGTCGCGGCCAATTTTGCGTTTTATCTCTTCGCTGATTACCATATAGCACGCATTTTATAGATTCAAATTCGAGGTTGTGCGTTCCCCTTCGAATTGAGGCAGGTGAATCGCGCAACTGACAATGCCCAATGCGCCCATCTCGAAAGGAGGGTCCGAGCGTTTCGTGCACCGGCACGGCCTTTCCATCAACCCACATCCACCGCATCGCATTTGCATATCTCGCAAGCGCACAAGGTGCAAGGCGCCGAGGGGTTGAAGGTCTCGTAAAGGTCGCCGTTTCAGGGTTAACTGTTCCCACATTCTGCCCTCCGCGCTCACAAATTAAAATACATTATTGAAACGGATTGCCCAATACTGGCTGGCATATATAGATGCAAATATATGGCCTATCCGCGCGCACTCGATATAGCGGCACTATTTGCATAATATCTGTAGTAACAACGTTTTCGAAATCGCCCGCAATAATTTACCTACGTTATCGATCGGTGCGCTGGATTTATCATAGTTGGCTAGGTGTGGTTCCAATGATTGGCGCCGATCTTGCATGATTGTCAAAAAATCGTTTCCTCTCATTTCGCACACGATTGTGGCGCGGCGTATTCAATTCAAATTTATGTATTTTCGATTTTTCTATAATCTCGAGGCCCCTTCAGGCTTGCGTGCATCCTCAGTCCTCGCCCAATTTGCTCCCACAGTCACACCATGGGCTCACGCGCGCGTGTATGTGCCAACAATGACTAAATAACGCGAACTGAATGGTAATGAACGCGGCGCACACTGCTTCGATCCATACGAGATAGACGCGAATATCGAAAAAATGACGCGCGTCCACGGTCAGGCAGGGTTCAAATCTGGTCGTGGTCGTGGACGATCTTACAATCAAGTTTGATTTTAAATTTATTGATTTTCTGAAGAGTCTATTTTGGAACGACTTACGTTAGGAGTTACCGCGAGCTGGTTTTTATTTTCCCGTTCTTCCAACCGACCGGGGAAACTACTGAAACGATTAAGACTATTTTTAGATTTAAGTCTGTCTATGTGTATTCCTCCACGATAGCGCCCAAACGCTTAATCTGAAATTTGCTATGCAGGCATAATTTCATGGCAAGAGTTGAAAAGTATGATGGGTCGCTCTAGTCATATTTCAATCTCGAAATATTGGACTTAGAGACTTGAAATATGAATCACAGTTGCCTTGTTGGGTCGAAATTACATTATCAAACTTTGGTTGGAATATCTCAAATACAATTTTATCCAATACAAATTTGCCATACATTTTAATCCGCGCCGCCCGAGGCAACTGCAACGGAACCCAATCAGGTTCATCCGCTGGCCGAGACAGAAAGCTCATCGATTTTATTTACAAAATTAATATTGAAATGAAATCAGTCCTTGGCTACTTGCCGGAAGTCTTGGAGTGCCACAACCGATTTTTTTTTAGAATCTAGCTTGCATGAAAGGATGCAGTGTGCGTCGTGGCGGTGGTGTGGTGTGCCATGCCATGCGCGGCCGTGGCCCGCGGGGCTAGCCTAGCGGGCCGCGTCGTCGCTGTGATGCAATATTCGCGCTGTCGCAATTCGCCCATCGGGTTCACCGAACTTGACTGCCGAAAAAAGCCGACGATAGGCGAGAGAGCCAGTCCCGGCGCATAATGCGACGGCCGATGGCTCTGCATCCGCGTTTCCGGCCGCCGCGGGAACCGCAGCCGCTGCCATCGACCTGCCCGCCACACACGCCAATTTTTGATCGGTCGTATCCGGAACGCATCGGGAGGATTTAAATGCGTGAAACTCGATTATCCGGACTTGGGCCATCCGGGCATTATCCTGATTGTAATTTTTGGGAGGTGTGTTGACGCCGGACGCCGACGCGAACAGACATCGATATGAGGGTCGCTCGATCAAATCGAAATGTCACATTCCTTAATAAATGGATTGATATACTGACCGCATCCATAATGGTAGGTTTACACGGGCTTAGTACTGTCATTTAGTAGTACTTGTCGCTAACCTGCTTAGTGATCGTGACAAGTAACCGTTTACACGTTGGTATTAGCAGATAGGTATTAGTGGCACGACCTCCGTTCAAAATATAACACCACCGCCGCCTTATTTTACATGGGATTCTGGATGAATTTTTTAGTTGTTTCGAAATTCCACCTTTCTGCAGTCATAATCACAAAATAAACTCAGCAAATGTCATGTAAACAGAAACGCGTCCTGTGTTCAGTTGTCATCTTAACTTGTCACTAACCCTTGCCGCAATAATATTTTTATTATAAAACATTTATTTCCTGGTTGCAATTACGTTAGAAAATGGGGCACGAATTCTGGAGTGTTAATTTTTTTTCTGTTTCTGAAGTTTGAAACTGAAAAGTTTCTGGAACTGAAATTTTAAATAAAAGTTGAAAATAATCCTGTAGACTGTAGAGGCTAAAAAAGCTACAGAATGGTATAAGACACGGAGAATCTGTGCCGCCAAAGAAAACCTCTTTATCATTGCGCGAATAAATATACAAACGTGAAACGCTGTTTGCGTGTCTCGCTATTTTCGTCGAGTGCCCAAAATCGTAAACGCCGACCTGGAATCGGCGTTACGACTTTGGATCGAAGCCAGTGAAGACATTGTTGTCAGTCACCCCCGCGCCAGGCAGTGACGCGCGTAGTCGCTCCTTAGTCGAAGTCCTACCCCCGTCTGACGCCCTCCAAAAGTTCGCGAGACAAAGAGGGCGCAGCCGAGTCGCTCCTGGGACGGATTCTAGTGGGCGAGGGCGCGCGACGCCCACGATTTGCGTTCGCGTCTACCACCCGCTACCTCCGACGAGCGGCTACTTCGCCACCCACTCGCCCCGTCCTGTGACGCACGAGCGTTGCCCACCGCCGACTGATACGGATTCGGCAGAGCATTTACCTCTTCCACCTACGACAAAACTCGCATAATTTCAAACCCACACTCGCGAAAAAATCGAGGAAAAGGAACTTTTGTCACCGAAATAATTGAGGATACAAAACATTATTTATTTTTATTTTATTCTAAGAGAAATCCGCGTCTTTTTATCCTGTAATAATTATTTTAATACTAAGTATACGGGAACTGTTGTTTTAACCTTGCCTTGATTACACGGAACATTCGAGCAAATATCGTCCATAATAAAATTCAATTCAATTCCTTATTCAGGAAATCACACAGTATTACAGAGTAATTACATTTATAAATAAAATCGGTTCGGTCATACCAAGACTTTCCCGGCAAGTAGACCTCCCTCGACAGACATTCCAACCAAAGTTTCACAGTGTGGTTTCGGCCCAACAAGGCATCTGTGTACCGAATTTCAAGTATTTAAGTCCAATATTTGGAGATTGAAGTAGGTATGACTAGCGCGCCCCCTGGTCGACCAATTTCAACCACAATCTTTTCAACTCTTGCCATGACCGAATGATACCTGCATTCCAAATTTCAGCTCAATCGGGTGAAGCGTTTCGGCGCTATCTTGGAGGAATACACACACACAGAAGTGCGTTCACAATACTTTCCCTCTGCCGGGAAAGTCAAAATACAGATGAATAAAAATAAAACCGATTACGTATTCCAATAAAATTACAGAAATTACAATGAATTACTTAATAAAACTAAAATACCAGAAATTACTACTACATGAGGGGCTTGTGTTTAAAATCTGGTTTTGATGCGATAAAAATCGTAACATCTCAAACCAACGTGTTAAAAAGTTTTATATGACAAATTAAGCGTATTAATATCCAAAGTCGCAACAAATCGCGTGGTAGCAGTAACCGCGTTAATCTTATCATCCAGAAGACGGGCTCTAATAATATATGAGTTCACCTCGCCACTGCCAATTTGACAACCGGTTTCCACGTTAGCTTCACCGATCCCGTTGTTTTTTTTCCTCCGAGATTTATCAGAGCTTTTAATACGCCGAATATCCAGCGCTACTTTAATGGATGTTGCGAAAATAAAAACCCAGACAAATGTCCTGTAATCATAGTAATAACGACACGCCGCAAAAATGTCGGAACTCAAAATTCTTTGAGTTTACGATAATTACGCGCGCAGCGTCACGCTCTATTAACTGGTTTGTCTGGCTTTTGTGGTGTGCGGGATTGCGTCTGCCGGTGCATAAGGTTGACATTCACGAGGCGAAGATAACCTTCCTCGTGCGATGAGAGACCGCGCTGAAAATATTTTGTCAAGGTTCCACAATATGATTCGCGTTGCGTCACTTCGACTGCGGCGCGAGCGAGGCCGCGCGCCGCCGGCCGCGCGTCCGAACCGAAACGAGACGATATCCTACATGTACAATGAAAAAAAACACGGTTTCTGCTTTCGTATAGCCTAACTCTATTTTCCGTTAACTGATCGCAGGAAAAATAATTGCGTACGTTTGGGATCGGCTTAAGGAAGAATCTCGTAGGTTAGTAGGTTATAAAAAAACTGAACTGACAAAATGTAGAAAGGTAGGGTCGTAACCGCGACAGGCAGTGATAGCGCATACATTCATAAAATGTTAGAAAGCGAGGACATTTCGGCGTCAAGCACAAACTCTTTCCCCTCGCAACATTTACATAGAAAGATTGCAATGGACTTTTCCCCGGCGGAATTGCAGGTATGTAATTGGCGCCCGGTTTGTAGTGCCGCGGGTAATAACCATTTTATGGGATTTTATTTATTTATTTATTTAATTTTATTCGGTTAACAAACAGCGTTTATATATAACAAATATAACAAAAAAAACTATTACTAATTATATGCTAACACTATTTACCGTTAATACTATGTGTACAGTACATATCTCCGTTATTATATCTTATTTATACTTACATTTCTTAAGCAGTGATTTATTGATAGACAAAAGAGAAAGAACAAAATACAAATGAAAATTAAATTTTACGTTATTATAACCATTATTAATTATTTTGCACCAAAAATATACTATTTTTAAATATTATAAAAAAACTATTCATGTAAACCGTTTAAGGGATTAATAGCCATTAGATGAAATAGGGGGGGACAAAGGACTGATAAGCCTTTTTAATGGTTTCCTTAAAGTGACTTTTACCTGATGAAAAAATATCAATATACCCGAACCTATCGTTATACGTTGTCATAGCTCTGTTTATTAGGGAATGCTTCGTATAATTAGAGTTATATCTCTTTACATAAAACAGGTGCGGATTCCGAGTTATGCGAGGAGGAGCCAGAATAGATACCTTTTCGACCAGATACGCACTGTCAAAAATATCGTTTATTATACTGTAAAGAAACATCATATCGTAGGTTGTACGCCTATCTACAAGACTATCGAGTTTAAAGAGAGTTAATCTATCCTTGTACGATCCAGTAGATTTATTTTCCCTAAAGCACAAGTGCTTGAAGAATTTTTAATTTCCCTAAAGCACAAGTGCTTTTTTATGGAAGTATCATGCATTATGATGTTTATTTCGCATGGACTTTAACTTAAATCTATACGTTTAAATACATTTTTAATGTTTTAAAAAAATATGTATATAGTTAAAAAATATACTAATTGTAGTCGAAAATCGAGCAAAGTTAGCAAGGCCCACGCTGGGCGCCAATGAAAAAACAGAAAACCCAAAGAAACCCTTAAATTTACCCCATAAATGTAGTCGATGCCAACACGTGTATATTTAGTTAGATTTTATTCTGGAGTCTAACGTTGCATGAATTAGTGGGCGTTTAGATAATAGTGCCTTTTTTAAATACTATATTTTTAATCGAAATTGGGTTTCAGTAATCTAATGATAGCCAGGTATCAAAGCTTACGAAAGTAATTTGTGCCTACATACCTACTTCCCTGTCGTTGAGTGTTACCGGGAAGTGACGGCAATTTACTCGTTTTGGAAAGGAACGATTTTCATATTGTGAAATGTATGTACCGATATTTTCATACTATATACATATTATAGTAGAACAGTTTCGTTGTTTCTTTTTTTGTTGCCACCGTTGTGTTAACCGGCCCGCTGAACTTATTTATAGGAGTCGTGATTAAATCAAAATACAATCGGCCTTATGAGGATTTTGTCAATTGCCGAAAAACTCAAAACAGGCGTAATTGCGTATAACAATGGTAAAAATACAATAATATAATAAGCCCTATAATGTATCGTCTCACTCTGTCCCTATCGTGCTTCGTTACCGAAATCCATATGGATTTTTAGTCAATTTAGCGATTTAGATTTAGTCGATTTAGCGACAACAACTGTCAAGATATAGTAGGCACACAATCGGCCTTGTTGACTGAGGGCTGCGTTCAGTGGATGGATCGGTACTAAATAAAACTACCTGATTGGTCGAGGCGGTCGCTTTCCACACTGGGAATCATCAACGGAAAATATTCTGGAAAAATAGCTTATTAAATTTGCTTATGGCCCATGTAAATCATGGCATGCTATTTTTTTAAGAATCACCCTTCTAGATAATCCTAATATATTATAATAGCTAGATAATCTGACATTTCATTTTGTGCACTGATTATTTAAAAAAAAAGAACTACTACAATTACTCATATGCTGTGTTATTCAACCGCGACGAATAAAATGGCCGCCCTTCCTGGAATTTCGCGATATCACGCTAATAAACGTAAGAACCCAATGCATAAAAGCCTGGATTTCAGAATAAAATCTAACCATACTGAAACTACAAAAAATAAGTAGAAACCAAGAAAATGTAAGCCCCAACATTGCGCGTTTAGACTAGTTCGCTTGCTAAATTTCCAATCTACCGATAGTTTTCTTCGTCTTCTCTCTCCAAAACTCAGAATGACAGAGTGACTAAATATAGACAAAATAGAAAACAAACCTGAAAAGTAAATAATATATTTTGAATGATATTCTTTCTCTTTATCTGTCAAATTTAATTGTTGTCACCTCATCTGTCAAATCCCATTTAATCTGTCAAATTGACAACTGGTCATAAACGTAACTTCAAAACCATTTATGACAAAAAAACGCTAAATTGCAATTCAGCAATATATCAGAACAAAGATGCAATATTTTCCTGTAATTCCAAAATTAGTTACTCTATTTAGTCAACATCGAGTGGCGTACATTCTACGCTCGAAGGACCAAAATAATACCGCGAGCTGTCACGTCGTTAACATGCAATAATCACCGATTTCATAATATAATAATAGCTTATTTACTCGCTCTATAAAAAGACACTTGATTTACAACACCCCGATATTATAGAGGAAGCGTCGCGTTGTAAAATAACGAGCCGATAACGAGTTCTACCTTCTGTGTCCATTTCCTCATTTTGACGACGCGTCACGTGTTCTAAGGTTAACCTTGTCCTGCGGTATTGCTCAACGTATTTTATGAGCGGTATTGTCAGTACAGCCAACCTCGAATTTTCGTTGGTTTCTGTGAGCTTCTGCCCTTCAATTTATCTGTGGACGCGATGCAAAACGAGAAATGAGCTGCCTGATTTACATTTATAAGCGACAAAGAATTACTCGTACCAAAAAAATCGATTGTACCTATAGACTTTGTATTGTATGCATGTATTTGCTACTTAAGGCTGTTTATAATGACTCATTTTTATACCTTTCCCATACGTTTGGAATATATTATAGTCGTAGGTACTATTTGAAAGGTTACGGGGAAGAACGATCAAAGTCAATTTGACTTTTTAATATGAGAAACTTTTTATGGGATAAGCATTTTGGTAAAATATTTTTTTTAAACTATTATATTTGGTTTACACACATAATATACTTGGCCGAATAACCCTGGTTAAAAGGTAATATTTTAAATTAGTATTTTTTTAAATAGAATAACTAAAAAATAAAAATAAATACATTGACATCTTTTTTCCCGTAACCCTTCATTTGTTTAAAAAAAAATGTACGATTAATTAACTTTCTTCGAACTGAATTTTATGGTTTTGCGACGATTGAAAGTCGTTCATTTTAGATTTTGAACTAAATTTTGTAGTGGTATTTTTAAAATAACTGTTTTCGGTGTTGAAAACGTCGCAAAACTTTCAAACGTTGCAAGTTAATGAGATTAGTTTTGCGAAAAGCTAATTTTTCGAACAGTTTTTAAGTAAACAAATGAAGGGTTACTCGGAAGAACGATCAATGTCAATTTTATTTTTTAAGGTGAGATACTTTTTTTATGTTGTAGAAATGTATTGTTTTTAAGAAACTCGACCACATTTGATTTACAGACGAAATATATTTTTTCTCACCCGAATAAACCCCGACTAAAAGGTAATATTTTAAGTTTTTAGGTAAAAAATGGAATTACCAAAAATTGTAATAAGTTGGCATTGATCGCTCTTTTGCGTAACCTTTCAGGTGATATCTATAACTTCAATTCATTAGACACGCGTGGTGAATGAAAAAACGTGATGAACCACCTTAAATTCGATTAAGTACACAATTTCCGAGGAGATCTGTATCAGTTAATTCGTCGGTAAACGCGCTGCGTAACAACAACGCGCGCGCCGGCGACGACGACGTCCGAATCTCGCGATGTGGGTTTTTAGGTTAGGGTCAAACGAGCAGTAGCTCTTGTCGAAATCGACCATTCTTCGACATTATCGGTTACGTCAACGATGCAACATTTTATGCAGATTTATTGAAATGAATCCTAAACCCTGAGTTCTCTCTTTCTCACACTCTTGTCAATCTATCTCTTTTTAACTTCAATTAACGCGCGATCTTTGGTTAATATCGAAAAGTTCGGAGGCGCATGAATAATGGATGCGCGAGTGTGGGATGTGATACGGCATTACCATAGTTTCTCATTGTTGGATAAAAACGCGTTTTTATAAATAACTGGTTATTCTTGAATAGTTCGGAGAATTAATTGTAAACACAATGATGCAAAGCGATAAGTTGCATAATTTTCTGAATTGACGATAATTCAGTATCAAGGTTAACCGGCGCGTTTCGGTCAAATATGAATTCCATCTACGCAATATTAATAAAAATCGGATAGAACAGCGACTAAAGGAAGGCAACGAATTACGACATGTGGAATACGAGGAGAGACTCAACATTGAAGCTGCCGAAAGCGTTTTGACCTGGGGTTGGTTTTTGAATTGATAGAGAAAATATCGTATACAAAAAGACGTAATTCTCTATCGCTCTTCTCGTCGCTTAGGAATCGTCCATTAATCACGTGAGGCTCGAGGGGGGGGGGGGGGCGGTTCGGAAAAAAACACGACATATCACAAAGGGGAGGGGAAGTGTAGTGAGATATCACGTGTACTTATTTTTTAAGAATGTCGTCAGCAGCTTGTAAGAAGGACGCGCTAGCGGTGTGGACTGTACTTCTGTACAAAGAAGAATGTTAAGGCACATGTACATTCATGTCACAAGCAACTTATTGATCAATAATAGTCGAACCGAGCAATAGTAGTACAGCTATGCATAATATTCGTCTTTCACGCATCCTCACACGACGATCGATCGCTAGATCGAGAGAGATTCTGTGCCTAGTGCGCGAAAATGATGACGCCGAGTGTCTTGATGAGACCGACGTTGATCTTCAACAAAGCACAGTGCCATCAGCTGACTTGCAACGTGCTTATCCGCTTGTTAGTATTGAAGAAAATCTCGGTAATTAGTTATCCGAGGACAATCTCCATTAAACATACATATTCATGTACCAGTACAATTATATGTTTTTCACATGATTACCTACACCTTTCCTTTATTATTTTTATGCCAGTCAAAAACAACCTGCAACCTTAATGTCTCTCTGGACATGTTTATCACGGTGCTTATTTTTTTGAAATTATTTAGAGTAGGGTATACCTGTATTTAAATATTATATTCGGTTTTTTTTAAAGATATTTTGTAACAAAAAAATACACGTGAATTTAGGAAGGGGGGGGGGGGGGTTAAACTAAAACCACCAGGGGGGAGGGAGGGGTTAACATGTTGCTAAAAAACATCACGTGATTAATGTAAGACCCCTTATCGAGAGTGATAGAGAACGGCATCATCTCGCATACGACATTTTCTATATCGATTTAAAAATCACCCCCCCCCCCCTGATCGAGATGTCTAATGTGCTATAAGGACATTATAATATAGCTGCAGTGACCTCACCAGCATTTATCTCCATCCAACATTATAACATGGTGTCGTTTAAAGCAAATACATTTTATGGGCCATTGTGATTAAATGTTCTTTTTATTTTAATGCGGTCATTTTGCTGTATTTTGATGTCGGCTAAGATTCACAACGTGTTGTGATTGTGACCACAACTCACCAATATATTCATTGATATTTAGAATAAATCACCCCATACAGATATTATGTATTGTGTGTATTCATAATACGTCCGTAATATACTTACTAATAATAATGGTTTTTATTTATTCGATTCTTTAAAACCTTATCAAAATCCGCCCAGCTCTTAGTTTATCGTGACGCAACAGGCATACGCGTTTTGAGGACTCTCTTTTTGTAATTTTTAGATATCCTTCAGCCAAGATTGCCAATATTGCTGTATCATCTCCGCCGCCCAGACCAAGGAAGCATGATGTAATTTTATTTTCCTGTTTCGTCTACAATTTGGCATTTCGTTTTCGATAACGGCGCCATGCTCCATGAGGCCTCGGTACTATACTGCTCTATTTTAATGTGCCATGTTTCTACGAATCGTAGTCATAGGTACCTTATTATCCTATATTGTGTATCGGAGACCATCGTGGTGGTATTAAGAAGAAGAATATAAAAAGTTTAAAAACCGGTGCTGTTGATGATGGTGCCGAAAACCAATGGTTTAAAATGTCAGTCATTTGATGGTTGTCACCTGTGTGAGGTTAATTTAGACAGACTTATTTATTTTGTCTTTTTACCTTTTCGTCTTATCAACGGGAAGTCATTAAACCATTTTATCTTACTATCTAATATCGTTTCCTTGGGGATAATTCAATTATCTAGACTTTTTCCCTCAAATTGTCTTTTTACTCGGCTATAATATGGTGCTATTTGGAGTTTGTCATTAATCCTTACTTAAATAAATAAATAGTTTAAAAAAACACTAAAACCACGCTTTTATAAATGCACGTAAAAACCACATCATCAAACCTTGAAACCTAATCGTGGTCAAAGTTCATTCCAAGACTTTTCTAACAAGTCCAAACACAGCTATGATACGATGTTCCATCATGAAGTTCCAGTTCATATCTTCCGATTCCATCATCAGATCAGTTCGACAGTACCATATTATTGTATTGTCATCAGAACTACATACAGCTGCCAATTTTCATGACGCTACGATCCTTGGAAGATGGTTAAATTAGTTACCTTAGATTCCATTACATAGTTACATACAGGTCGACCGAATAAAAGCGTGTTAAAAATAGTGCTTATTGGGGGGTACTAAGTGTTTTTCCCGGATTTAAAAATAATCACTTCTGACTTAAGCGCACTATTTCCGCGGCCAAAAGAATAATCAATTATTAAATAACACCAAAAATATAGAAAAATATCTTGATTAATGCTGTATCTTAAACCATCAATTAGTGTTTATTTTAAAACTTTGATCGGCTCTCTTGAACAATTTGCTAAATTGCGCTTAAGTTACTTATCCTTTCTACCATCGAAAAGGTTTAGTAGAGTGGGTAGCACTTAGATGATATCCCAGATGCAGGCCAAGACTACCCAATCTGATGCGGTTTCCACTCCGGCTTCGTGCGCCGCGAAACCTACTTCCGGGTCAAACCGAAGCGGTCTCGAGGCGTGATCCACTTTTTCCCATCTGATGCTTGGAAAGCGGCTCTCGAAAAGTGGCCTCGGGGCCGATAACGCACTCTCGTACGTAGATACGACCAAGACGAATCCCCCGTATTTTTTCCTCTCGAATTGAGGTCATTGCCAGCCAACGCGCTTAGGAGAAAGACATTCTCGCGTACCCATCGGCCGTAGTCGATTGAAACGTAACTAAACAGTGGATTTCCGTAAAAATAACATCCTAAAACTGTTTTTTCCTCAATTTTAATGAATTACTGTGACTAATCGCAAAGAAAGGTTACTGGAAATTGCGTCATTATTAATGATGACGGGACACCATATGCGCTTATCAGTTGCGTAATCGCCACAAAGAAGCCCCGAGTCACGTGCCCGTGAAGTGTCGAACGTTGAATATTCCGCGGATTTTACGTCATCCTTCCAAATCTAATGAGAGAGCACGCAGCTTGCGAATCCGTTGCTCTTTTCATTGATTATTATATTAATAGTTTTGATGAAAGGGCGTTTCGGCTCCGCAGTCCATCTGGTTCCGGTTTCTTGTATGCTCTTTTGCGCAGCATTTTTATTTCCTATTCGTATCCGGCGTCTTAGAGGGGAGACATACTGCGCAACGAGTGCAGAATGTAACGCGCTGTACACGAAGGCCGATTGTATTGTTTTCCTCGTGCATTATAACGTGATTGATATGGACGACGACTTACTCCAGCATTGTTTCTTTTATCATATTCTACGCGTATACAATAATTGTGTAAACGTACTGAAAGTGATAACTGCCAGAACAACACCTTGTAGAACAAGAGGCAGCGACAAAAAGTGCAAGAGTTTTGTAAAAGCTGATACTTTCAGATCAGACAATATATTGGCCATCGAATGCTGGGGTATATAGAGTCAGCAGGCCAGACTCCGGGACACCTGGCGCTGGCGTACTAGGAAATGTGTAATTTTAATTAGTACCCCCAAAGTGTGTTGGAAAAGCTGAAAATTCATCAGTATAGACAGTGGATGCAATACAGAACTCAAAAAAGGTTAGTCTGCGTAATAATAGAATGCGTGGCGTCAGCATTACTCCATACATGTCACAAAAATGAAGTCCGTTGTATTGCGTGACACATTAGACCGATGCGTAATAGTTACCTACAAATACGTACCGGCGTATTTGCAGACTTCATTTTTGTGACATGTATAGAGTAATGCTGACGCCACGCGTTTTATTATTAAGCAGTATGGCCATTTGTTTCGTGTTCTTTATTGCCTTCACTGTCTACTGTTAAATTTTCAGCTTTTTTAAAACACTTTGAAGGCACTAATTAAAATTATACCTTTCCTAGTACGCCAGCGCCAGGTGTCCCGGAATCTGGCCTGCTGACTCTACCCCGGCATTCTATGGCCAAAATACTGTCTGATCTGAAGGTATCAGTTTTTACAACTCTTGCACTTTTTGTCGCTGGCTGCCCAACTATTGTTTGTTTAATTGTGATGTATATTTTAAACTGTCCGCTTTGAGGAAAGAACGACTGTTTTTCGTGGTCGTTTCGTCACCTGGCGCAGTTGTCCTTCGTATTCTGCGGGTGAGACCATTGTTTAAAATCGTGCTAATAGAAAAACGATAGCTTCACCTGGTTGCGTCGTATGTATAGAAACGAAAGACTTCTCTTTTTATATACAAACTCGGCTTGACAGATGGTGAAAGGTTTTGTTTGCTCTTCGTGTCTCTGTGTGCACGGCGGCACGGCAGATGTTGCCTCAAACTAGAATTTTCTAACAAAGCTCTCCTCTTGCACCTACGCGGCCCGCGTTTTTTGGGACGTTTCGTAGGTAGAAGGTCCCGCGGCTGTTTGTTCGGGCTCCGCGGGTCGCATTGTCGCACCGGAATGCGAGCGCCTTTGTGTCAGCCCGGGTGCTCCGCACCACTTGCTTCACAATTCACAAAATCACAATCACTTGCGAAAATGGATTTACCTGTGACGATCGTAAATCATGGTCTCTCCGTCCTGCGTTGCACGTGTTTGACGTTTCGTGACGCATTGTCCACCTTTATTGGCTGACGATTATTTTTCGACAATGGCATAAATGCATATTCAGAAAATGAACTCAGTTTTAATGAAGTGTCTCGGTTCTTCTGGGAACGTGAGGCGAGCGTAGTCTACAGCACTCGCTAATGGATCGTGACTTAAATATAAACATGCATGTGACAGTAATCTGATAGCGGATCCGTAATCGCAAATGATTAAAAATAATAGTCTTATGTCGAATAGATACGGAGATGGAGAAGGAATAGATACATGCATATACATAGTTTTGTGTTTTTCTGCAGATATTTTATATCGACAGGGCGGTATTTCGTAGGGTTAATGCTAATGGCGAACGCGAGGATGATAATCGCAAAATAATTAAAATAATAGTCTTCTGTCGAATAGATACGGAGATGGAGAAGGAATAGTGGTTATCGAAATACTTATAGAAATTAAAGATTGCCAATAAGATGTCCATTAGATTAGCTGACATATTTGCATATATTGGGGAGAGAATTTCACCTCTGATCGAAGGAAATGTCCGTTCCATTTTTTAAATATTTTTAGGTATTTATTTTTTTATTTTAGGTATTATCTATCGGGTTAATTTCAGCAAAACGCAACCAATTCAAATCTGTCAATAGACGTCGCTCACCTCGTGACGATTGGCAATAGCTATGATCCACGCACAATCTTTATTAATGAAATCAGTACCAAGCTGTAATAATCCCAAAAATTATGATTTGAGTCATGTGTAGAGCAAAGCAACATTTCAGTGTTTATTTTATCAGCTGGGATTGTCTACTGCAGTTACAATTTCGAATGCCATCTGCCCTTTTCGGACCTAATCTGTTCGGGCGCATATGCGATGCACACGAATATACATAAATCACGCATTCAACAATACATTAAATGTCCCTGCTCGGTTCACCTGGCGTCATGTTTTATTTATCTGTAGCTTTTACACATAATTTCCAGTCTCGATTCGAACGCATCACGTTTTCCACTTTTCAACTCTTATTTTTTTTCTTTCGGCCACTGTTTTCGTTCGCCATATGTCCGCAATTTGGCCGCGTTCGGAAGATGGCGTTTTAATAAATGCCGACCTGCATTTACGCAGCCGTTCTACTGGGCCTGCCAACCAGCTGCCGCCGAACAAAAGCCATCTTCTCTCGTTGCATTCAATTCTGTGTGCACTTTTATCATCGCCATCATCTGTCGGTTCGCCGTTTTTTTTCTCGGGCCGAGCGTAGGTGCAATAATGGATTCATTGTGAAGCGGGTGGGTAGGGTTTTTTACCTGGATCGAACAGCAAATTGCAGCAACCCACCAAATTTCATCATACATGCATCCACCAATTTATTAAATCGCCAAAAAACACTCCTCTTGAGTTTATTGTCGTAAACATTTAATTATCGCTTACAAAATTAATAGCTTCGTTTCCTAAGACAGGTAGTCCGTCCGGTTCGCGTATCTCTCTCGCTCTTTCTCACTCTCCCTCGCTCGCATACGTGGTCCTCCACACGATTGTTTCCTTACCTGCCTTTGTTCCCGATGTCATTTTTTTCTGCGGGACCATCTGCCTCCTCGGATTAATGACTCTCGGAGACCCCTAATCTATCTCATGCAGGAAATGTCACGTTTGTCTGTTATCGCGCGTATCACTTTAATGCGATTACGATACGTATTCTATTTCACTATTATTACATTTACGCCGATCAAAGGTTGCGGTGTTTCAATTTCAATATTGACCTCGTTTTTCGTATGCCCTCTCTCTGCAGCGTGCTTTTGTTCTCCAAACCCGTAATCACTTTACGTTACAGTGTTGAAAGAAGCGTGTCACAATGAGGCGATTTTTTCTTTGTTTGTACATATCCAAGAGTAGGTACACACTTGAGTCAGAACGTTTTTATTGTGGGTCCGGGGTTGATACAATGAATTCTAAAGGTGAATCAGATCGTTTGTTTTTATTTGTTCTCTCGGTCATTGTTTAAACTGGAGCGTCAATACGGTTTTCCTTGGTATATAGCGTTTAAGTGTAAGATGTTAATAATTATGTGATACTGTTTGGATGTGCTCGAATCAGAGCGTTGGATGCAGCGAGCGTGCCGCCGCGCCATCCGCGAATCCTTGGCGTGGGCCTTAACCTAGTTGGTAGCCCGCCGCCCAAGCTCACTCAACTTTATATACAATCCTACTGATTCGCCTACCGTTCGTTCGAGATACTCTACGTCGTGAAATCCATTAACGGCGCCGTATAAAATGAGTCCTGATTAAAACGAGATGTCGAAATTTTTCGATCATTTTTATTTTTTCGTCGTTTCAGTATCATTCTATTAGATTCGCGTTCGGTTCTCTTCAGTCTTCATGTTAACCTTGTATGCATTTATTTTCATGTGCTCTCTCGCCAAGGTCTTCCGTTGCCACATTTCGGTCTTTCTGATCCACGTGGGAAGCAGTGACGCGGCGCGCGCGGCCGCACTAGACATTGGAAACGGAGTCCGATTCCCCTTCTCCTCGGGTACGTTCACGTTAGCTGAGGTTACGTACACCTGCGGGCTGCATTTTCGCTCGAAGCCGAGGCCCGCGCAGTCGCCGACCTTGCGCAATGGCACCACTCCCTCCCCGCTCGATCCTCGCGCTGCGTTGCCACTTCCACTGCGAACTTTACCTTTTCGGGCCGCCTGCGCCTGCGCATGGCCACACCGCTCTGCACTCGCCACTTGCAACTTGCTTTATCTAATTAGGCTCTTTCAACACCGCCATACTCAGGGCGCCCAAGTTGTAACCTAATCCGCCTTGACAGAGATTTAATCAACTTAAAAATGTCGTTCGTTCCTTTTTGTCATTTTAACATAGATGAGGCGATAAATGTTAAACGGGAATATGAATCGATCTGTTACTACGTTGTCGGTTATCATCGAAACGTCATAATTGAAAACGTACAATTTCTACCTCTACTCGTCGATTGTTTTATTTTGCACCTAAAGTGTTGAAAGCAATCTATTCCATTCCGCCTTGACAGCGATTTAATAAAGTTAAATATTTCCTTCGTTCATTTTTATTATTTTGACATAAGTGAATCGAAAAGAAATAAACCAGAATACGAATCGGTCTGTTACTACGTCGTCGGTTATCATCGAAACGTCATATTTAAAAGCGTACGATTTCTGCCTCCACATCGTGAATTTCATTTGCTTCAACCTTTTCGTCATTTGTTTTATTTTGGATCGAAAGTGTTATCAGATAGATTGCTTTAGTTTTATCTGCGATAATTTTATTGCTATGTCAGTATTCTGAGAGTCATGTCTTTGTTTTATATTTATTAGTTTTCCCAGTTTATACATATATGTGACATATCACACGCTTAATAATAAACCGGCCTAACTCGAAAATGTGTTTTTCTAGTTTTCACAATAAAACGAATTAAAAATACACGTTCTTTTTGTAAAGACTCGCAAGGTCAATTTTATGTGAACACAGAGATATGTTTCTCTTTCTTTTAAAATCGCTTCTATGAAGTATTTTACATTAATTCACGCTAAAGCGGCTGTTGTCAGGATTGTGCCTGCTGCACAGAGGACAGCGTAGCTTAATCTGTGATCGATTATATTATGATAAAAAGCATTAAGTCTAAAACAGCTGCAGTGTTTTTTTTAACACCAACTCGGATTATTTAGTTTTATTCATAAGTGCATCAAGTGCAAAAAAATTACAAACAAACCTTACATGATTTTTATTCATAAAACGATTAAAGTAAAACATTATTTTAAAAGACATAGCAAATAAACTAAATAATATGAATTTCAAAGATATTCCTAATAATATTAGTCATCAATATTCTTTAAACATTGTCAGTTAAAAGCCAAATTATTAATAATTAAAATGATGATATTAAAGAAAATTAACCATAGAAATTATTTATTGCACATTTTAAGACAAAACACCCAACAGGCGGACCTATTGCATAAATTACAATATCTTACAGCCATCCTTCGTCGAAGTGAAATAATTAAGGTACCTAGAGTAAAATATACAAAAAACTTACAAAAACAAAAAATAATCAATAAAATTGCCAATTTTTAAAAATATAATTAGGATGTAAAAAATATTTGCAAGGAGCGAAGAACGAAAGAGGCCGAGATAAGACGTAGACTAACTAGGAGTTTATGGACATGAAAATAGCCACGACGATTAGAATTATTAAAATTTGAAACGCCGTTTTCCAAATGTTTTTGATTTAGGTCGGTTTCTTATTAAGCGTGCGAATATAATCTAGACAATAATTTTGCCGCTTTTGTACCTCGCCCGGAAACTCTAATCTCTGTTGGCCGCTAGATTCACACCGATAACGGGAATAACGTTGGCAATCCGCTCTAATCAAACCGATATGGAATTCCCGATTTCCGCTATTCGCGGTGTTTTCGACCCGGCCTTATCAGAATCTGTCGCAACCACAACCACGATTTCTGCGGAAGGATCCCGGCCGTGGTCGTATAATCGCCTTTGTCTTCGCGAACAAACAACACCCGCGCAAACTGGTTTCGGGAGTTCGTGTGCAAAACTGCAGGTCAAAAATTCGTCGATGCATGTTTATTCTCGTCCGCGCAGGAAATCTGTACAGTTAGAATTTGTGGTCAGACTCGTTTGGAGATGATAAAACATGTCGATGGATTCGTATTCTGCTGCACCGATCAGAGCGAAGTTTATCTCTTTGAAAACTTTCTTATTGGGAGTGGAGTGGAGCGGATTCGGCCGAGGCGGAGGCGGAGGCGGCGCCGAGACGCGATGAAAGTAGGTGAAAGATCCGTACGGTTGAAACGAGGTGAATAGCCCCTCTATCGCCTCTCACTCCCTCCTCCGCGGCGCCAGAGCCATTGCGGAAGCGCCACAGTTAGTTGAACTCCGAAATTGTTGTCTGTCACGGTCAGCGTCGGCTCGTCTGCTCCATTTTAGGTTAACTTCTCAAATTAGAATCATTTTTATTTCGTCAATGCGTAATTTATTTATTTATTTACTTCGTATTACATATATTATATTTCAGCTAAGATGATAACAAGGAAACAAAAATGACAAATTAAAATAAAGCGACGAACTGATTCACAAATCCTATGCAACCCGAGGGACATCACATATCTAACTAGGCTTGCGCCTGCACCTATGTGCGATTTACGACTAATTTTAGATTGCGAGCTGACATATTACAAAAAAAAAACTTAAATAATAGAATTACTAATAAATTACACAATATATTTACAGTATATTAAAGACTAAACACTAATAATAATAATAATAATGATAACACATTTAATAGATATAACATTTAAAATAAATTAAACTGAAATTGACCGTTCCTTCTCCTCTCAAAAACGCCTCAAATCCAATAACCATTTATTAATTATAGTTTGAAGCTATCAATATTGTCTAATATTTTAACAATATGATGTATCATCTCTCTATGTAGCTATTTGTTCTCGTGTTTTGTTGTCGGATATGTACCGAAATTCGTATGATGTAAGTACGATTTAGCTGTAACAACTGTAAAATATAGCAGGCACAAAATCGGCTTGTTAAAGCGAGTCTGCGTTCAGTGGATCGATCGCTTCCTGATCACCAATCGTTGGAAGCGTATTACTCTGACGCAGGCATGAATACATGAGCTGTCATCGCATCGCTGTCATTCGTTAAAAAAACGCCTTTCTTTGAAATATTCACGGTTCGCGATCATTTAGGCGATTTAATCAAATATATCTCTAAATAGAATCCAATTAATTTTCACGACTTTTCGTATCAGTTCAGAGCGACGCGATCTCCGCTAGTTTGACAGCTTCAACTCTCTCGCTCCGTCTAAAATTCCGACGGAATTAAAAAAAAATAGAGTGAAATAATACATTTTGGAGGTAGCGATAGCGACACGCTATGTTTAACGTTTAGTAAATAGTACGGTTGCCGATACATCATAGGGCATATTGTTTGAACTCACTAAAATGCTTCTCTAATCTCTAGTCCCAAGACTCTTCGATAATCGGGAAAGAGTTATCTTCGATAATTTATAATCAAAGACAAAACTAATATTATTTCATTGGTTTAAAACGTCGCTAATTTCATACAAACCTAATATTATGGATATTTTTCGTTAGTATACATTTTATATTTACATATCCTATCTATCTAAATTGTATACATGTATTAATTTAGTTATCAATATAAATATGTATATCGTGTATCTTATCTATATTTAAACGTTTTGCAATATTCCACTGATGTTTGTAATTTACGGCGACATTTATTTTAAATATGTAAGTACAAATTATTGCCTTGTCAGTAATAGTATTTATTATTACTGCTGTTTTGTATATTCATATAATTATTTATATTGACGGTTGGTTATTTTTAAACTGTTTTTACCGGTCAGAGAATTGGAAAAGAGTTTCGGAATGACCAATTATTCAGGTTGGTATTTATTGATTTACAATCTATTTTAATAAATGTTCAGAAATATGGCAATTTCGTAGTCATTGTATAATTTTAGTTTATGTAATCCAAAGAATCTATCATTATAAAAAGTGGATCTTAAAATGATCGAGCGGAAAATTCGAAACGTTGACTAACGGGGCAAGGTGCGATGTTTTAGAAGAAGGCCGAATTTCGGTTTTGCACCAGCGGTCGAAAAAATACCACGCTTCAAAAAATATAATATCTTAGACACTGATTTACAGTGGTTGTTCCGTACATACCCCACAGGGATTAGATCTTTTCTATAATATGACTCTTACGGGCTTAAATCGAGGTCTATGGTCAAGGTCTATGGTCTTACCCCAAAACACGTTATGTACATCAAGATCTAAACGGAAAGCTACTGTATATACGCTTCTGAAAACTTGTAACTATACTCAATTCGGTAGAAATACTCAACTTTGTAGAAATACTCAAAAATAATACGGGGCGTAGATACAGGTTTGTAGGTGCAGATACAACCACAGGGTTAACAGCAGATATCAATATGTTTTTTACTGAAATAGGCAGTCGTCAAATCGACACCAGTCCGCGGGCGTTCGTGGCTGGTTGGCGAAACCCTACCCATGTCAGTTCGTTCCCGATTGTTTTGCGCAGTGGCGACCCTTGTATTATAATTTTTCAGGCCTAATAAGACCTAGACGGTCTTGCTCCCGTGCTCGGTCTTGGGCGAGTTCACCTTCTTTTAATCCTTCTACGTCAAAAATAAACACAACGCGGAAAGGGTATGTCTAAATAAATACCTATAATATCTTTCTGGGTTTGAAAATCAATTTTGAGTATAATCTTGTAGACAATTATCATAGCGGTTCATTAATATTTTACTATCAATAACAAATCAGCAGTTTCTTGTAATTCTGAAATCTAATACGACATTAACGTTTCTGCTTTCTGATTAGCTATATACATTTTAAATGTCGCGTCGACAATAAAAGGAAATAAATATCATATTAATTTCGCTACAATTTATGCAAATTTTGTATTAATATCCCTTGTTTTAATGCGTTTCGACGGAGTTGGCGATTATACAACCTGTTTTAATTTCTGCTACCCGTAAACATTTGCATTTTAATGATTATCGCGATTTTATTTAGCAGCGAATAGCGTATATTTTAAACTTGTAAATAAACGACTAAACCTTCTTGTTATGTCCGATTTCAGTGGCTGATTAAAATTCGGGACGATGCGATGTTGTTCGAGAATAAATCGCGGGGCATTGGCAGGTCGCTTCCAAGCTACGCATATCAATTGTCGTCATGCGGGTGCCTTACGGTATTCTCACGATTAATTGCCCATATTCCTAGCACGAGCGCCGAATAACAGGAATCCTGATTTATGGATAGATATTAGGTATTATAACCCTTAGCCGCCAATTAACGCGGCGCGGATAACCCGCATCCCGCGTCAAAAATCCGTTAATCCCCTCGATTGGCATTGAATTCCGCAACCAATCAAATCAACACGTGTAATACGACTAATGGTGATTGATATCGGCAACGATAAACATATTCCAATGAATATCGTGTTTTGATCTTACGATCAAATCCGATGATTTATTTTGCGAATCATGCGTAAGCACAAAGAGGAGGATTCTTGCCGGTCGCCTTCGATGAACTGGTTATTTCACTTTCGTTCATTTTGGTTAAGACAGGTGCGCCCTTGGCCATTACGCGCGTCGTCTCTGGGAGACTGTAAATTCTATGTCATTAATTTTTTAACGGCGCGCGTGCTCGGGTTGTCATCACTTTAGAAATTGTCCCGCAAACAAGATATTTCCGATATCTCTGCAAACATCTCGAACTGACCTATAAGCCAGTCGCCGTTGTTGACTCAACGGGCAACACACCCCATATTTATTTACACACTCTTATCGCGCTTGTATACATATAAAATATAAATCATACCGGCGCAAGATACGTTTTGAAATCTTTTGGAAAACACGAGTAAGTTGAAATTTCGTTCGCGTAACGTGTATTTGTCCATAACCACTGGATCGGTTGGAGATTGCGAGTGCAGTTCGGCCCGTCCGCAACGTCCAAGTTATTCATTAATATCAGTGCGAGGTTTGTGTAGTGTACGAATGAGTCGTCGCACAGTGGAATCGGGTACTAAAAACGGATAAAATTATATTACGACCGTCTGTACATCCTCAAGTGGTGCACTTTAAAATAATTTTATGAAAATATTTTATAAAAAAATATGTATGGATTTAAAACATCCTATTCATGTCCATTAATGAGCATATCTTGCGTGGATACTGGACGAACAGAAGGAGAAAGAATAAAATAAAATGAATCCTCTCTCATTGGATCCCTAATTAAAATTTCTTTCTCATTTGATTTTTCATTTTCAAACTTCAATTTTATTTTAAAGTTACGATCTGCTCCCATATTTCTAAAATATTCGGATTGTTGTTAGATACCTGCAGGATTATTGGTAATTCTTAGAATTTAAATTGTAGCACAGCTTTCGCCTACATTTATTACCATAAATAAATACAGGACGACGCGAATATTGCTAATAACTGGGAATACAGAGGAATAAAGACTATGTTGGAACTACATAATATTCACACACCTAAGGTAGTACAATCTACTCAGCTATTCGATGCAATAATTTCCAATGCGCTAAAACCAATTTCGTGGAATCGAATTTTGGTCACTTTTTGGAGTCCCAGCTTCACTGTGCGCCGCTACGTAACTTCTGATTGGAACTGTGGCAATAGGCGGCAGGTTTCCCGAGACTCGAGAGCGGCTGCTTGCCTGTTGCCATCGCTCTTTATATTTACGTAATTCCTCGTTATCTCGTTACGAAAGTAATCCGCAATTGCGCGGGCCGCTACTCGCTTGATAAGTTCATCGGTTTGATATGTCGTGCATTCCGCTGTTTTCTTCATTACGTTTATACATATATAATCCTTACGTGTGTTTAGTCTAATTATGCGCTGATGAAATCGTCCGTCCAACAATAAATAATTAAAACGCCGATAACCTTATCGCAAGAAACAGAGGGACGGAATTGCGTAAGCAAAACAATAGAATATCTCCAGTATCCGCGTCGATTTTAGGACGGACCCTGCAGACGTGGCGCTTCGTCGTCCCGCTCGCACCCGCAGGAGCCCTCTCGCTCCGCAAGGGTTGTGAAAGCCGCGGAAAGCCCACGATCGCAGCTATTATATTTCGTCCGCTTGTGACAATATTGAAATTTATGCGCTGGGTTTCGCGCGCGCTCTCCGCAATTCCCGAAGATTAACTCACTCTTGTTGCGGCGATCGTCTCGCGCTTTGTCTTGTTAGAGCGACTCTAACGTAACGCGTTATGAAATGGACCGCGGAGCTGGGCGCGCTTGGGACATAGGCGCAGAGCACGTAGGAGGCGGTTTCTTCGTATGTGCAGCAATTTTGCAACTTTTTTTACTTGCGGATAGGTGTTACATTGTCCTTTTAAAAAGATTAGCAGAAGAGGAACTCGAAAAGAAAAACCGATGGAATAAAATCGCATCGAAAGAGAAGGTTAGAATATTCCCTGGATGATATTGTCCTTAAAACGTTAGTTTCGTATTTTTGGTCTACGCGATATCTTCAGCATCTTTTTAGCATTAGGATTCGATCAAGGCTAATCTCTTGAAATAATACACCACAATGTCGACAGCACATAGCGAACGGAGAAAATTTCCCTACTAGTGCCTTCTTTAAACCTTTTAACCTATTTATAATGTGTTAAAACAACCGCGATAGTCTTCGATTGCATATACTATACTATTTTTGATACAGCCTCGATATAGATCCCGGATGAGCCCCCTGAATGTTGCTGTCTACATCCGACACCTCCCTAGGTGCTCCCGGCGTCTACTTTTGCACAATGATATTACTTACTAAAGCAGCCTTTTTCTAAAAAAAACCGCGTTTCGCAAAAAAATACAGCTAGACATTGTGAAGCTGTAAAAGTTGCTTATCGCAAACCAATTCGTCACACACTACGTCATACCTGGTTTAGTGGTTAGGTTGCCTGATCTGACATTTTAAGGTTCCGGGTTCGAATTATTTTTTTCATGTTAGGGTTCCGTTGGGATAAAATTAACGAAATCGCATTACAATTCTGTCGATCGAATGCAATAATAAGACACATTTACACACATGTTACATGCACACATACATATAAACACTTTATAGTAGGGTTGGTTGTAAGAGATTGTCGTATGATCATAAACCTGCCCATTGGAAAATTTCACGATAAAGAATAGAAGCAAACAACCAATTCGTCATTCAAACACACATCGCTTTCGCTTGTACAAACAAGGTATTTGAGGACGAATATACAGTTGATCAAATTGAATCACCGATGGTTTTTACTAGTGAGATCCCTACAGATTGGATGGGGTTTTTTCGCTTCTAGTGCCCGATGGCGCAGGGTATACCGCGGTCGGCTCCAGGTCTAAGTCGACGGCCGGGAAGCGCGTGTCGTTGCGACAGACGCAGCCGCAACTGCTCCCGGAGCGGGCTGTCGCAACGGCGCCGCTTGCATGTGTCGACGCCGTGCGGTTGCGACACACGCTGCGGCTGCGACTTGCACTCCTTTCCGGATTGTGGGCATAATATGTCGCGCGATCGCCCTCCGAAATCGTTTTCGGACGCCGGCCAACTAATATTTCCTGCCAAGTGTGAAGCAATCTTGGAATAATTCAACGCATCCAATATTTTAACCGATCGTATCTGTATCCACCGACTTTGAATTAAGTTATCCCTGGAGATTATTCCGACTCAGCTGCCTGTGCAGACTTTTAAATAAGGACAAAAACTTACAGCTCTTTAACTATCTTAATCAATATAAAAAACACCAGAATAAGAAATCTCAAATTTTGAATTCGTTACGGGGAAGTGAAGCAATTTATTTGTTTTGGCAAGAAAGGATTTTCAATTGGTTTTCTAAAAAAAATATATTGCTGTTTTATTTAAATTATTGTCAATTCCTGAAAAACTCAAAACAAATTCGAACAAACAAATAATGATGAAATACAATGACAATAATAATAATCATAATATGTAAACAGCAAATTTTAATATAGATAAGCGGCCTCAATTGACAATTTCTTCAAAACTGTATTTTTATTTCAAATACTTACAGGAGTTCCATTGCGAAAGTAGATAGTATGAAATTTCCTAGCACTCAAGTGGGGTGTTACCGGGAAGTAAAATTAATTACTTGATTGTTTTGGAAAGGAACGTTTCAAGCGTTTTTTTAATACTAAAGAAGTTTGTTTGTCGTATTTAAATATATAGGTCGATGTTTTTTTGTCGCTAAATAAGTGGTGTTACCTGAAAACACAATAAAAAAAGACACAAAACGGATGTGTAGCCAAAAATAACCCTCAACTGAGGCCTTGTCAATTTCTGAAAACCAGAAAGAGATGCTTATACAAAGTCATCTCAATGGACCTTGTCAAACTTTAATAACTTAAAACGAAATATTAATAATGATCTAAAGCTTTGCACCTCACTATGACTTTCTTAATTACGGCTAATTTCAGAAATCGAATTCAAAAAGTGTATTTTCCACGGCCCGGTGTCATAGTGGTTAGGTCGCCTGATCTTACATTGTAAGGTTCGGGTTCGAATCGGCGAATTCGGTTAGGTCATAATTTTCCGTCGTGAGAAAATTAACGGAATTGCATTTGAATTCTGTCGATCGAATGCAATTACAAGATATACACTGACATGAAAAGGTTACATACACACATACATAGACAGGCGTCATAATAGGGTTGGTTGTAAGAGATTGTCGTAAGATAATAAACGCGCCCATTGTGAACTTTCACAAAGAGTAATAACAAATATTTAGATTTTCTGTGTAGTGCATTAATCATTTTAAAAACAGCTATTTGACTGTATACTCGAAGGTTGGCACTACCGTAATCCTGTAGCTTCGCAATATTAGGCGTACGTACGTGACCTTGTCAAACTTTAATAACTTAAAACGAAATATTAATAATGATCTAAAGCTTTGCACCTCACTATGACTTTCTTAATTACGGCTAATTTCAGAAATCGAATTCAAAAAGTGTATTTTCCACGGCCCGGTGTCATAGTGGTTAGGTCGCCTGATCTTACATTGTAAGGTTCCGGGTTCGAATCGGCGAATTCGGTTAGGTCATCATTTTCCGTCGTGAGAAAATTAACGGAATTGCATTTGAATTCTGTCGATCGAATGCAATTACAAGATATACACTGACATGAAAAGGTTACATACACACATACATAGACAGGCGTCATAATAGGGTTGGTTGTAAGAGATTGTCGTAAGATAATAAACGCGCCCATTGTGAACTTTCACAAAGAGTAATAACAAATATTTAGATTTTCTGTGTAGTGCATTAATCATTTTAAAAACAGCTATTTGACTGTATACTCGAAGGTTGGCACTACCGTAATCCTGTAGCTTCGCAATATTAGGCGTACGTACGTACGAAACCAATACACGCAAGCGTAGACTCCCATCCGACTTAGATCAGTTCACCATCGACGAGGCGATTCCGAATAAGATTCTGCGAAATAAATGAAAGAAATCGCAAGAAAATCTGAATCGCGCAAGCTTTCGCGATTTCCACAGGTTGAGTTGAGCGAGTATTGCTGGGCAAGGCGATGTAAAGTGTGGGCAAATGTCGTTTGTTGCGATGGCGATGCGCGGCGATATGGCGCCATCGTTTATCGAACGTGCAGCGTCGCGTCGGCGGAGCGGTTCCATCCAATTTCGAGATCTGGAGTGGCGCGCGCGCGAGTTTCTTGCGAAAGTGTCTCCCGTTGCATCAGAGAAACGGTCGCGACGCGGTTTCCCAATGTTCGCATTATCTATGGTAGCGCGAGAGCCCGATGCGGTAGGAATTTATGACGTCTTCAAATTTGCGGGGTCTGTTTTTCATCAAGAGCTTCATTGCTTCGTCAGGATTTTCCTCCTGGCCTTTGGTTTTTAACTGTACAAGCCATTTCAGTCTGGCATTCTCGTTTGCCATTTCAATTTTTCTTAAATAATTCGTTTCAAAGGCCATCCATTCCATGCATTTAACCTAACTCCTAACATTATACAGATTTCTTGTAGAATAACGTAGAGGGTCTGCTTATCTTTTAGAATAATATAGATGGTTTCCTTCGTCCCCTTGGATTGCAGAAAGGGTTCATTTGAAATTCGACTCTTCACTGATGTCGTCATGTACTTCGCTGATGGTAGCTAATGGCTCTCGTGCAGTTGGGCCATCAAGACCTGCTCGTTGTTTTGGTCGGCTCAACTCACGGTTGAGCTCCTATCCAATAACCTCATCGAAGAGATCCCGGTAAGGACTCTGTTTCCCATGCCTCGGCAGGTGGATCAGTTCTTCTGGGGGATGGCCGTCGGGCGCTACTGGGCGGGTTGCACACCGTACTGAATCATAAGCAGCGGGAGTGGATCTGATGTCACCCACTCTTGAAACGACCCGTTGCCTACCCAATCCCGAGTGAAGAGGCGCGCAAAGAACGCCACGGTTCGCAATTCAAACTTAATCACCGCTGAGTACAGCAGGTAGAGGTCGCACAAGCGACTTCGGACCCGCAACCATTGGACGGAGAAATCCGGCCATATCTGGGCATGTTGGCTTTGTTAGACGGTTGACTGTGTCGTCCCAAGTTCCCTGGGGTGGCGGGTTCGCTCGTAGTAGTTGACAACTCCAAAGTGATGTGGTCAGGTTACTAACGGCTAAATGCGGTTGTGTCGAACTAGTCATAGTAAGTAAAAGTAAAATTAATAGAAACTCCTACATATTTAAACTAGGCTTAGGCTAGGCTAGACTAAAAGAGAGTCCATATTTCCTTTTTACATAACTTTAATATATTATCATTCAATAAAAACACACATTATAAGTCAAAAGGATGGATGTATACATGCATGATAATGCCCCCCTGACCGTTCACCCCTCTCGCCTTCATTGATACGGCACAATGCAACGATGAGGTTATTTTTTTGCACACCCAATATCGGCTTATATACCTGAGCCGATTGTCACTCATCATTGCCTGCCTTTCTACTACGAAAATCAGGAAGTTTTGCTTTAGATCTGTTTGGATCGTGTGCTCTGGTGTGATAACAGTAATGGGCTCCTGAAAGCCGCGCGCGGCGACGCGGTCGACGCCGCCGCCGCGCGCATCGAAGAAAGCGACGCGCGGCGCGACGCCGCGTTATGTATATATCGGGAAAGAGTCAACGAACCTTTCTCCCTCATTAACAAAACTGCGATTGTGCCGCGGCGTTATGTGGCCGCCGCCGCGGCGTTTGCGCAACGTCACAAATAATAATATGTGCGCGGACGCGTTTCGTTCGGACATTTTACGGCTGAGTTTCGCAATCGCGATCGAATCGCGCCGCGCCCCGGCGGAAACGGGAGCGCCTTTGTTTATCTCGCGTGTATGGGAATGCAGGGGGAATATACATAATACACCGGTACGTTCCTATATTGTGTTTAACTGTTTATTATACAGAGGCAGCTCCGCGCGAGAGTCGCTGGCAGTAATTCGCATACGTATGTTTCAATTTTCATATGAGATTTTTAGATTAAAAAAACTAAAAACGAGACTTCTGACCAAATGCAGAGCAAATAATCGTTCAATAAAAGCATTTAAAGTAGAAAATAAACAACGGATAATTTAAAATTAGAAAAAATGTTTATCTTTAGGCATTACTTGTATTTCTGGAAGTGCCACAAGCCGATCTTCCTGGCAGGAGCCTTCTTACAACAAAAAAATAGTAATCATAAAATACTAATAGTAGCAGTAATCATTTCAAAGTTACCGTGCGACCAGAATACAATACTTAATATAAGGAAAGATTTATTTCATTATTTTATTTATTTATTCATGTGATGCCATTTACTAATTTACAAGACACATTGATATGCCAAAATTATTTAGAGCCAATAGCAGAAAGCTGAATACTTAATATAAAGGTACCACTAGCTCGTGTAACGTCTGTTCCAGCTTAGATTTACAGCAAGACCTGTCAATCTACATCTACAAAAAGTCTCTAAAAGTAAAATATAAAAAAAATAAGAATTATAACGTAAAATTTCAGATTATATTTTCTATTTAAAACAAAAAGGAAATTTTTTTTTCTCAAAATAATTTCATTTCGTTACACAATTTACTGGAAAGTCCGCCACGTGTGGCTCCTTTAGTCCGGCTGTAGTCTATGTATACATACATAACATTTTTAATAGGCAGATCGGATGACATCGATCAAATTGTCGTTCCTCCTACCGGGTGGAAGAGTTACGCGATTAAGGGGTACACAAGTGGTCGTCGGGTCGTTACCACTCGTTACCGAACCGCGCGCGGTTCGTCGACCGCACACTTTCTACCGTTCTTTCACCCGCATTATAGAGGGGGCGCGTGCGCGCCTCCGCGTCTATTGCAAAAGCGGCGCGCGCGGCTGCTGCGTCCGCCGCCGCCGCTTTCTTCTCGGAGAGAAATTGGCGGACGACCGGCGCGTGCGTTGCGACACCGCGTCGCCCGCCGCCGCCGCTCTGCATCCGCGCGGTTCGTTCAACTCGGCCGCGCGGCAAAATGAAAGCGAACTCGCGCCATTTCTCTCGTTCTATTCGATCTGTTTGTTGCATCATGTCGCATGGTTATGCAGCCTGGCGGCTTACCTACGCCTGCCATTTTGCCTTTTGCGAAATAAGTGAGTTCGACTGCGGGGAGAGGCGCTGCCAAAAAGGACTGGTTGTGTTCAGTATTTCAATCAACGGACCCTGAAAAAGGCCTGTGACGTCTGCCGCTAGCTGTGATGCTTGGAGTGGGGTCTCTGGACTATGGTGCTTTGAGCCGGGCCCATTGACCCGGCTTTCAGAATATGGCGTCGCAGGACTCGACGCCGCGCCCTGCGGCATGTGTAAGGCGCTTGTTGGTTCAGGCGCCGTAGGCCCAAGCCAGACACAACAGACGCAGGGCGCAGACGGGACGCGGACCCGATTTTTAAAGAACGTACGGTGTCTGCGCATCGTCCTTTCTGTATATTTTGCGTACATTTTTCTTTTCTGTACATTATGTATAAAAGTTCCTGAAACCGAATCCACGTCCACGGCGTGTCCGAGTCTTACGTCCGTTGTGTTTGGCTTTTGTCTTATGGTAAAGGGATGATACTGGAGGAGCTGTGGTGCGATACCCGCGCTGGCAGTCTTTTAATCTAGCAGCCTGCGCGAGTACAGTTCTTGGGTTCTACGAGACTTCACTGGTTGTTGGGTTGTCTTTCGATATACATTTAAAAGTCTTACGCTCGACCCTCATTAGTGGCCGTCGGTAATTACCTTTTTGCACCTATTCGTACCCATTTCAATATTTAAGTCGCGCATATGGCTAATTAACAACTGTAAGTGCTTTCTTAAAATAAAATGTAATGGTTGCAATGTTACATTAATGACCGTACTTAATTAATTACAAATTTTGTCCCAAATACAAATTGCATCGAACTCATTTAGTAGGGTTTCAATGGAGATTTACAGCAATTTTGTATTGCTATATTTTGAAGAGTAATTATAAAATTTCTGTGCTCTATTTATGACTCGTATTTTCTAAGAAAGTTTCAAAAATCACTCGCAAAGCGTGTGCGTGTGTGCAGTCCGTTGTGAAGCTACGATGGATATATTTTGTTTCATTTCAATTGGATTATGATGACCCAGCTGATGATACCTGTAATTGGAGGCTCCTTCGACACTCAAGCCAGCCACCAAGAAAAAACGTGAAGCCAGATCAAATAATTGCAGCCCAAAATGCGGCCCGTCGTCGTGCGCGCAGCTCTGCGCCAGCGGGGGTAAATTCGATGTCACCGATCGTGCACAAACAAGCACTTAAAATATGTTAAAACGTAGTGTACAATAAACATGCACATTGTACTATTAATCAGGTTAGAGAATTGGGAAGTTCTCAAGTCTTTCGAAGAAGAAGAACCTCAAATCATGAAATCGAGAAAAGAAATTGCCCCCAAAACAAATGATACAAATGTTAGACACAATTAAATCATAAATTCCTTTCAATAAATTGACCGACTGCTTCATTGTTGGTTTATGGTTTTAAACGCACATAAAAGGTTGAACGATATATAGAAAATAAATGAAATGAAACGCACCCAATCTACTTACAAGTATGAGGAAGATAAATTCTTTCTTTTATAAAATTTATAAAACAAAAATGCACTGTACAATAATTTCTCTTCGGACCTTAAAGGTCTGGCTAAAACGTCTTACAGTCAAGTCTAAGTGCTGAAAACTGAAATATTTCAAGACATGTATAATGTAGAATGTTGAAAGGAGGGCTTGTAAGATGATGTGATTGAGAATGGAGTTAACGAAAAACTATCTATTTAAATAACCTAACTACCCATAATCAACTCCACGCCGAATTTTGTAGTTAGACGCCGCCGCCGGAAATCGGGTATCCTCGCACATGACCGGTCATCTCCCTAAACGTCTAGTTATCCTACTCGCATCCCATCTTCACTGCTCCGCTGCTTGCAGATATTATCTAAATCCTAATTACTAAAAAAATAAAATAAATGTTATTAAGTATTTTTTTGTTTATTTTACTCTACTGGCACCAACATTATTTCACTTCCACGAAGGTTGGCTATAAGAGGTTGTTTAAGCAATATGTCTACCTGCTTTGTGTTTTGTTTTAAAATGTGCAATAAAGAATTTCTATCTAACTATTCAGTCTTGGGGTCAAGGGAAAGAAAACGAAAATAAACTACAAAGATTTGCAATCTCTGCAAGTCTGCAAACTCGGTGCTGAAAATTTGCGTAGGCATAACGCTATCATAAATACACATACGCGCGAACGATCCGTAACGTCTTGACAAATTTACGACCCATTGACCGATCGGAAAGATACTTCATCGGCTAATTTACTATATCTGACGCACGCCATTGTATGGCCGCGGTTGTAAAACTCGAACTATTAAGTCCTAACGCGACATCAAGTTAAGTAATACATACATACATTACGATGGACATGCAAAAACAGTAGCTTCAGTTTTTTTCTGTCTCGCATCCGCGATGTCGAGACAAGGATTTTCCTCGTAGGTGAATTAACTCAGGAAGATAAACCCCTTTTCCAGCGCGCTAAAAACAATAGCAGTACATTAGGCCACGCTATGATCAGCAATCCGATACTTCGGAATAACCTAATACCACAAATCATACAGGTACGTGGACACCAGTCCTTAAGTTGGTCTGGCGCCATTTATAGAAAACAAACATGGTTTAGTTCGGAGACAATTGCATTTAAAGGTTGTAGATTCGATATAGAAAATGGAACTGTCATGAGAAAATTTCTGCTCCACTTTCAAGGAGGGTTATTTCAAAAACCACTCCTCACTTAACAAGAAAAACTAAAAAATGAGGCTTCTTAGTAAAAGAAACCATTTTTGAAAAAATACATAGATATTTTTTTTTCTTTATATAGATGACATTTGAGATTTATTTTTAAGTGTGATTATGTAAAATTGAGTTTAAAATTCATGAAATACAACTTTTTTAATTTAGGTTTTGGTTACCGAGGAAAGAGCATTGTTAGTTCAACTTTAGGATATTTAGTAGTGAATTATTATGATTGATTGTAATGAATATGATACAGACAATTCTGCATGATGTTAGGTGACAGAATTTCCATATTGCGCCATGGCGACCATTATATTGCGCGGCAAAGCCGATGCGTCATAATCCGATGCGTGTCATGTATGGAGATGCTGACGCCACGCGTTCGATTATGAAGCAGTCTAGCCATATGTTTCGAGTTCTTTATTGCATCCACTGTCTACTGATGAATTTTCAGCTTTTCCAAAAAAAAAATGGGGGTAATAATTAAAATTACACCTATCTTAGTACGCCAGTGTCAGGTGTCCCGGAATCTGGCCTGTTGATTGTGCCCTGGTTATATATGACCAAAATACTGTCTGATCTGAAATTATCATCTTTTCCAAAACTCTTGCACTTTTTTGTCGCTGGCTCTTGTACTATTATAGTGTACCCCACGTAAGCCAAAACTTACGGTTATAAAAAATCCAACCACGGACTCCGCGATGAGCGTTCGGATCGATTTGTTCGGATCGAAACAGCCCAAAATTCCTGATTCCATAGCGTGACCGCGCGTCCCGTGTCGAATGCACGCGCCGCGCCGCACGGTTATTTTGAATCAACAGTTAGCTAACTGTCCCGCTCGCAGGTATAAAACATTCGAGAGAAATGCCGATTGCAAAACAGCGGCGGACGCGCCTGCATTTTCTCCGAGCGCTCGCGAAACGAAAGGTTTTTACCTGAACTTTCTTCGTAGTTCAATCACCCGAAGCGGTCTCAATCGGCCTAATCCCTAATGGCCGCTTGTGAAAGTATTACAAATGGGAAACGCCGGAAATCGGCGGAGGAGGCCCAGCTTTAGAATCTAAAATTCTAAAGGTAGAATCTAAAGTTTACACGGTGGATTAATTAGGATAATCAGAAATGTAAAAGGGCCGTTCAAATAAAAGTAAGAATGAGGTACATTCTCCTTGGAAGTATAAAAAAAACGTTACCGTGCATAACTAAGGCATCTATTAGATTTTTAAAATATTACTGATATTCTTTTGTTTTTTTTTAAATAAGTAGTTTTTTGCGGTTTGTTGTGTGTTGGTGAACATGTAGAAAATTTAAGTTATCGAGGTAATTACATATTCTTTTTTTTGTTTGTTTGATATACGAATGGATAATACACAAACCGTTTCCGGTAGAGAAATCTTGAAACAAATTTAAGACAGAAGCAACCAAATATTAGAAAGAATAAAAACACGACTGCTGTTACAGAAAGTGAACTACTATTGTATTTACATTTATTTTTATTACGGGTTTTCTATGAAACATGTGTGGTTTATGTATTTATCCATATAGATACATGTATATTTCCGGAAGGTATCAATCAGACCTTTCATTTGACACTAAACACGATATATTTATGTTAATTTATTGACATTTGGACATTTAGACAACTGCTTACCTACTTGATATTTGGTAGGTTAATGTACCCTTGCTGGATGACACTCGGGATGATATAACTATTCTAACAATACCACACATTTCTAAATCGATTCAAACGTTTAGAAGTTATGGGGAAATAAAGAAACGGAAAGCATACATAGATGAACCCTGAACACTTCTTTTTTGTCGGGCAGACATGTAAAAAACTTTGAATTACGCTACTATTGCTTCTTGAAGGAAAAAAAAACGCAATATTTAGAATGAAAATCAGAAATAAACAAAAGAAATGCTACGACACCAGAAAGGACTGGCTGGTTTAATTCGCAGGAAACCTCTATTTTCAAATGATTCTGCACGAGGAAATATAACAACACTTCGAGAAGATCACAGAGCATGAACACGTTTCGACAGTAGGCTGTATGATAACATAGAAAAAAGCGCGCGCGCACGATCCTACCCCACCCGGTCTGGTCTGCGTGTGCGTAGCGGCGTACGCGCGAAAAAGAGCCGCTGAAAACTCCCGACGGCGAACCAGTTTTCCCGGCAGGTGGTTGATTTCCAAACGTGCGCGTGCGCGTGCTGCGAACTGGATTCCTGCGTATGCGCCGAAGAGTTGGGAAAGATCAGTGAAAGCAGCAATGTGCCGCAATGAGTGTGAGCACACGACGCACAAACGGGTTGACCGCAGCCATTGCATAAATAAATCATCGGCGAACCCGTTATTTATCGCGGGGCCTCGTCTCGTGGTGAGACGAGATGACAAGCGGCGAGTGTTGATCTATCGAGGATCTCTACAGTACGACACGCCCCACCGTGAATTTCGGTACAGATTTACTAGTTTCAATACTTTTCAACTGTTGAACATGAACGTTGAATGTATCCAAAAACACAATTTTCACTACTTTAGTATGCAATATTAGTACTAGAATTAGCATGGGTGTCTTTACGCGAAATGGCATTGTTTAAAAAAATCTATATATATATATATATATATATATATATATATATATATATATATATATATATATATATATATATATATATATATATATATATATATATATATATATATATATATATATATATATATATATATATATATATATATATATATATATATATATATATATATATATATATATATATATATATATATATATATATATATATATATATATATATATATATATATATATATATACATATATATACATATATACATATATACATGTATATATATATATATATATATATATATATATATATATATATATATATATATATATATATATATATATACATATATACATATATACATATATACATATATACATATATACATATATACATATATACATATATACATATATACATATATACATATATACATATATACATATATACATATATACATATATACATATATACATATATACGTATATACATATATACATATATACATATATACATATATATATATATATATATATATATATATATATATATATATATATATATATATATATATATATATATATATATATATATATATATATATATATATATATATATATATATATATATAAAACAAAGTCGGGTTTGTTCGAACACTTATTACTCGAGAAAGGCTGGACCGATTTTCATGATTTTTTATTTGTTGTATTTGTCTCCGTCCCGAATAGCAGAATAACTATTAAAAACGAAAATGGCAAAATTGACGAAAAATGAAAATAAAAGAAAAAACATTTTCCCATACAAAATGTAAATCCGTGTTTTTCTCATGGTCAGTTGTACGTGGCATGTTCAGGTGTCGGCAAATCATCCGCTTTATTTGTTCTTGCGCCGGATAAAAAAAACTAAAAATGTCGTATATCACAAGGTGCTTCAATGAAGATAAATAAGCCGAGTGCATCCCATGCTGCACAATATGTAAATAGTTTAATTCAATCATGTCTTGCTGACACGCGATTGACATATTTATTTTTTGTATTTTATATTTCTTTTTGTGTTATTATCTTAACCCTATTAAGTAACCCTATTAAGTAGTGAACTTAATATTTATTTTGTATTCATTGTATTACTTTCATAAAATCATAAATTAAGTTCAGCTAATCTGTAACAAGACATTCATCGACTGTTAGGCGGTACAAAGTTCGCCGGGTCAGCTAGTAATTTATAAAAGCCAATTTAGTCATTTTGCCAAGAAGACTCGAATTCGAAGATGAAAGACCGAATTTACATACCTACGTCACAGTACTGTGCCTACGTAAAACGACACCATTTTTGTTTAATCTTCGTAATATGTCTGTATATGAAAGATACAGAAAAATGTATAAAGATGCAAAAATATTATGAATTAAATTGAAATCTCTACGGTGTTTTGGTATAATAATAGCGATGACAAACAACTTTACCTTTTTTTAAATTCACAAGACGTTTTTTTTGTATTCAAGGTTATTTCCAGACAATAACCTTTACAGCAGAAGGGCTATGTTATTCGTTACACATTATTATAAAACGTGCTGGAGAAACAAATTAAACCCACAGCATACCTAACTGAGCAAAAATGCCCGTATCTAGGGATGCTGATATTTTACTTATTCGTTCGGTTAAATGAAAAAAAAACGCAAACAATCACACTTGTATAATACTAACACACACGCACTGAATTATTCCGTTATACGCACACACAATCATCGTCATACACATTCTCCTCGTTAAGATGGCAAATTTAATTCTTATGAAAAGTTCAGGATTTTTTTATTTCGTGCGGCGAGATTCGTCTCCTATAAACACAGTGGTTATAATGTATTTATCATTTATATAATAAAATCATTCAATTTATTGAGTTTACCAGAAAATTCCAGACAACGATCAGGACTAATGTGCGATATGATTCTTTCACTTTTAATGGGACTAATCGCCATGTTTTTTTCCGTAAAGAAGTCTGTCGTCGCGCCTAATTAACCGGCTAATTACCATTCTCGGTGGTTTCTCATTCTCACTTCACTTCCGATATGCCCATGAAAGCGTTCGTCTGAAATACATCGTGGATATAAATAGCCACGCACAGTCGGTAGTTGCTCCGCACTCACCTGACGGAAGTGCTTATACTCGCCATGTTTGCGACGCGCGTCATGGCCTTTGCAGTAACAATGAACACACTTCGCGACTTTATTATCGCCCCCCTCAGCTTACCTCACACTTCCTTTTTAAATGTTGGGAACTCCGCGAGCAACTCAACTCCTGAAATCGAAACGTGGAGATTTTTTACACAATGTATGCATACGATTCATCTTCGGTCTACGTAAATATGATCACGTGTCTGAATATAGGGCACAGTTAAAGTGGTTGCCAGTACGCAAAAGAAGAAACGTTTATAATATACTTGCTCTCCTCGATCGTGTACCCTCCCAATCAACACCATCCTGTCTCCACGAGCTTTTCGAACAAAATTTCTCAAGGTCTCGTACTTCGGTCAGCCTCTGACAATTTATTCAAAATTCCTTGTCATAATAGTGATTTCTACTCCTACTCTTTCTGTGTCCATAGTGCAAGACTTTGGAACGATCTCCCAGCAAATATTCGAAACTCGCCTTCGTTAGAATCACCCAAAGCTCACTTAAATATGTACAACTTTTCGAAGAATTAACCAGTTCTTCCCATCCTCTCTCCATTTTGCTCCCAATTTCCACTCTTCGGGCATTCTTAGTTTTAAATATAGTAGATTGTATTGTATAATTTTTAATATAGTAGTTTGTATAAATGTAACAAACCAGTCATTATTTTTATTTCTACAATCTATTCTAATATTATCTTTCTGCAATCTATCTATTCTAATAATAGCTTGATGTTGACAACGCGTACATGTACCACTGCACTGTGGTTACGTTACTTGTAAGATATCGCTGTGTGGCAATAAGCTCGCCTTTTTTGTGTTTTATTTTTTTAAATGCAAATGTATCCCGACAGAATTCTTTTGCGCCTTGTATTGTTGCGAATTCTCAGTAGATTTTTTAAAAGCAAGAACATTCATTTTCTCCGAAGCATTCGAATCTTAGAAGTGTTTGTTTGTTTGTTTGTTTTTACGCTTTATTGTGAAATTTCACGATGAGCGGGTTTATTGTCATACGACAATCTCTTACAACCAATCCAACTATGAATTGTTTTTATGTATGGATCCATGTAACACGTTTGTAAATGTAGTGTTGTTATTGCATTCGACCGACAGAATTGAAAATGCAATTCGGTTAATTTTATCCCAACGGAAAATGGTGACCCAGCCGGGAATCGAACCCGGACCCTTACAATGTAAGATCAGGCGACCAATGTGGATCGTTATAATAATTACAATTGAAAAGTTTTACAACGTGCGTTTTGTCGAAGAATGGATTCGAGCAATGACATATAACAATGCTGAATACATTATGACGTCACGATGGAAACCCATGCTGGATGATTATTCTGTCCAGATGTCATTCTTGTCAAAGTAATGCAATTTACTCCGAGCTATACTTGATTATAATGCAACATTACGATACGTTAAAAGGCCAAGCGTATAGTGACGTTGCCATAACCCATTATAGTCCGCCCTTTACCGTAACGCCATCGATATTCGCAGGTCGGTAAATATCAAGGCAGCCGACGAATACTCAGACTCGATACGATTCATTTATTTATTTTAGTTATCCAAACTTACAACTATTACAATATTTTTATAGTAAATTTACCACCCGGTACCATCTTGTCTAATTCAGGGTGGTACTTGATTTATTGCTAAACCTGATCTTACATTGCAAGATTCTGGGTTCGATTCCTGGCCGAAACATCGTTTTCAGCTGGGACAAAATTGACGGAATCGCATTTGAATTCTGTCGATTGCATGAAATAATGAGATTTATATGAGTATTATGATTTAAAAATATCAAGAAAAATCAATATTTTTTCTATAAAATTTAGAAGCGTGATAACTTTCTTATTAAAGTTTTTTTATCTATTCAGTCTGTATTCTGTACGATATTATGATCTAACACTATGATGTCACTATCTAACACTATGTTGTCTTTTTTTATTAGAGTAATTTAAATTGGCGTTTTTTTTGCATGGAGAATTATCCCTTAGCGTACTCTTAGCAAGTCCGACCTTTGACGCGATACAGGTCGATAAAATATCAAGGCAGCCGCCGAACAATCAGACGAGATACGCCACTAAATAGGTTACTATTAAAAAAAAAGTAGCCGAAACAGCGCTGGTTCTTGCTTCATTTGCGCCTGAATATCCGTTTCGAAAAACATTGTCAGTCGCTGTGTGTGTAATGTAATGATTGTAAAGCGTAGAATTGCGCAAGGGAGTTACTCCTCTCGAGTTGCTCTTGTTACCGATTGCGAGACACTCGCACGCAGTACGCCGATAGTCGGTGCTTGCGACCGCGCCAAGGTGTAGGTAGGCACTTAACAGGACACAATCACACCCGTCGGATTTATCGAAGTAACGAGTTGATTCGCTAGAAAGTAAAAATAAAGATAGAAATCATTGTCGACAATTTATGTGAAGAATTTCATGCTCGATTTGAAATATTTCGGAGCGATAGAGGTGTGGGTTTCCGAAAGGATTAAAAAAGGAACTAAAAATATACAATATTTTCCTTTAAATGATCTCATATACATAAATTTAAAATGAGCGTATCTCATTGTAAAATAAATGAAGAGCGCATCATTTTTTTCAATATTTACTTAAACTGCGTCATTAGTAGTCAGTCGTCAGCGTATATTATTGGTCTTTCGAGCCGGATATTATTTTCACGCTAAACCGGCGCGTAAAAATCCCCGAAGCCGCGTTGTATGTAAAAACGTATTTTAATTTTTCCTCTTGTCGCGTCGTTTACAATATTATCATTATTGCGCGGGCAATTACGCTCCCATAGTAGAGCAAAGGATGTCCGCTTGGAGCAGATGACGTCACACGCGCGGTTGCAGCAATCTGCCCCGGTTGCAACACGAGGCCTCTTGCTACACGGCGCCAGCCGCATGTGTATCACACACAGCGCATTGCGCACGGTCTCGCGAGAATATACGCAAATAAACGCACACGTGTATTGTTCTGGATGCTCCAGTCCTGAGAAAAGACGCTTTCAAAGCGTTGTTTTTTCGACCCTCACCGTGGATTAAAGGGGCGATTTCTGGAGCCCAACATTCATTGAGACCAAGGAATATGAAATCATTGAGAGCTGTAAACACTTTATTTAGAAATAACCTTTCAAAGTGTTGTTTTATCCACCTTTATCAATTATTAAGGGGGCAATTTCTGGGGCTTAACATTCACTGAGGTCAAGGACTATGAAATCATTCAGAGGTGTAAACTTCTTATGTTGAGTATTTTGTTTCTACAGAATGTGAGCTATTGAGACTAACATGCCGTAACGTTTAGGACGTTATCACGAACGCAATTTAACAATTTTGTCCTTTTTTTTACCGCGATTATTGATGACTATTATTGTTTAATGAAGCTACTATTTATCAGTTTCTATGTAAACAAAGTTTTTCAAAAACAAGCAAAAACCCCAAAGGGCCGCAGAAATCGTGCCCTTTAAAGTTACGATTTCGTAACATTTCACAACCAGATAAACCTGCGCTCACCTATGATTGGGCTGATTGCCACCCATGATTAGGCAGATTACCGTGAAATCTATGACGCGGCGTCGCAGAAGAGAATATCGGCTTCCGCGTATCTTCTTCTTCTTCGAGTGCCGCATCCCACGCCTACCCGAGGAGGAGGAGAGCAGAATAATTAGCATAAATTGGCCGTTGGCAAATCGTTTGGGCTGTTGCGTCGCCTGCGCCGCCGCCGCCGCTGCAGCCACGCAGGGCGACAAGACAATAAGTTCAAAAAGGCCGTGTTTTCGTAAGCGGCCATTGTGAGGCGGGCTCTTGCATGATCGCGCTCGCGCGGGTCGAAGGTGTTTTACCGCACACCATATCGCACCGGTAGCGCACGCGGTAATCGACAGGTCCTAGGTTAAATTGTCACAGTTGCGGCTTAGATTTGTTGAGGTACAAACAAACCTCGGTCGACTCGCAGGAAACCCTGTCATCCGACATTTTATACGAAGTAGAGTGAAGGTCGCTCGCGGAATGAAGGTCCAGTGACAGGCAAAAGAGCGATACTAGTAATATAAAATTAAACTTTTTTAGGTTTAGGTAAAAATTAAAAGTTTTTTTTAAAGAAGATTATTCTAACTTTGTTACAAATATTGCAAAAAGTTTTTTGATTTAGGACCTTGATAACGAAGAAAACTATCTTTTATATTCAACTTTCGAATATTCAGTATTTTTTTCTTAGTAACAAAGCCCTAGATAAAAAAACGTAGATGATTTTCGACCCATTTTTTTATGTACAATAATTTCATATAAACAAGAACCACTATATCAAAAATAGAACTGAAACTAAAATAATATGTTTTTTTAAAATTTTATGTGTAGAATCACCCACTCGTTGTGTAATTTTATGTGTAGAATCACCCATGCTATTGTAAAAAATGGATACTGAAAATCATTATATTTATGTATGTTATAAGAAGATTATTAAGTAAATTCGTATTCTTATAAAACTTTACATCTTTATCTAACTGTTCTTATAAGGGATGTGACGTTTACGGTGATTCCCCTCTATTTTTCCGTCTCGATAGGACCCTGACGCCATCAGTTCATCCTCCTTAAATCAGGGACGCTCACTGTTCCTGCCGATCGTTTTTTTTACGACACCCTATTATGAAGTCAAAATTAATTTTTTCGATACGGTCATTAAGCAATCACCGAGTTTATTTATCGATAATGCGATCGAAGGGAAGCCTCGAATCGGTCGTCACTTTGAATTCGACCGAGTCGCGCGGCGCGCCCACCTGCTTGCGACATTCTGCAGCGCCTGCGTCGCGCGAGCCAATACAAAACGGAATGCTATTGCAAATAATATTATATCCACTTTAATTCTCTCCTACATTTGCCAACGCTCCATACTATTGTATCGCATTCGGATTGTGACACGCTCTCTAGATCCGACGAGCTGCATTGCTGAATCGCTCTTCTCTCCTCTTTCCAGGACAGAGTTGAAGCTGGAGACTTTGGAAGATGCCGTAGTCCTGGATGAACCCGATAGTGACCTGCTGCAGGACAAGCGAGGGTGCCCCGCGTACGTGTCTCCGGAAATTTTAAGAGCGCACCAAACATACTCGGGTCGAGCGGCCGATATGTGGTCGCTCGGCGTGATACTATACACCATGCTCGTTGGAAGGTAAATATCAAGTTTGTTTAATTAAACTATAAATAGCGTGCGGAAAACGAGGATCCTGTATTGCAAAGAAAAAAGGTTAAAGGGGTTTTTAACGTTTCGCACGAAAACGAATACGTTTCTGGCCCAGGAAAAAAATGACTAAAAAAACGTGATAAATTTGTCTATGGCCGCAGTCCATCTTTGCAGGCAGTGGAGTAAATTGTTTACGGTCGATCTACGGGACAAAACGCTATTTTGTTCATCGACTACCACATGGTTTATCCCAAAAAATCACCGATTTGGTTGACAATAATCGTTTCCATCGTTTTGCAAATGACACTGGTCAGATTAATCGGCCTATAAATGCTCGCCTCCAGTCTTAACTTTCTTATAGATAGAAGTTATGGTCGCATGCTTCCATTCTTGTGGTAGTTTCCCGCTGCTGGTGGATTGCTGCCAGAAGATAGTGGTTTACTCAGAGAAAAAGCGCACATTTTGAAAAATATCGCTGGATAGCCATCTGGTTGCATGGTGCATTCTGCATTTATATTTATATTCTTCAGCTCTGGGTAGATTCAGAGTTGGTATAGAACCAGCCCGCTCCTATGTAATTGCCGTGCAGATATACCGATAACCTGGATTTAGTTGCTCGTGATTTATTTGCTCAGTGAAGGCGGGATCGAAACTTTTGATGAGAATTATTTACGAACATGCTTTTACACTGAGTCGCCGTTTATCAGGATTTGCCCATGTAAGTCAAATGAACCATAGACAAGTTTGGCATGCTAAATTTTCAAGAATCACCCCCAGACCAACGACTGAATGAAGACACTTCAGTGTTCTATAAATAAATATAGAAACCGTTAAAACGGCATGCTCCAACGGCCATCGCTCATTGTTCACGAGCTCACCTAATGAACTAATTACCTATTTAAATATGCGCGGTAGTCGACGCACCTGCGCCATCACATTCCCCGTGAGACCAAACTCACCCTTAGCTTCGAGGGGGGAAGACGGAGCTTCTCGGACGATCCCTATCGCGCTTACGACGTTAATATAAAAATGATCTTGGCGCGGCACCTGCAGTGGCCGTTGCGCCCCGGCGCGCATGCGGGCGATCGCGCACCTCGATCGAAAATCTTGCGCGCCGCACCTGCCTCTCGCGATCGTCTTCGAGACATGTGGTAAAAACGTTGCGCTCGCCTCTCCGACGCACGCACCCATCCGCCGAATACGAAAATATCGTACCCGCGGGCGGCGAAGAAAGCGCGATAGCCTACATTCGTGCCGAGGGAAAAAAAGGGTGCGTCCGCCGCCGCCGCCGAGCGGGCGAACCCCTCCTCTATAAAATTAGGCGGTAAAAAACCGCATTTCCACCTGCCTCCATTTTGTTCTCCTCTTTTTTGCCGCGTCTGCTTTGCAACGCAAGTGCATAATGAGCGGTCGGGGGGCCTTCGAAATTTGATAACGGACTAAATCTCGCGTTTATTTTTTACGACCCAACGCGGGAGAGGCCTTAGGCAGCGCTCGACAAAATCTATTTTATTTGTCTTTGACAAAAAAACAAAATTTTGAAAGTATTGCCATTTGCAGTCGTCGCGAATATCGTGTCATTTATATTTGCTGATGCGTCCGGGAGCCGATTCTTTAAAAAAATGTATGCCAAATTTGTCTATGGTCCATTTGATTTAGGCGGGCGATATAATATAGATTTAGCATGCCAAATTTGTGGTCTATTTGATTGACATGGGCCCTAGACAAATTTAGCATAAAAAATCGGAAGATTTTTGTTGATGTTAAATTTGTAAATATTACATTTTACAAACCTAGGCACAACCTAACAATCTGTGAGAACTTTATGTCTCAATCAGATCCCCTCTTTGTCTTCTTAATTAGAGATTTGGAATTACTTGGATAGACAAGTAATTCCAACCGGTCTTTATAATTCCTATTCTTTAGGCTCACTGGCATTTTGGTCCCCCTTTCCTGCACCTTTCCCAGGACATCTAGATCTTTGCGTAAGTAGGGGTTCCAGAGCTGTTAGCCATACTCAAGAATAGGTCTCACATATGCCTTGTAAATCTTTATAAACTCATCTCTATTGACAGATGTTGAAAAGCCAACAGATAGAAGGTTGGCTGTTTTAGCGATTGCAACTATGTGTTTTTGCCAAATGAGATCATCAGTAATTGTTGTTTCGAGATCTTTTTGTTGCTTAACTGCTTCTAATTAGGGTTTGCCAGAAAATATTGTGCGTTGGGGTCGTCTTTCCCGTTATGATATATTCCAACGAAACAACAAACTGCCCACAGGATATGGAAAAATAGAGAATGTTATTGTGTATTATTTAATTTTATTACTTTAAAATTGATCAGAAAGAAACGCAATAAAAAATATATATGTTAAGCGAAAACTTAGTCAATGCATCCTGCTAAAAGAAAAGTAAGAGAGAAAAGATAGAATTTAGGAATTAGTCGATATGTTAAAATACACAAAATCCACACTAATTGATATTAAATTTAAAAAAATATGAAAAATATGACAAAATATGGCTATGAAAAAAATATGAAAAATATGACTATTTTTTCTGCCTTCATTCTTATATTTTTTTTTTATACTGAAAAGTTAATAACGTATCCACTACGAAATCGATGAAAATGCTAAATATTAAGGCATAGAAATAAGTAAAAATAATATATAATAGCGGACGTAACGATGGTCGCATATTTCAAAGGTATTTTAACGGTCGTTTTCTTCGTTCCCCAGATACCCCTTCAACGACTCGGAGCACGCGTCGCTGTTCGCGAAGATCTCGCGGGGCTACTTCGCGGTGCCCGAGTGCCTGTCGTCGCGCGCCAAGTGCCTCATCCGCTCGCTGCTGCGGCGCGAGCCGAGCGAGCGGCTGGCGGCGGCCGACGCGCTGCGCCACCCCTGGCTGGCCCGCGACCAGCGCACCGACGCCGCGCCGCGCGCCCAGCAGGCGGCCGACCGCCGCGTGCCCGACGTGCGCCCCCCGCCCGGCCCCCCCGCGCCCGCCGCCTTCGCCCCCCACCCGCACTACCGCGACTACTTCTCCGCCCGCAGCCGGATCCTGTCCTGAGGCCGCCGCCGTTCCTACCCGACCTATTAAATTATTGCAATCGACCAATTTCGTTGTTATCGCTCGACGGACGCGCTCCGCGGCTCTTTGTATATTTTGTAATTTATATCGAATCGTGCATCGTTGATCTCCACCGATTTATTTTTTCGTTAGGTTGTTACGAGTAAATTTTTGCCATTTTTGACTATTGTATAGATTGCGAGGGGTCGGCCGCATCGGCCGAACGCGATTCGCCGGGCGACTCGCGACCGATCGAACGGTCCGCGCCCTCTCGACGACCGCGTAAATTAAAGTTTATATATTTAAATCTAATCGTAAGTTTGTAAATAGCGCATGAAAATGTTCCTCGAACGCGGAACCGCATCCGGTACAGTCGAAAAAATAAAAAGATATTTAATTGAAAAACCTGATTTTTATTTCCGTATATTCGTCGGTTTCGTACAGTCCGCAATAGAAATAACTCGTACGTACGAAATGTCAACTGCGATTTACATTTTATAATTTATTTTTCGAGGCTAAGATCCGACCGCATCGACGATGAGACGCCGCAACTGATGATTTTCTAAGGAAGTCCTATAAATATCTAATTTTTATACTCTGGCTGATTTCGGTTCTCCGTGTTTAGCGGCGTATTCGGCCATTCTTTTCTCTAGTTCCGGTCTAAAATGTCTGATGAGACCTTGCACCGGCCATGCGGCGCCGTCTCCCAGAGCGCAAATAGTGTGTCCTAAAAAGAAATGAAACGTCAAAATTAGTGCTTCAGGCCTCTGCACATTTGAAAGTATAGGGATCAGTGCAATGAGGGCAAAAACACAGGTTTTGTAATTATTCTGATACTTTAGATTTTTTCATGTTTTATACACTGGCCTCCTGTTGTAAAATCCGCTTTTGACCTTAGCAACCCTGAAAATATTTAAAAAACCATTGAAACTACTACAAAATCTATTTTTTCCCATATATCCAACAATTATGGAATATCAAAAAACCAACAACTCCAACTATTTTAATAGGCCGACACATAATAAAATAATTGACGATATCAGAAAATTGCCTGCAAACTTCAAACAAAACGACGGATGAAAGACTTTTTATAAAAGTAAGTTCGTCAACAATTATTTTCAAAAGTTTCAATGCGGCCTTCATTGAGAGAGCCTTTAACTAAGCAAATAAGTCACGAGCGACCAAATCCAGGTTACCAATATTTTTGCACCGCAATTCCAAAATGCCTTTGTGCAGGAGCCGGCTGGTTGTATACCGATCCTGAATCTACCCAGAGTTGAGGAATTACTACAAGATGTGGACTACTTGAGGAATTACTACAAGATGTATCGTCAGAAATCGTGGAGGAAGCTCCCAAATATAATAGTGCCGAAGATGCCATGGATCCAGATGACTTTCCAGCGATATTTCCCAAGTTATGAGCTCTGAGTAAAACCATTATCTTCTATGATGCAGTAATCCATTAGCAACGGGCAACTACTACAAAACTGGAAGCACACGGCCATAACTCCGATCTATAAGAAAAGTAACAGACTGGAAGCGAACGATTACAGGCCAATTGATCAGTGTGATTTTCAAAACCATGGAAAGGTTTACTGTCAACCAAATCTGTGTTTTTTTGGGAATAAACAATGTGATAGTTGATGAACATACATTTTTGCCCCATAGATGGACCGTAACCAATTTACTACACTGCCTGCAAAAATGGACTGTGTAATGGGATATCAGCAAGCCTACGGACATTGTTTACCTTGACTTCGAAAAAGCATTTAAGGTTCCCATTAAATCACTTAATATATTTAGATACAATTATCATTTACAACTTCTAGACTTCTAGACTGGATTTTTTAATCGGATGTACCTTCTCAGTGAGAATAGGCGACTGCAAATCTGAGAGAAGCAATGTAACCAGCGGAGTACTGCAAGGTTTGATCCTGGAACCTATATTGTGCAACATCTTTCTCACCGATCTCCCTAGTGCCGTTACATCGCAGTTAGCTTCTTTGCTGATCATAGATCTCCTTGATATATTCTCTGATCATAGATCTGCTTGAGAAGGTACAAAGAAGAGCGACCCGCATGCCGGTACAAATGAAACGACTGAGCTACGAGGAAAGGTTAAAATCCTCAGACTGCCAGAGGAACATCTATGAACAGAGGTGACCTGATCAAAACATTCAAGTCTTAACAAGCCACTATAAAAATGCAGTAAATTTACAAAAATTTAGATACACCAATACACCTCAGAGGACATTCCTTAAAGCTCGAAAGTGCCTCCTCAAGAGCAAACCCTCTGAAGCACTTCCTTACAAACCGATCAGTGTTTAGTGGAACACTTTAGCAAGTGAAGTGTTAAGTTGAACCAGTGTGAATCAATTTAGAAACAGAGTTGATAAACATATGTGCAGTCAGCAAAGCACAGATTTGGGCTATCAGCTTAAGCTGCCTGTCCAATAGCTAATAATAATAAAATAATCTTGCCAATGCCAATGTCAGTTAAAATAGCTGCTACATATTTCGTAGAACACAAAATGTCCTACAACTTTTGTATGTACAAGTCAAAAATAGGAACCGAGATATAAAGTCATAAAAATGCATATAAGTTTGCAAAAATGATGATGAGGAATTTGGTGACCCAGCGACTACAAACTTGTAGACCAGTTTATAAATAATCAAGTACCACAATAATTACAATTGCAGAATTCTAATTGCACTGGCCTATATTACTGGAAGCGATAAAATGAGATTTTTTACCTTCAATTTGTTTGGATATTTCCCACAGCATATCAATTTCCTTAGGTGATGCATTTCCGTCAACCATTCTGCATAAAACAAAAGAAAAAACATGGTTAAGATTTTCAAACAAAATGAACAGTTATGTAATTTTGTTTGCATGTGTGTAGGTTACCTGTAAATTATTTTATTCATCCACGATATTCCCTCACGGCATGGAGTGCACTGTCCGCAAGATTCGTGCTTATAGAACATGATTAATCGTGCTATCGCTTTGACAATATCCGTACTTTTATTCATGACGATAACGGCGGCAGTGCCGAAAGAAGATTGAGCTGCTACACATCCATCGAAGTCCATCAGTACATCATCGCAGACGCTAGAAAAAAGAAATATAGATAGACCGGATTCTAGTATGCAAGGTGACTTCTCGTATGCAAGAACCCCCAGTTCAGAGATATTTACGTTTTCGGGATGAGCGGCGTCGAAGATCCACCGGGAATTACAGCCAGGAGATTGTCCCATCCGCCGATCACGTCTCCGGCGTGCAGCTGGATTAATTCTTTCAGCGGTATGCTCATCTCTTCCTCGACGGTGCAAGGATTATTGACATGTCCAGATATATTGAATAATTTAGTTCCGGAGTTACGTGTCCGTCCGAATGAGGCAAACCAGGCTGCACCTCTACGGAGAATCGTCTGCAATAATGAAAATACTACTCGGTTAGTGTCACTTATTTATATGTGTACTCGAAAGGGTAATTTAAATACGTACGGGTGCAACGGCGATAGTCTCGACGTTGTTGACGGTTGTCGGGCAGCCGAAAAGGCCGACGTCAGCGGGGAAAGGAGGCTTCAGCCTTGGTTTCCCTTGCTTGCCCTCGATGGACTCGATGAGGGCAGTTTCCTCGCCGCAGATGTATGCCCCTGCACCGCGATGCATGAAAATGTCAAAATCGTAACCGGAGCCGCAAGCGTTCTTTCCAATTAAACCAGCCTGGTATGCCTGGAAAAACGACACAAAGATTTCTAAAATGAATGGGAACAACCGCTGATAGTACAGTAGATCTTCATTTATCCGGATTGGTAATTGGGGCTCTAAGTCAGTGTTCACCAACCTTTTTATACTTGTGGACGGTAAGAAAAATATTTGAAGTACCACAATGCGGGCACAGCATATGAAATCTGTTTTGTATGATATACATCCCAATATCTTCCGATGCTTTTCAATGCTTGCTTAGGTTAGTATGTGTGCACAAGTTGACATGTTTCATGAAGGAAGTATTATTCTTGTGATCATAAGAACTCCGAACTTCAATAGAGACGACGGTTACAAACTCTCTTCTACGTGGAACCCTCTTCTTAAAATGTTCCCGCCGCCGAACGCCGAACGCAAAGACGTAAAACAGGATACAGTGAGTGTTGTGTGCAGGACGGATATGTACAAAGACCCTTGTCTTCAAGGCAGGTCATAATGATTAATGTTTGAGCCAATGCTATTAAAATGCTGTCATCAGAAACAATCAAAAACTCTTACTAATATACATTTTGGAATTAGAGCTACTTTTTTAATGCATCAGTGTAAAAAACATTATACAAAAGCCCAGAAGGGAAAGACTGAGATTCTTAAAAATGCTATAAATATATATCTGCCATTTTGCAAGCATTTTTTATTCAACAAAGGCTATACTTAGGTCAGAGTCATATGGCAGAGTTAGCAGTAACTAATTTACTTCTTCTCTCACTTCAGAAAGTCATGAAGCAACGCGTCCTCTCCTCTCTTCACTTCTACTTATACATAGATGCTGACATATATAGTCCATACTCTCAAACAGCACATTGAACAGCCTGAAGTTTACTTTTATTATATATTTTTTTTAAATTTATTTTTATTAATATTTACCAAAAATGCCTAATTTTGTAGTTTATACGAGGGAGTCACGTCACTCATCAATCAATTACGTCTAATTAATGTTAATCCCTGGTATAAACTACAAAATTAGGCATTTTTGGTAAATATTTTTTAAAAATTTTTGCATTTTTCTGCGGTTTACGATCCTCTCCCAGCCCGCGATGTGATGCTTGTCAAGCATGCTTGATCGTCTACAGAGCCCCTAAAGAGTTGTAGTTGATCATTGGAGACTTTCAGGAACACGATACTGCTTATACTTTGGTGTACAATAAAGCCTGGTGCTCCACAACAACATTGAAGGCAAACTCTGGCAACAGCATGAGCTATACTGTTACTGTAATATTCTTCTCGCAAGAGTGACTTCTTTAAGTCCATATCGGTTATACTGCCATACTCAGTGCCATTTTGGCTGGTGATAGAAAGAAAATAATACCACATAGTATCGCATAAGAAATTTGTAACCACGTAAGAAAATTGTTTCCTGCTTTAGCTGAATTAAGCAAAGTCTGTTTGAACAGGGTCCAGATTAAAGAGGTTCTGTTGTAATTTAATATTGTCCCACGAGCCTCAGATTTACAAACTGCAACGGATTCTTTCAAAAGTTCACACAACTAGGATAGATACAAATGTGTGTTGTCATACCTCGGCAATTGCCAGTTGCATGTTGCTCGCCTCATTGTAAAATTCGCCGCGGATGTAGATGTAAGCGGCCCTGGCGCCCATTGCTTTCCCGGCGATGAGACAACCCTCGACTAATTTGTGGGGGTCGTGCCTCATGATCTCGCGGTCCTTGCAGGTGCCCGGTTCGCCCTCGTCTGCATTTACGGTCAAGTATTTCGGCCTACCGTCGTCCGGCTTGTTCATAAACGACCACTTCATCCCGCTCGGAAATCCGGCACCGCCGCGGCCCCGAAGCCCGGAGTTTTTCATCTCACCTGGAATAGTGGAATTTCATCTCACAAACACATTTTTTTAAATAAATAAAACACTAAAAACCGAGACACGCCTACACTTTCGAGGTGTCATCTACAACGGGCGAATCCGTCACACAGTCCACTATCTATCTACGCCAACTCACCCGTCAGAAGCCAACGCCTTACGTAAGACACTGGAAAGCACCCAGCGGACCATCTCACCCCTAATTACCAGATTTGGCCGGATTCCTCCAGCCTCCAGTCTGGTCATGGATCAAAGTCGCTTGCGCCGCCTCTACCTAGTGTTGGCGGTAATTCAGTTCAAATTTTGCGACCGTGACGGGGTAAGAATCCTTACTAGGATCGAACTTCTATAATATGTGGAGGCTACTGGATGGGTGCTGAACCAGGAGACACACCTGCAAAGTGATTAATCACTTACCTATTATCCAATCGGCTCCTTTTTCGAGAATTTCCTTGGTTTTATACCAATCTCCGCGTTTCATCGCGCCTTTCAAACGCCAGTCGTGTCGGCCGTATAAATTGGTGAAGACCCTGTCCTGGTCCGCCAGCGGACCAAATTTGGTCTTTGTCTGATTATGCCGCACGGGACCATTGTTGACCAACGGTGCGACAATACCTAAAATAAAATACAAAAATACTATGAATCGCGACAGCTGACCGCTGACAGATAAAATTTGACATCAAAAACACTTATGTAAGAGCGCGATCGATACGCGTAAATAATAAATACGAAAAAGTAATACACGTTTAGAGGTAGTATATAAAAATAACACAGCGAAAAAGCTTAAAAAAGTAGAAAATGTCACTACATACCTATTTGCGACCGTGCTGAACCAAAACAATTAACCCTAGCGAGAGCGCCCGCCATGTTTTCACAATTTTACGAAACCGTCAGCAAGTCGTCCGGTGTTGCTATTTTGTAATGCCTGCATTCAACGTGACTATATAAATACTTTTTTCATGTGATTTTGATTGACAGAAAATAGGCAATGACATACGTAGTAGCAGCCTCAGTCAGTCAAATAATATTTAAGTATCAAAGATAGTCATTCAGTGAACGCAGACACTTCTGTCTCAGTGAAGTCATAGATTGCAATAAATGGAACTTAAATTTTATAAATCATGCGGTGACTTATTTATTGCTTCTTGCACTTTGTATGCTTTTATTATTTACTCTTTATTGTGAGTTCACAATTTGAGGGATTATTATTTTACGACAATCTCTTAGGACCAACCCTACTATTGTTTATATACTCGTGTATATTTATGTATATGTGTAGGCGTAACATAAAAATAAAGTGTTATGTCTTGTTATGGCATTCGATCGACAGAATTCAAAATAGCTAGGGTATGCAATGGGTAGCGATGTGCGGCAAAACTTTTTGGAGGTGGGCGCTAGCGACAACCTCCGGGCCAACCGGTCCAAGGATGTGAAGGGAGTGAAGGACCGTGCGAGCGTTGATATGCCACGCCCGATGCATCGTTAAATTTACACTTCTAGGGCCAAATCGCCCTCTAGTGGGATAAAAAATGGCAGTAAAAATCCCTATTCCGTTAATTTTATACCAATGGAAAATTGTGCTTTTGTCCTTTTACGTTCTATTTCACGTAGCGGCGTAGTCTGACTAGCGAATCGTGATTGTATTTTCGAAATAAAAATAGGATTTTGACAACATTTTACAAAACTGCCATCAGTCGGATTAGGGAATCTTGAGAATCTTTCTTCTTCGTCCTATTCAATTCGTCCTAAATATGTTACTTGTATTATTTACAAAGGTATTTTATTGCTACAAATTGAAAATAAACTTATCGGGGGAGATAAGTATGTCTATACAAACATCTTAAATGGAAAAATGGGTAAAAAACTCTTTATTATATAAAAAGCATAAAATATCCAGTTTTTCTCTAAGGCATGTGCCGTGACGCTAGCGGATGGTAGAGAATCAAGGCTACTACTAATTATCCATATTCGCCGCTGACTTGTAGCCCAAATTGAAGATTTTTTTATATAGCGATTGTGATTGTGCTTTTGGTAGCATTTCCCGAAAGTTTAGTCCGTGGTAGGTGGAACAAATCAATACCAACAAACAATGTCATTAATGACATGTCGAAATATTTAAATTAGGGATCAAAACATATTCAGTCAACATACAGCAGCACTTGTATATTTTGAATATACATTTTCTGTACGTACGCTCGTAGTCTACTTTAAACTAAGAAATCATGTGGCAAAGTAACTTTCTAGCTATGCCTTTTAATGAATTTGGCATGGTAAGGGAGAAATCAACAAAAATAAGAAAACCCGCTCATCCAACAGAAACAATGGCAGTTCATGTGGGGTGGGCAACAGATTTAAAATCCTATGCCTAATCCCTTTGTGTCACGATTGCTTGGTCAGATGGTAATATACCATCTGATAAAGACATTGCATTGATGTTGTGCAATTTAGATAATACACCCTTGTGCAAATTAATCTGAACACTGGCAATTTTAGTCAAATAATGGTTTTATTCATGAAAATCATACAAAACTTTAACTTAGCTTATAAATTAGTATTTTATGTGGCCTCCTTTAGCTTTAAGTAGCAACTGTATACGCTTCGGCATTGATTCCACCAAGTTTTTACAGTTTTCACGAATTTTCGGATCTCTGTACCACACCTCAATTACAGCATTTACGAGCTTTTCTTTTGTAGTGCAGTCCATTTTTCTTAGCCGTGCTTTACAGATTGACCACAAGTTTTCGATTGGGTTTAAATCTGGAGAGTTTCCAGGCCAATCCAAACACATAATGCTGTTATCGGTAAAGAATTTCTTTACCAACTTGGAAGCATGGCAAGGAGCCAAGTCTTGTTGAAATATTTTAGTCTCTGTTGGAATTTTTTTTAGCTCATGTATCATTCTGTCCGTCAAAACTTCTATGTATTTTGCACTATTCATCATTCCTGTTACCGGAACTAATGCACCAGTGCCATAGAATGAAAAGCAACCCCAAAACATTTTCTTAACGGGATGTTTCACCGATTGTTGGATATGGGCTGGAGAAAGTGGTTCTCCGTCTGCCCTGCGAACGAATTGGTAACGCATACCCTGGACAAAAAAGTGACTCTCGTCAGAAAATAAAACGTTTTTCCAATCCTCAGAAGTCCAGAGCTTATATTTTTGTGCCCATGTCATCCTTTTTTTCTTCATGGTTTTTGTAAGAAGCTGTTTTTTTAAGGGTCTCCTAGCTTTTCGCCCACTTTCCAAGAGTCTTCGACGTACCGTAGATGCGTGCACGATCGTCCCAGAAGCTGCAAGCTCCTTTTGTAAGTCGTCACTAGTCTTGTGTGGGTTAATTTTACTGTTGCGAATCAAAATGGTGTCATCTTTCATTGTAGTTTTCCTTTTGCGGCCACATTTTCCGATTCGTTGTGGCAAAATTGAACCAGATTCCCTGTGATTCCGTATGATGGCGTTAGTTGATCCCAGTGATATGCCACATTCCTCAGATATTCGTCTTTGACTTAGCGATGTGTGCGCATCTAGAGCAATCACCTTGCTACGGATTTCCAACGAGATATCCATCGTCTTCGTAGGGATGAATTACATCCGAATATCTTCAAAAATCTTCAAAAAGTCCCCGACATACACAATGTGAGGAAAAAACACTAAAATCCACGCACAACAACAATATGACAAGCTCTTAGGGTCACATTAGAGGTTAGAATGACATTTCACAGTACAGAACAGTGTTGCCACATCAAAAAAACAGATTTTACTTGCCAGTATGAAATATTTTGAAGTGTTCAGATTAATTTGCACAAGGGTGTATATCTAAATTGCACAACATCAATGCAATGTCTTTATAGAATCACAATATTCGCGTTAATGTTGCGCAATTTCAGAATTTCAGATTGTAAATGAGCTAGGAATGAATCAAAATAACTTTTTTGATCTAATCTATGTACAAGAAATTCTTTGCTGCACAGAAATACGGATTTCATAACAGTGAACCGATTCGTACTTCTTTAAATTTCAATCCACGGTATCACGGTATCAGTCATACATCTGTCAAAATTAAATGTCACTCGCTTCAGCAGAGGGGCGTTCTCTTTGGGTTCCCTTCGGTTCACAATTCGCAGCATGCGTTACAGCAAACGTTGCACCGTCGACTGGTCCCTATTCCCTATTATGTAATTCCTCAGACTATGCAGCGGATGCTTTTGAGTTTGAGACAAGGTTTTGAATCAGTCAGGCTGCTGCGTTTTGGTCTTGTAGGCATAGCAGTAATACCGAAAATCAAATGTAGATGGAAAAAATAAGCATAGTAGACATGAAATCCTGAAAACTATCATACATATTATTATTTTGATAAGTTTTGTTATTTATAACTTTTAATATAATAGAACATTTCGTGCAATAAACACAATAGACATGGATAAATTTTATAATGTATCTATCAATTTTAATATATTTTTAAAATTTTATTTTCATTTGAAACCAAAATTTGTGTTTTTTGAGTACTCACAGAAAAATTATATTTTTTGGTTTATTATTTTATGTTCACCAATAAATTAATTTTTAGGGTGGTGATTCTCGTTGAACTATATTCTAATTATAAACGATATTAAAATGTAAACTTTGGTACGTAAATCTTGATATATAAACTTTATCAATTTATCTTTGATATTTATTTACTAATAATTATTTATTTACTGCTGTAATAAAAAAAGCTCCCGAAAAACTGGACATTTCATAGTCTGTAAACATTGTTTACAATTATTTTGACGTTTGCCGATTGACTGACAGCCGCTGAAGTTCTTCTCTGATCACTGCAGTAAATTTAGTTACTAAAAAGCGTCCCGTTAGTGTGGCGCAACTCGCATTCCCTAACCTGATGAGTGTTCTGGAGAACGCGCCTAAACAAACACTCGCTTACTTGCCGGATTCATCCCGTCGTATTTTTTTTACAGTACTAGGTATTTTACTAAGCACAGAAAGGTTAGAGGATAACCACTCTCGTACCAGTTTAATTGGCCGGATTGGTATGGTTTTTTTGTTGGGGCAATTGCTTCTTCGACGATTATATATGATTAGCTTTTTAATTAAAATTGATTAGGTAGCCAGCCGCCTATATCACAAGATGTCTGCTGTTATACCGACTGTTTCGAGATTATCTGCAAGAGTGATAAGGATTTTAGGATGTAATCCAGGCCCTATGACCCTTCAGGGTACGAACACATACTTAATCGGCACTGGAGCAAGGTTAGAAATATCTTTAGCATCTATTTTATTCCTGCACCTATAGTCCTCTGTAGTCGTACTGTACTTAAACGCACTTTAACCTCGGCAGCCGATGCCTTCATAAATATAGCAGTGCCGGAATTAAACCTTATAACTTTTATTCAAGAAATGACGACACATTTATCATCGGCTTTAGCCCAAATTCACAGATTTTTGTGACCACATCCGCACTAATAGCATTTTTTTTAATTTTTCGTAAAATTACAGGCGAATACTTTTGGATGCTGGTGATGCCGATGTTATAGAGTATACTGAACATGTTGAAAAGGTGATAAAAGATGAAAATATCACTATATCAGATATTATTGTGACACATTGGCATCACGATCATATCGGAGGTGTTCCGAACTTGTATCAAAAAATCACAGGTTTGTTTAGTTATAATTTCCTTTAATCGTAGAAAGCTAACGTTCGTCAAAACGACGAGCATCTAACGCATTAACAACTTCAGTAGCTAACCTCGCTCGTTGGAGCTATTCTGAGGATAGTTCATGTCCCCTTTATAGCAATACCCCTTGCACAGCTAGACACATTCTAGCTGGCTACAAGGTGGCCTTAGATCAAGGACGGTCCACGATAAAGTCCTTGCTGTTATTCGAGAGGTAATTAGCCTCTCAGTGGTTTGTGCCAACATGGGTCTGACAGTACCCTCCAAACCCCCAATACAATTTGTGTAATATCCTGAATTGTTATCGATATTCACAATATGTCGACTGTATTCACGACACTTCCTCCGAAACAAAATGGCCGTGTTGTTGACATAATCAATGAAAATTTTGAATGCCTATATCTCGCTTATTTATTCAGACCGACAAAAGATTATTGCAGATTCGGAATCTGCGTGACGAATATAGTCGGGTGACGTTTAAAAATCAACAATCCAGGAGAGGTTCCTATACTGCAGTTATACCCATATTTAATACCAAAGAAAAAAAACTAACTTTCTAAACTATAGTTCCTGATTTAGTAATTGTAAGTATAACTGTCTTTTTGATCTCAAAGGAACATTTTTATTTAGGATGTGTTTTAGTAAATAAAAGGTAAATATTCATTTTGTAAAAATAATCTTTTTTATATCCCATATTTTCTATAACTACAATAATCTTGATGAAACTAAAATAAAATTTTATTAAAAAACACATTTAATAAAAAATTATGGTTAGATTATCATAGCTAGAATAAGATTGTTTTATTTTTTTTCTCTTACTCTTTTTAATTCTTCTGCTTGCATATTTAATGCCTTTTTATATTTATGTAGATTTATTGCATCTCAACAAATTGGTGTGTACTGTAAATAAAAAAATAAAATATATACATATATAGATGTTCAGGAATGTTAGCTGTCTATGGTTATTGTTTTTTCATCTATGTAAGTGTGCTGGAGAATACAAGCTATAATACCTCTTCATTATATCTTTTTGCCATAACCACAGGAAAATGCGCCGTCTGGAAATATAAACGATCCGCAGAAGACGAGCCCGATGCTGAACTCCCGCAATCAATTCCAGTAAATTGGCTGCGGGACGGACAGTCGTTTAACATAGAAGGAGCATCACTGAAGGTGCACCACACTCCAGGACACACAACGGACCACGTAGTCCTAACACTGGCAGAAGACAACATTGTCTTCAGTGGAGATTGTATCCTCGGGGAGGGCACAGCAGTGTTCGAGGATCTGTTCACTTACATGAAAAGTCTGCAACAAATCATAGATTTGAAACCCAGCGTGATTTATCCTGGGCACGGGAACGTTATCAACGATCCTATCGAACGGATTCAGTACTACATATCGCACAGGATGAAGAGGGAGGAGCAGATTTTGGACGCAATGAAAAAGATCAAGGGGAACGCTTCTGCAATGGATCTGGTCAAGGTTATTTATACTGATACGCCTGAGAATTTGTGGCCAGCCGCCGCTTATAACGTTACCCATCATTTGCGAAAGTTAACAAAGGAAAATAAGCTTAAGCAAATCGAAGTGGATGGAGAATCAATGTGGTGCATTAACCCACAATCATTGCTGTAAAAAGATTATTGGATTTATACGTTATTATTTTTATAATATAGATATTGAAATATATTTTTTAATGTTGATGTTATTTAATTTTATTATGTGCATTAACCCACAATCATTGCTGTAAAAAGATTATTGGATTTATACGTTATTATTATTTTTATAGTACAGATATTGAAATATATTTTTAATGTTGATGTTATTTAATTTTATATCGTTCCCCTTGCACACGCAGAAAAAAGTTGGTTGTCCACCTTAAGACTTTCCCGGCAAATAGCCAAGGACTGATATCATCTGAGTATTAATTTTATAAATAAAATCGATGGGAACCCTCTCTCGGCCAGCAAACGAACCCGATAAGCACCCTCTTTTGGCCAGCGAATGAACCCCCTTTGGGTTCCATTACGCAACGGCCTCGAGCGGCGCGGTTCTTTTCTCGGCTAGCCTCGGCGTTAATATTTGATTACAATGTATGGCAGAATTGAAATATTATTAGTGTAGCTTGTATGTAAGATATTACAACCAAAATGTCACAAATTGAAGTCCAATATTTCGATATTGACATAAGACTAGGCCCCCTGGTGGACCGTTTTAAACCACAATCTTTTCAACTCTTACCATGACCAAATGATGTCTGCATACCAAATTTTAGCTCAGTCGGATTAAGCGTTACAAAGGAATACAGACACACAGGCAGACTTTAATCTGGAAATGGTCATATTCGTCTTAGGGAAGGTCAAAATGGATATTTCCGTCATCTCGAAAAAAAAATGTGCTTTCACAATACTTGCCCTTCTAAAAGGTTGTCAAGCCAGGAAAGTAAAATCCAGAATTTAGAAATCATTCAATATTTTATTTAATAACTTAAAATATTACTCATTAGTAAATTAAATACTAGACAATGTTTATACAGACATTGCTTAACTAGGAAGAGATATTGTAATCATTTTCGCATTCTCTTGGGGGGAGGAGGCATTATGTCGGCGTCGTCGATAAACCTGTGGTGTTCGATGTAATTCAGCAATATTTCTTTTGTGACCGGGTCTAGAATACTCTGCCAGACAGCTGTAGGTAAAAAAAAATAAAAATATATGACAATTCCAGATGCAACGTTAAAAAATTAATTGATTATCATACCCTGGGCGGTATCGTAGCTATTTGGATATGATTTATCGATGCGTTCCCGCATGAAGATCCATTGATTATTTTCATATTTGCATTCGATTATCTTGTTATTCAAATCCTTGATCTGTTTCGTTACTTTCATATTTCCAAATGGCACATCCATTTTACCGACGAAGAGACAACCAATTTTTCTTGGGAGAATTCTGCAACAATAAATAACAATGTAAAAATCGGTTGACACCCCAAGACTTTCCCGGCAAGTAGACAACCTTCTTGCCACCCGCCCCCCGCACGCCAACCCAACTTCCCCGCACGCCAACCCAACCTCCACGCACGCCAATAGTATTCGTAGTAAAAAAAAAAGCATTAAATAAAATTAGTAGTATTTTCTTAATTATGGCTGTCTTTAAATATTGGGCCTGATTGCGTTTCTTCTAGAAATAAAATAGGAACATAGTTCAACCGAACGAGACAGCAAAACGTTAGAACGGAATATGAAATGAATTATCGTCGATTTTCTTACACCAAAACTACCTGTCGAACTTATAGACGCCCGAATAAGTTTAAACACATTTCGTGCGGTGATTATTTAGCTGCTTTATCTTCGATGAGTAGGTTTAATGCGAAAAAGTGACAACCGTTTATTTCACATTCCTCTCTGACGTACTGCTCTGTCTTGTTCACATGAACTAATTTCCGATTTTAGTTCAAGAGAAACGCAATCGAGCCCGTTATTTGCGTCGCTTGTTTACGAGATATTCAACACAGCATTTGTGTAACGAATTTCATGTCTCTAACCGCAATATTTCAAGATTTAAATACGACTAGCGCACCCTCTGTTGGACCGATTTCAACCACAATCTTTCCAACTCTTGCCATGACCAATTGATGCCTGCATGCCAAATTTTAGATCAATCGTATGAAGCGTTTGGGCGCTATCTTGGAGGAGACACACACACACAAACAGACCCAGGACTCACCAGGCGCGGATCTTTGGGGGGGGGGGGGGGGGGGGGGGGGGGGGGGCGGAGGGGGCGACCGCCCCCCGAGGATTGAAAAAAAAATTGTTGACAAAAAGCGGGCAAGATTCCTGAATGACGATTACCTACAATCTACAGATTTTATCGTCTACCTACACTGACGATTATATGTCTACACTGACGACTAAACGACTACACTGATACTTTTACACTGACATAAGCGTCTCCTAGGAGTTCGTGCGGCAGGAGTTCTGGGAGAATGCAAGATCTGGAAAGAAAGTTTTAGAAGGGAAAAGAAAAATAATCCCGCTTATTCGGAACCAAAAAATATTCTAGATGTTCTAGATCTGGCCAACGAATTTATCTACCCTGGCATACATCGCCTCATCCTTATCAGGGCCTCCTTGCCCATAAGTGTGGAAGTTTTTCAACTCTGAGGCGACTAAAAACCTGGCTACGATCCAAGATGGTAGAGGGTAGGTTAACAGGGTTGGCACTCCTGCATATTTATTTTGATATTCCAGTAGACAAAGAGAAGATAATTGAAAGATTTGCAAAGAAAAAACACCGGAAACTGCAATTTGTAATTTAATTGTGTTATGCACTATTATGTATCATTTGTTCATTGTTCATTTAAAAGTAAAATAAAAACGTATTTATTTCTTCATTATTTCTTTTCCTTTTTATAATCCTTAGTTACTTAATTACCTATCTCTATACAGCATATTGGATGCCCTAAATTCACACTATAATTTATTTTAACTATCTATAGATAGAAACCCACCCCCACTGTTCACCCCCCCCCCCCCCCCCCCCCCCCAAACAAGAGACGTAGATCCGCGCCTGGGACTCACAGACACACTAAAGTCTGGAAACAGACAGGGCGGGGGTTCAAAATTTAAATATCCGTCTTCGTCTTGAAAAAAATTTGCACGTTCACAATACTTTCCCTCTGTCGGGAAAGTAATAACAATGCAATAATAAATCAATGGTCTGTCTTAATAACTTGTAAGAAATGTTTTACCCTGGTCCTCCCTCTGTCGTGATCTTTAACTTGAAATCCACGCTGTTCATATTGAGCGGCTTCCATTTGAGTACTTCGTCGCATCGTCCAGGCACGTAGGGCTCCCGGGCCGGCTGAAATATTAAGCCGTCGGGCTCGTGTGACAGCGTCCTAGCGAATTTTTCACCAAGTAATTGTATCGATTGGCTCGGATCCCAAAATTGTTTCAGTCGTATACTGAACGGCTCGCGCCTCTTATCGATGAGCCCTTCTTTCATCGCCTGGTGGCGCGGACCGACTATCTCGTTCTCGATGCATTTTAACCTATTTGGGTAAAACGACTGCCTTCCCACATCCTGACTATCCAATTTGATTATATCGTAGATTAGGAATCTCGGTATCGTTTGACCGTCAACTTTATCGAGGACCATTTCCTGGAAGACAAAATGAGATATCATTCTGTTTCATTATTGAATCCTAGTCGTTGTCAGCATTTACTTACTCCATCGATCAGAGTATTCTTTAAGTGGACTCTCAAGTCTTTTCGGAGAAGGAAGCGTAAGTTTTCCACGCGAAATGCGCAGTGGTCTCGATCGAAGAAGTAAACCTCTTTCTCTCCGTCTATCAGCATCATGTATCTAAAGGGAAAAGGAGATGAATATATGTGGCACAGTAAAATCTAACATCATTGATTATATAGCTTATTAGATTGCTCAATGTCTTACTTCGATTTGGCAACTAGGATTTTACTACGAAAGGCAACGTGTAGAGGGCACTCATACTTCCAAAAATTGATTAATCTTCTCTTCTGTTCAATATAGAGACTTTCGTGGTGTCAACAGTATGGTGGCATACTATACACTCCCATACGGTATAAAATAATAATAAAAGAAATGAATTTTTAAATCATACCTCTTGTTATTTTAATAATACATATTTATATAAAAGAGTCAATGTTTAATTTAACCCTTTGCACTCGAACGGCTCCGCTACGGCACTCCGGCAGTTTATTGCGTCCACTAGTAATTTAGTAGTATTTTTTGTACTGTATGTGTAATATTTTCTGTGGTATAAAAATGCTATTTTTCCAACATGTGTTCAGAAAAAATCAGTTGGGTCACCCCCATTCTAATAGCCCTAACAGACGCTCGGATTTGGTACAGCGGACCGAACCGACCAAATCTGTTCTTGCAACAGACGTCCGGACAGTATAAAAAATAAGCGCACGCCCGGCATTTCGAACGCGACTTCGAGGCGTTTCGAACGCGACTAGTCAATGGGCGGCCAGCCTTGACGGTCTCAAGCACTGTTTTATCCGGAGCGGACGATATCCGACGTGCCGGCCGACCACACGCATGGATTTGGTACAGAGCGGCCCATATCCGCTCTGGACCGCCACGGTCATAAATAATAATTATTATGTTTGCCGGACTACTCTACAGACGGACAGATATGGTTCGGAGCGGACCAAATCCGCGGTATGGCCGTACAAAATCCGAGCGTGTGTTACAGGTATAAGATTTTATTAGTATTTTTGTACTATATTTGTAGTATTTTCATACTTTACTTGTAGTAATTTTCGTAGTATTAAAATTGTATTTTCCAATGTGTGGTAGTATTTTCTTAAATTGATGTTATTTAATTTTATTATGTGCCGCTCCCTTGCACATGAAGAAAAAAATTGGTTGTCATTTCAAGACTTTCCCGGCAAATAGCCAAGGACTGATATCATCTGAGTATTAGTTTTATAAATAAAATTGATAAGCTCCCTCTCTCGGCCAGCGAATGAACCCCTTTGGGTTCCATTACGCAACGGCCTCTAGCGGCGCGGTTCGTTTCTCGGCTAGTCTTGGCGTTAATATTTTATTACAATGTATAAATAAATACAAACGGAGCTGCCATGGAATTCACCGACCGGAGTCGGGCCCATCATAATACTATTTTTTTTACACTTCTGGGGGGTGAGCAGTGGATTCCGGACTTACGAACCGGCTGTGGTAGGTTTAGGACGGCTGTCTTGCCACATGTGAGCGTTCACCTTGCCACCCATTCACTCCCCCTTCGAAGCCATAGAATTTGAGATGCGCAAATCACAGTTTTAGATAATTTTTCTAAGAAAGAGTTGATTATTTTTCTGGAAAGGCCAAGATCTTTAAAGAGGTGAAATAGAGATTTAGCTGGCAGGCCACGAGCGCCAGTAGAATTGAAATATTATTAGCGTAATTTGTACATAAAGGGCTCTCTAGACGATCAAGCATGCTTCAAGCACGTGGATTCTTTGTTCTTGGCAAGCAATTTTGACCATCTAGAAACTAAGCTTGATGGCTAGAGAAGCAAACTACGTGCTGTGGACAATGCTTGATGAAAAATTATATCTTTGCAATGCAACTCATGTCCAGTGGTCTCGAACCTTTTGTATTTTCGGTATTTCTACCGATATGGGGTCTGTCCTAAGGAAATGCCGAAATGTAAATATTTTCCCACGGTTTCTGAAAATACACGGAATTTTAAGATTAGATTAAAGAAATTTTTAGATTAGTATCTTTTTGTACATGTGTAGTATTTTCCGTGGTTTAAAAATGGTATTTTTCCAACATTATGTTCACAAAAAATCAGTTGGGTCACCCCATTCTAAGATTTTTATAGTATTTTTGTACTATATTTGTAGTATTTTCGTACCTAATTTGTAGTATTTTATGTGGTATTAAAATGTTATTTTTCCAATGTGTTGTAGTATTTTCTTAAATGTGAAAAATGCCTCCAGTATAAAGGGTTAATATACAGGTTTCAATACATAATAATAAGTGATGTGATATAATTAGCATATATAAAAAAGCAATAAATGGCACTTCTAATTGGATGTTATTATTGTTAACATTAGTAAAAAAAATATTATTGGTTTTTATAATCAATCAGTCCTTTAGAAAAAAATATTCATTATCAATGTTATTATAGATGGCCGAATAAATTGCTATTAGTTTTGCTGTCAATGCTATCAGCGCCACATGCATTTCGCCAGCGCAGAAGGGTTGCCAAATCGTACTATGGAGTTGAATAATCTAATACCATATATGATCAATGCTAACATGTTCAAAAGTGCATCATATTTACCTAGTTCCATCGGCTTTCCACGACACTCTGTAAGGCTTCTCGTGCAGTTTTCTTAAATTAAGCATACTCATCGAAACTGGTTGACAACCTGGAAATCCTGATAGCTTCCACTCGCACATATCTTGGACCTTCTTCTGAATCTGCGCTAAGCGGGGCTGTAATACGTATGGCTCCACTCCTGGCACTCCGTCCATAAACTTGCCAACTTTATTTGATTCTCGTCTCAGTTTCGGTTTCCCACTTGAACTGCGATAAATAAAATGCGTCAAAATCAGGAAATGAAAACCATGATGTTATGAATATGAGTAAGCAGCAAATAAGTACCTTTCGGTTACGGACTGGTGTCCCTCATCAGGCTCTTCCTCTTCTAAAAATAATCAGATTTAATTTTTAGTTAGTGTTTCAGAGACCTTTAATATATTGACGCTTAACCGGTCGGGCGCCAGCAATGCCTATCCGACCGGTTAAGACAACTTTTATCAGTGATCAATGCGCTGTGTTTCATAATATGATCAGTGCCGGATAATCCAATAGGCCAAGTACGCACCGGCCTGTGGGCCCCTTTGGACGCCTTTTAAGAGCCCAGCGACAATGGATCATTACAATCATAATTTTAAAAAAAACCTGATAGGAAAAAAATCATTGAAATTATAAGGAGGAACATTGATCTTACATTGTAAGGTCCCGGGTTCGATTCCCCGCTGGGTTACCATTTTCCGTTGGGATAAAATTAACGGAATTGCATGTTCAATTCTGTCGATTGAATGCAGTTACATGACATACGCTTACACACATGTTACACATCCACATACATATAAACACGCTATAGTAGGGTTGGTTGTAAGAGATTGTCATATGACAATAAACCCGCCCATTGTGATTTCACAATAAAGAGTAGAAACAATAAACTTTTTGATCTGACCAATAGTATAATTGTTATAAATTATCGACAGTTGGCCGCTGTCAGCCTGTGCGATCATATTTTATTTATATGCGTCTTTGTTACGTGACATAAGCGTAGTCAGAAATGTTTGATGGCTGTTTTTGCTAGTACGATCGCGTTATGTTTTTATACACATCTATTCTACACTATATCGTCGACAGAATGTTTGACAGCCTAAAGGGGCCCCAAAAAAAGAAAAAAGGGCCCCGATATTTCGATGGCCTAAGGGCCTCTACATAGGTTAATACGGCACTGAGTATGATGACTTTAGTATCGCTCACCCTGAGAGTGATATGCCAGAAAAGTTTTAAAAAATATTAAGAAATATCAATTAGATAAATATCCTGCCAAAAACTCTTGAAATCTCTTGTAAACTCTTTCATTCTTAGAATATTTTTCCATAAGCAATACTGACTCTTATACTTAATACTATTTTAATTTGAAAAATATCAATTCCATTATATACAGATGAAGACAATCTCAAAAGATCGATTTAAAACTGTGATCATTAGCTAACCTAATTTTTTTAATTTTTTTTTATAGATTTGTTATTCTTTTAAATGTTACTAACCGTTACACCATTCTGGTAATAGTGGAGCAGCCGGAGCGTCCTCTACGTCGTCGTATCTCCTAAATAGTTCTGCTAAGTAATCGGCTTTATAAATTCCTGGAGGCCTGTAAAGTTTAAAAAGTATTTTATTTAGAAAACGGTGTCGACCCCCTCCCCCCCTACTGAAAAACTGAAAGTTAACCTACTGAAAAAAACTTACCTAACTATCGCAAATTCTCTAATCGCCGCGTCAACGCTGCAGTCCAATTTCTCTACCATGTAGGACACAAGCAAAAAACCAGTTCTATTAAATCCATGAGTGCAGTGAACGCCTATCACTTCCAACGGATTTTTTGAGATGAACTGGGATACCAACTGAATAAATAGTCTGAAAAATATTATAAAATTACTTTTAAAAATAACCCAACTAGTAGTAAGATTAACCGTACAAGTGCTCTTCGAACGCTAGCGCTGGGGTCAGATCAGTTTATATATGGTAGCTCTAAGCAACTCATTCATACGTTGAACAAAACTAATTGGAGAAAGAATTTTCAAATCGGATAACTTGTTTAAAAGTTACGGCCCCTTAAGTTAATTTTCATGATGGGTGGTAAGGTGAACGCTCACATGTGGCAAGACAGCTGTCTTAAACCTACCACAGCCGGTCGTTAGTCCGGAATCCACCGCTCACCCCCCAGAAGTGTAATAATAGTATTATGATACCCGACTCCGGTTGCTGAATTCCATGGCAGCTCCGTTTGTACTTTATTTACAAGAATGTATAGTTGGATTTTAAACTTTTCTTCGGTATTCGTTTTTTTTTTAAATCAGAGAATCAATAAAAGTTGGTCACCGTAAAGCAAAAAATGTAATTTTTCTGTCATTCGTTTCTGTGGTGGCTCCCATTCCTATCTGAGGTACGAAACCCTAATCTAATAAGTTCTTCCCATTGACGAATAAAACAGATTGGCGAAAGAATTTTTAAAATCGGACAACGCGTCTTTAGATATAGATGATTTAGAGACAGACATACACAGATTTTTATGTTTTTTTCTGGTTCTAAATATTCTAAAATTAAGAAATTTGATCTGCACTAAAAAAGGAAACTGAGATATATAAAGAGAAACTTGTTTTTGTCGCAATTTCAAAATGATTTTTTTAATCCCGAAAAATATTTCTAATTTATGTTTTAATTTCCGCATAAGCTGTAGTTTGTGTTGGCTGGACTGGTTCGTGTTTTGACCGATTCGTATTTTTAATTAGATTAAGAACAGACAGACACTGCTCTCACAGACACTGTGGCCAAAATCTTTTTTAGCATAGTCCACACGAGGATGAGCGAATTCATGCACCGGAATGAGTACCTTGGAGTATCAGTTCAAAAAGGCTTCATGCGCGGCGTCTCGGGCTGCCTCGAGCACAACTCTCTCCTGGCTGCTGCCATCAAGGATGCGAGACAGCACGAACGCCAAATCAATGTATGCTGGCTCGACCTAGAGAATGCCTTTGGGTCAGTCCGACACAGTCTCCTCCACTTTGCACTCCGCTGGTACAACTTCCCACCAGTCGTGCGTGACATTGTAGCCTCCTACTACAACTGTCTGACTTTCCATGTTAAAACGCAAGAATGGACTACCCGCTCTATACCATATTCAATTGGACTATTTCAGGGCTGTTGCCTCTCCCCGACGATTTTTAATATAGTTTTTAATATACTTCTGGAAAGCCTGAGCCAGTTTGACAGGAAGTGGGGCTACCGTTTTAAAACAGACGGCCAATACACCTCGTCGTGCCTCGCTTTTGCCGACGACCTAACTTTCATCACCAGAAGCCCCAAGCAGCTTTCCCTGCTATTACAGAAAGTGGAGCTTTTCTGCGACTGGTCAGGCTGTATAAATGTGAAGCCCTCCAAATGTTTTTGCCTTGGACTCGCCCGCATGGGCACAAAATTTACATCCTATGACCCCAAATTGGTCTATAAGGGCTCTAATATCTCCCTTATAGACCCAAACAATCATTTCAAATTCCTCGGCAGAAAAATCACCCATCAGGGAAAAGACGTCTCGGGCGATCATGTTATAGAGCATTTCAAAAGTTGCCTGGCGAAAATAGATGCCTTGCTAATTTCTGGCCCTCGTAAGGCCTGGATCTATGACAATTATCTAACGTCACATTTGTCATGGCCCTTTCTTATTTACGATTTTACCAAAACCCAACTGTCCCGTCTAGATGCACTGGTGACAGCTAGTTTAAAATCCTGGCTGTCCTTAGCCAAACCAGCTGACCCCTCGACTCTCTTCAGGTCCAAACAAAATTTTGGGCTAGCGCTTAAACTGCCCTCTCTGCTCTACGCCAACTCCAGAATAACCAAAAATTCGATTCTGTGCAATTCCAAAGATCCGGCAATATCGAAGCACGTAATAAGTGGCTGTAGTGATTCAAATGAACTACAAGCCCGCGTAGACTTCCACAAAAGGTTCCTTACTGGAATCAGCCAGAATGGCACTGGTCTGGGGTATGGCAGTACAACCACGAGCGACGTGGACTTGAAGAAGTCTCTTTTGCGGGGAGATTACGACAGCAAGAGTATGGCTCATGCTATTGGCCTTCAATGCCAGAATGACTGGACAACAATTGGTGACTTTTGCATTCCGCCTCCAATGCACTGGAAGGTAATGCTCTATGACTGGACGCCAGAGATGCTGAAATTTTATTTGAATGCCTTTCAGCATACACTTCCAGACCCCAGTAACCTCGCTCGTTGGAGCTTTGCCGAGGATAGTTCTTGTCCCCTCTGTAGCAATACCCCTTGCACAGCTAGACACATTCTAGCTGGCTGCAAGGTGGCCTTAGATCAAGGACGGTACACTTACCGCCATGACAAAGTTCTCGCTGTTATTCGCGAGGTAATTAGTCTCTCAGTGGCTCGTGCCAACAAGGGTTTGACAGTATCCTCCAAACCCCCAATACAGTTTGTGCGGGATGGCTCTAAAGGCAAAAAACATTTAACTACAAAACCTTTCTCAATAATCGAGAAAGCTACAGATTGGACTCTGGAGGTTGATTCGGTCTCTAAGCAGTATAAATTCCCTGAAAGTCTCGGATGCACAGCCCTCCGTCCAGATATAACTCTTTACTCTCTATCTCGGAAGGTGGCTCTTATTGTAGAATTAACTGTTCCATGGGAATCAAATATCCCAAAAGACCACGAGTACAAATTAAATAAATACCATGATCTTGCAAATGCCGTAACCCGGAACGGCTTCACTGTTCACCTTCACGCGGTGGAAGTTGGCGCTCGTGGCCTGCCAGCTAAATCTCTATTTCACCTCTTTAAAGATCTTGGCCTTTCCAGAAAAATAATCAACTCTTTCTTAGAAAAATTATCTAAAACTGCGATTTGCGCATCTCAAATTCTATGGCTTCGAAGGGGGAGTGAATGGGTGGCAAGGTGAACGCTCACATGTGGCAAGACAGCTGTCCTAAACCTACCACAGCCGGTTCGTAAGTCCGGAATCCACTGCTCACCCCCCAGAAGTGTAAAAAATAGTATTATGATGGGCCCGACTCCGGTCGGTGAATTCCATGGCAGCTCCGTTTGTATTTATTTATTATTAGGGCGAATCGGAAGGTTTTGTCTTGTCAGTATACTAAACAGGAATCGTGTTTAGCCACTAATTTAAAACGCATATCAAAAATGTACAATAACACCATTAGCATTAAACAATATAAAATATAATTTGACAAGGGCTTATCGACCTAAGCTGTTCGCCCATTGTATTATTATTATTAATAATAATAATTGTTTCATATGTATAACATAATAATAATTATTATTGTTTTAATTTTTATACAACAGCAAATTCCTTCTATTCATGCAGGCAGTAAGTATACCTACTAATTGTAAACAGGTTCAATATCATAAACAATTATTTTGATTTGAGGCATAAAAATTATTTATTTAATGCTTGTACAAAATATGTAGTCACTCAAGTAATGAATATTGCAGAACATCAGTATAAGATCGACATGGTTCAACTAGCGTAAACGGTGCTATGCACATTTAACAGGGCTTGTTAGGCCTGCATCTAGATGCACAATTAAAATGCCTAGCCCTTCGCAGCACACAACATCGCTGAGCGCTTCCCGGGAGCGGATCCCCCCCCCCCCCCATCTCATGATTGACTTAAGTTCGGATGGTACACTGGTAGTTTTATTTAGGCTGTGGTTCTACGTTAGAGTGATTAGAGAGACTTTCTCTTTCCTTCATTCGTTTCCCTTGCAACAAAAATAGCAAAATATAGATTAAAACCTTGTTTGGTCTTCAGAAGGTGTCTCGCCATGACCTCTACATTGCAATTTAAGATATTTACATTCTTCTTCCTCGATTTCTTCTTTGTTGTAGAATCGGTTGGTATTTGTCAGATCAATCCACAGGCCCAGCTTCACCTAAAAATTCAAAAAATATCTATTTATAGAAGTATCGCTGAAATTTATCATGATATGGTTCATTTGATTCTGGAGACTTTCCAAAAAAATATACTGCATTGAGGCTAAGTGAATAAACCCAATCAAAGCCTCTTATTGTTGAGAATGGTATGTCGGTAGCTTGTGATTAGCGGCAAGAACTTTGTCCCTGTGGGGTGTTTCGTACCTATTCATTTCCTACGTACCTTAGTTTATCTGGGCTTTTTCCCGCACTTGGCCTCTTGATTGGGCCTTGTGCCGTTGTGCGTTCCTACGTACCTATACCTTTCGTTACCTATTCGAATCCAACGAAGAGGCGAGCAGTAATTTAAATTATCATACACCAGACAGCTCCAAGACGGCTAAAGGGACAGGAGATAGGCCAAAGAATGATCAAGCCACTGGGATCGCATCGCGATCTTCCAAGATGTAATAACGGGAATCATAATGGCAGAAAGTCAGGTTGAGAGAAGGCAATCCAATTGATATGATTACTAAGATAATAATAATAATAATAATAGCATTTATTGATGGTAGTTTTTACAAGGCAAGTATACAATTTAGGAAAAAACATTTCAATCAACTAAAGTCTATAAAATGAATCATGACTATGCACAACCAAATGGATAAATCTACTCAAAAGGCGTGGCCTTAGCATTATGCCTCATGTTCAGGATGTTCCGTTACGAGGTTTGTTTGTTCATTAAGAAGCAGATTTGTGAATTTTTAAATTTTAGTTGCTGATCCAGTCGTTATATTAGTGAGTTTATTCCAGGTCACTGCAGCATTACAGGTTAAGTTTCCTTCATAGCTCATTTTTTAAAGCCAAACCACAGCAATATGGCCACGAGCCATATGAATGGGTGTTTTGTGACCATATCAACTTCGAGTATAGATAAGCAGGCTTATTTATTTTCATTAATTTATGGAGGAATGTCGCAAAATGGAGTTTACGTCTTCGTCTCATGTTGAGCATGGAGGCGCTGGAAAGAAAAGTAGTGCCATGACTCCTCAGTGGAATTGTGAAATTAATACCTTTCACAGGCATTCTGCACACTCTGCACTCTTCTCTCAGTCTCCTATACAGGCATGGGATGTAATCAGTCACCATAGACTAGTAATAGAAAGAATGAGAGCCTCAGTTAGGCGAATGCGAACATCTGCGAAGCAGTCTCGGAGTCTGTATAGGAACTTTATCTGGGAAAAGCACCATCCAAAATTTTTTATTAACATGAGGTTCTATCTGCAAATTCCTATCGAAGATAATTCCAAGCTTCGTGGCATTATGGACTTGGGGTAGCGACTAAGATGATATTACTATATCTGGGAATCCAGCATCGATTACTTTTACTCTTAAATTCTTAGAAATGACTATGGGGTAGCAAGACTTCAGAGGGTTAGTGAAAGACCATGACTGATCGATCAATCAACTTATTGAGCAAGATCCTTGTTGATATTAGCCGCTGATTCATTCGGCTCATGGGGATAGAGCGTGTACAACATGTATCATGGGGATAGACGTGATAACTGCAGTTGTGGAAGTTAGCACCTACATCCGAGGTACACAAAGGACACAAAATCAGCTCTAATATTGAGCCTTGGTTTGCGCTAATTGTGACTTTTCATTTATCCGGGGAGATTCCTTATTCCTACTTCCTATTTTCTTATTCCTACTTTTTCAATACACAAATAAATTTCTATCTTGGAGCTCAGCCAGATCAACAGAGGCCAGGTATTTTCACTCTTGATCAACACTCTTGATCAACTGAATTCTGATCTCGCGAAACCGTGGCCACTGAAAATGTGCTCCTGGAACTTGAACAACAAGGAAGCTTTTGTTTTTCTTGTTGCTTGAAGAGTTGGTTATGTATCATTTTCTGTATCTTCTGTAAATTGAGCGTAGTTTTTGAAAAAAGCTTGTAAAGAAAAGAGTAGTTTTTAGGTAACACAGTAGACGCATCTATCTGTTGATTTTAGCGACCATCCTGGTATGCTCACGCATCGTTGAGGTTAAATCACATGGGTTTAGGTATTGGTTATTTCCTGGCAGAATATATATAAGTATACGGGTGTTATTTTTAGACTCTAAATACGCGTTCAACCATTTTAAACCTGTGAAACGACAGTCTAAAAAGTAATTCCTGGTACTGTGCAAAAATGTATGCTGGCGCAAATCCAATATACTGTCACCAGGCGAAGTAGAAATCCCAGTCGAGGACTCAGTTCGCGTTGTGCGAAACAAACATAAAAACGCAAAATCTTACCTTGTAACTTTTCATCGTCATGAATAGCATTTTGGGTGTAAAAAGACATTCCTGCGGCACTTGTTCGTTGAACTTGCTGCCCAGGGGTGTCTTGAATGCCAGGAATTTATTCGCCAGCAAACCCACAGCTTTCCTAGGGCAGTTCAACCACCTGCTCGGTATGTTACCAGGACTCCTATGCTCCATATTGAAACACCTATTTCAGCTGTGAAATGCTGAGCAATCTGCGTTGTATCAACGCACAACGTTGCGCTGACAACTCGGACTCCGTTCACAGCATATCAAACGATTGGACGCACGCGTTTTACGGTAAATTTGCACGAATATTGTCGTCGCGAGAACAAATTCGCGTCACGACGTAGCTCACGGAAGAAAACTTTCATTTAATTCATTTTGACATTTCGGGTCGGTGTTGCTAGCGCGCGCGAATAAATAGTGATGGAAGATGTGGGGGGCGCCAGTTTTGCATGCGGCAATTTTGCACAAATGTCACTTTTGACAGTTCCAAATTTGTTGAGGTCAGATTTGCAGGAGGCAACCTTGCAGGCGGCAACCTTGCAGGCGGCAACGTTCAGTACAGTTTTTAAGTTTTTCTGTTAGGTTAGGTTAGGTTAGGTTTTTCTTTCCCTAAAATCGAAGTGACATTAATTACCGGCATCCTTGTAGTGGATGACTTTTATACATCAAACTAAACATTAAAAAAAATGTTTTAAGTTTTTCTGTTAGGTTAGGTCATTTTGACATTTGCAAAACTGCCTTCTGCAAGATTGCCTTCTGCAAAACTGCCGCCTGCAAGAATGCCGTCTGCAAGATTGCCGTCTGCAAATTTGCCTTCTGCAAGTTTGATGGGGTCCGAAAATGTCAGTCTTCTTCTTCTTTTGAATTTGGCAATGCCGCTATATGTGCAATCGACGGCGCCAATTATTTGATAACAAGCGAGTTGTTGTTTTAGAACATCTCAGATACATTTTCTTTGTGCATATTACTCTATTCTATTCTATGATTCATTCAGCGACTTTAGTGCCATGTCTAACAAAACGTCCCTCTTCTGATATATTGATCTGCTGTCCTTAGCACTCATTTCTGATTAAAAATTGCTTGAAGAAAATAACTTTATTGTACCAAAGACACTAAAAATGATAAAGAAAAACTTACATTAAAATTACTACAAACGGCGGGCTTATCACTTGACGGTTCCTTACATCCAACCATTGTAATATTAAATAAAAATAACTAATACAAAAAGACGCCCTCTACGTACGTAGGTACAATGTCAAATTGTACAAATTTGTTGAATTCACCAACAAACTGAGAATATCATCAACAAATCTCCCACCGGCCGCATTGGCCTTGGTGGGAGATTGATGATTCTTTTTACAAACTGCTTTATCTCGGCAGCGAATAAACATCTACGAAAGAGATCAGAAAATGTTCCCAGACGCCTCCTGCCACCATGGTGGGACGATGAATGTACGCATCCTGTCGATAATAGAAAAATGCTCTCGTAGCCTATTTGAAGAATATGAATCAGTGCACATGAAACACCTACCAGTGTTGCAGCTAAAGCAAAAAGACTTCTGAAAAATTTTAAAAAAGCGGTTGTGTCATCCCAAAACATTCTCAGCAAGTAGCCAATGGCTGATTTTACCTGAATATTAATTTCATAAATAAAATCGATGAGCACCCTCTCTCAGCCGGCGAACAAACCCGTTTGGGTTCTGTTCGTTTCTCGGCTAGCCTCGGACGGCTCAGGTTAATATTTGGTTAAAATGTCTGGTGGAATTTAATATTTTGTAGCTTGTAATATTTTGTAACCCTATTATTGAAGCTTCTATATGATATTCCAACCAAAATTTTATGTAATGAAATGTAATTTCAGTCCAACAAGGAATCTGTGTACCAAATTTCAAGTCTCTAAGTCCAATATTTCGAGATTGATATATAATTAGTGAGCCCCCATACATAATTAGAGATATATAATTAGTGAGATAGGTGGATCGATGAAGCGTTTGGGCGCTATCGTTGAGGAATACATACACACACAGACACAGACAAACAGAAGTACGATAACAATACTTTCCCTCTGCCGAGAAAGTAAAATGACTCACAAAGTAATTTTTTAATCAGTTAGATTTTTTATTTTTTGTTAAAAACATACAGCATAAAAAAATACCATATACGCATAATATACAACAGTAGTAAAGCCAATGATGTTTTAAATTATTTGCTATATAAGGATTAGAAAATATGCTAAACAATACAATACAAAGAAAAGCAAAAAGAATTTAAAACTAACAGTTAAAATCGCTATGTGCGAGTGTATGGGTGTAGGTGTGTTTGTGATGGAGAGCGTGTATGTGTGCGTGTGTTTGTGTGTGTGTGTGCGTGCATGTGTGTGTAAGTGTGTGTATCTGTAGTGCGAATGTGCTTGTGATTGCTTGTATGTGCATGCTAATTCAATCCGATCTGATAATCAGCTTTTCACGTAGCTCCTTAACAAAGGATCGACTATTTTGATGGTTAAATATGTCAATATCGTTAAAGCATACATTGTACGCATGCATAACGCGCGGCAATAACGAATTGGAACCATAGTTAGTGTTGAACCTTGGTACGTAAAAAGTTGAGCGAGCGTGTGCGAGTCGGGAAGGCGCTCGTATGCTCACCCTACTCAGGAGGTATAGACTGTACAACCCAGTATGAACAATTTTATGTAGAAACAACATATCTGATACTATTATACTGAAATGACATATTATGTCATACTGATACTGATATTTTGTAAATCAATACTGTGATGAATAACTTTTTGACCATGAACACTCGTAATTCGGTATTTTTGTCATACCAAACACCGAACATGGGGCTGGAATACCGAACATTCCTCATCCAAACACCTGGCAACCCTGGTGACAGCATGATGCTATAAAAATGCCCTCCTAGAAGATGCTGCCATCAGGCAACAAGGCGGGTTCTATGAAAAGTCATAGTGGTACCACCTAATGACAAAAAATCATTACAACTTCAATACTTTCCCTTCAGTACATAAAAAAGAAAACATTACGTTGGAATAGGTTGTCCTTTTGGAAGATGGTTTAATAAAATGCTAATAATTTGTAAAATGACAAATTTTATTATAAAACTTAGTGAACATCCATGAATTGCAAGTCAGATACTAGTAGTAGGGTGTTTGGCAATGGTCGCGGTTGAGGTGAAAGGACTGTGAAGACTTGTCTATCCATATCCACGGCAGTTCTGTAATAATTTAAATTTAAAAAAATATTACTCCATTTTAAAGTGATTATTCGTTTATGGAAGCTATTTTGAAATTAACTTACATGCAGATGAAACCAGCTATATTTGTGTGAATAACGTCTTCATCCGTTGAAGTTGCAAACGACACTGCTAGAATACGATGAACCAACGACGAGGACGGTGATACCGGAACGACTTTCGTTAAAGCATCTTCAACTCGCATACCAACTGGCATACAAGAATCAGGCAATGATGGTGCACCTATCTAAAAAACGAAATAAAAAAGATTATGCTTAATAATAAGCAAGTGAGTATTTTCTTTCGTCAAGCAAAACTCGATTATCCTTGGATAATCGTGAAAAATAAGATGAAATAAAATGCGGATGATCAAAATAACAATATTCATATTTTACATATGGGTGGCAACTATAGATGCCAGTGGCACTGCGCTACCTTAAAATGGCATGCGTCAATAGTTGTCAGATGTGGTGCGCGTTTCCAATGACTCTGTGTTTTTTTTACTAACTACCACTGCAAGTCGACTGTAATGAGTAACTAATATATTTGTTATTTAACCCGTTGAGTATGAGTCAACCAAATCTGGTTGCGAAACAATTATCCGTTGAGTACGAGTCGACCAAATCTGGTCGCGCGTTTTTTTCACTTCTTTGACGTTCTCATATTTATTCATAATTATCTAATTGATTTACAAAATGATATTTCAATATTCTATATTCGAAATTTTAATGCAATCATTGTGCAGTTGTTCTTTTTATGATTGCTGTAGTAGTTTCGTAGTTATAGTACTTTAAGTCGAGCGCCGTCGATGTCGCCGAAAATCCTGCAAAAGAGACAGATGCATCCATGAAAATACCCATTTACTCCAAGGGTTAAAAAAAACCAAGTACCTGACTGGACAGTAGTACTTTGAAATCAATGGTGCAATCGAAGCAAATTTGTGGGTCCCTAATAGTTGCTAGCCATACTGGGCTATATTGAGAGTTGTCGATTACAATGGGTGAACCTGTCACCCCAGGGAGTTATAACGGCATTGAGGCATTCCGTCTCCCATGCAGTAGACGTGAAGATTTGGCGGATAGACAGTCCACTGTCTAACTGCACTGACAAGCCTGTAAGAGTCCGACGCTTTGCCGCGAAGCACTAGGAAGTAAACACAGTGGCTGACCTCGTGCCCGTACTACATTATGGCCGGTTTTCCCCGTCCACCCGATTGGTTTCGGGTTCGAAGTTGTGCGACCTCTACCTGTTGTTAATTCAGCGGCGGGCGGTAATTTGGTTGTAAATTTATCGCGGACCATTAAACTGATCCACCATGCATGCAGTGAGAGGCAGAAGAAACAGAGTTTTTACCGGGGTAGCCCCTTTTCAAGGAGGCTGCTGGTTAAGAGCTGAACCGTCAGTTGAGTCGTTCCAAAGAATGAGGTGGGTCTTAGTGGCCCAACTTAACGAGAACCATTGGCTACCAAACTTCAAACTACAACTAGAGCTGTCAACTACAACGGGCGAACCCATCACCCGTGAAGTGAGTGCAGAAGACTTAGGATAAAACAGTCCACCATCAAGCTCCGCCACATGCCCGTAAGAGGCCAACGTTTTGTCCGCGAGATAACCAGGTATGTTACCCAGCGGGCTTACACTCAGGCCCTTACTTCCAGTTGCGACCAGATTACTCCGGTCTCTCGTCTGGTTACGAGTTTGAGGTCGCTTGTGAGGTCCTTTCCCTTACAAAGCGGTGAAACGATGTAAACCGAATCTATCGCGGACCACGGCATCCTTTGCCAGGCTGTTCACCCGGAATCGGGTAGCCGATGGTCGTTTCAAAAGCAGTCGCCGTAAGGTCAGCAACCACCCCCGCTCTATAGGAAACAGTACTGCTTCCAGACTCCCCCGACTGTTAGTCAGAGTGCACAATCGATTGGCCAGAAGATTGACTCCTAGGGGAAATTAGCCCTAAGGCCAGAGTCCTACCTGGGCTTGCGTTTCATGCGTTGAGGCCGCCGGATAGGTGGTGACCCGTGAGTGTGACCGTCCCTGAACAAATGGGTCTTCGTGGCCAACATTTCATATCGCTGCCAATGGTGAAAGCTTACACCTGCGTCTAGCAAGGAGCCAGTGATATCGATTTTTGTCGCTCAACGACTCGGCCAAACAGATTGAACTATTATTACTTTTATTATCAAAATACGCCATTTATGCGAATAACGCATCCTCGCAATAATTTCTCCCTGCCATTGCATGTTCTATTATATTTTTGTCATTATATTATTATTGTATAGTGATATTATACATATATTTAAACTTTGCAGTTTTTTATAACATTAATATAATTCTTATAACAAGATGGTTACCTAAATACAGACACAGAGGTACGGACATATGATCCAAGTTTCAAGTTTCACTGATCAAGAGTTGAGTTTGGGGGGGAGGGGGGCGGCTTTGGCATGGAACCCTAATAAAGTCTAGTTTCGATTGCTGTAAGTGTTATATTATTGTAAATTATGTATATACAACAGAGCTTTGAATTCACCAACCGTAGTCGGGCCCATCATAATACTATTATTACATTTCTGGGGGGTGAGCTGTGGATTCCAGACTTATGATCGGCTGTATATATGGAGACGACCAAACTTCAAAAGAAGTGTAAACTTGGGGAAATACAATTCCAAGCGGAGGTATACGCCATTATTGAATGTGCGGATATCAACCTCCATAAGAACTACGCCAACCATCGTATCTATATCCACTCAGATAGCAAGGCAGCTCTTATGGCACTAGCCTCGAATACCATAAATTCAAAGCTGGTGCAAAACTGCATATCACTACTGAATTCCCTTGTAGCCAGCTAGAAAATGTCTAAAAAATACATAAAAATTTATGTAATTATTTTTATTATAACGATATTGACAGTTTTCAGGAAAGCAAAGTACTTGTACATAAATAATTAGTTCTTACAGGGATTTATCTTTTGATTAAAACAGAATTATATAAAAAAAGTTGACTAACAAAATTTCCGTAGGTAATTTTCGCGCCTTTCTAAGGTCTTTAGATTATTTTTATTTTTGGGATCGGCCAATAACTACTAAATGTCAATTCGTTTGGGGCTCGCACTCCGTATATGGGGACAAGGTCTTGTAAATTGTAATTTTAAAATATATATGTTATGGTATGTATATGATAAGTGTATCATTATTTCTCATCAAACGTCCCAGTCTATAGTACGGGCCAAAGGAACGTTCCGGTGAGGCAATAAATCATTGGGCCAGCCCCGCCCCTTTTACTAGCTGCTTGTAGGGATGCGTGTCGCAACCTTCGCAGGTTACCTATCAGATTATTATATTATTGAGATTGAGCAGCGAAACTTTTCTCGGGTCACTTTTCAGTTCGTCCAAATATTACAAAATGTTATGTATAAGGCACCGAGTCTGCATGTTAATATCCCCCTTTAACTTCAATAGCTCCAGGTTAGAAAATATGGTCTCCATTGCTCAACTGATAGGCAAGTAATGATGTTTTAGCCGCGCAGCATTTTATAATATACATATGTGAGTCATTATTGCAAAATGCCTCGATAACATTTTACTAATGACTGTTTAGAAATTAATAATGACCTATGATATGCCATGCTATGATAATCAGTTATCTATTAAGTACTCATTTAATAACTCACATCACATAATTAGGTCATTATTTAATTACTCTAATTCTAAAATAATACTTAAACCGAAAATATTAATAAATATAGCAATCGGTACTATAATAAATGCAGATGTATAATACTGTTTCACCGACCAAGTGTAATTCATCGATAAGCAATATCGACGTTAGCTGCATCCTTGTTGACAGCTCGATTTATTACCCCATCGGAACGTTCCTTTGGCCCGTACTTTAGTAACTTTCAGGGGCTGCAGATTTCAAAATGTATTGATTTTATCAAATATTCCCATATAAAGTGGGCAATACAGTTGTTCAAAACAATCTCAGTGTAGCCCTTGCCGTGGGCTGCAGTTCTCTGCAGCCATGTCGCTATCGCCCCCCTGTGGGCAACACGGGGCTCAATGTGTTAAATCAAAATCCAGTTCTATGCCTAGCAAACAGCCCCTTATTAAATGGCCTTTCATTCTAGCCCACAATATACCTGAATGGCAATCATACCTTGTATATTTTCATATCGGAGAATTTTACGTCAAACGAGTGTGGATAAAATGGTGTCCTTTTACCATAGAAATATTCCCTGATTCTCATATCTCGACTCTCGGCTCTCTGAGATTTCGTTCTTTCCACCACCTATAATAATGATATAAAAAATGAGTCCAAAAAACATTACATTCATATATAAGTGTAGATTTAAATTGAGTCAGTTATAAGCGTCAGCGCTGGTGCCGAAAACTGACCCTTTTACAGTGTATGCATATTAGTCAGTCGGGTAAAATTTGTAATTTTTCCTAGTAAAACTTATCCACACGACGCGACGTCACTCTGCAATGCAGGGCCAGTGGCTTAGTAACTACTGACTTCGGCGTTTACACGAGGCCAGTACCGCTGGCGCGTGTGGTAAGCGGAGCGGACTGGCGTCAAAATATATAGTAGGAATATTGAAGTCAGCACTGACGTGACAGCGCTGTACCGACTTAAAATCAATTTACACGATGACAGTACCGGGAGCACTAACTTGTTGTAACTGACTCAATGTAAATCAGCCTTAAGTAATTGACAAAATACTGACTCCTCCACTCTTTGGCACGAATACGATTTTGACGAAGCTCGGCATATCTCTTTTCAGTTCATTGTACAGCCTTTCGTTATCCAGTACTAGGATGATATCTGCTTCAAATGCTTGCGCTGCGTGAGTTAAGACCTTGTAGCCAATGCCTTTAACCCAACCACACGTGTTGACTATACAACCAGAGATCCTCGCTAGAAATAAAAAATATATGTTATAATTTAAAGGTGTTTCGTTTCAGATGTTGAATATTTTATGGAGTGACAGTTGGATATATTTTTGGATATTATATCCTACACAAAATCTCGAATATCGTCATCTGAGTGCATAAAATCGTTAAGTCCAAAATATAGAGAAAGTAGGTGAAATTATCAAAAAAAATGATAAGCCACATTCTACCTCAACTTTAATAAAATTGTAATCAACTCATATTTTAGTATAATTAAAAATTATTTCGTAAATGGGGTTAAAAAAGACTTAGCACAGACATTCCTTAGGGGACGTTCAAGTATTACAGGGGAGAGAGGGCGGTTCAAACAACGCGTTACGTAAAATTGTTTTTTTTATTTAAATAAAAAACTAGGGAATTAAAATATTCCAAGTTAGCAACTCTTCGTTTATGTTTTATAAGCCCATTTTACCATATTTTAAACTTAAGCAAATGGTTATTACATTATGTGTGATTGTTTATTAAATAACAATATGAATAAATAAAATAAACAATATACGCATGTATTGCGAGTTAGAAATCTCTTGTTTCATTTATTATTACCGCATGTGCGATTAAACAATAACAAAGGTATTTTAGCGACTTTCCGGTTTTGCGCAACATAATTGTGACTTTTAGGTATAAATGGTCACTTGGGTGTTACGTAACGATTAGGGAGGGGGAAGGGGGGTACATAAAAACGTTACGGCGCGTTACATGGGGGGGGGGGGAGGAAGGGTCAAAAATCTTCAAAAATTGCATTACGTAAAGGTGCGATTCCACCAAAATAGTGTGCAGCACATTTGCTTGCACACATTTTGTGCAAAACTCCAACAGTGCAGGTACTAAGCTGGTGTCGCATTTGGCTTCCGTCTCCACTGGTAAGGCTGTGCGTAACTTTTGTAAGCGCACAGTTCAGCACACTTGTGCGCGAACATGTTCACTGAGCAGAGTTTCTGCCGAGACAGTTCAGTAGTTAATATGAACGGGCAGGAAAACGTAGTGCTTTGTGCTGCAGCATGTGTTTTACTATGTAGTCTCCTTAAAAAGAAACGAAGGAAGAAACCGCGATGTTGGGTGAGGCCATTGATTTTATAGTGTAATAGATAACGCCATTCCATACTGCAAAATGGAAGTCGCAATTTAATACAAAAAACGGCAGGTAGATGGCCATCGTAGTTTTCAAACTCGATTTAATGCGCTTCCATCTTCAATAAACCAATATTTGGCCGATAGATGGCGTTCAAACATATTATCGGACGCGTCCGTAAGCCGCGGCTTACGAACGTGTGCCTAGTCGTCCGCGACTGACGTCCTATAATGTGCACCGCTCAATAGAAATTCATTACACAGATCGCGTGCATAAGCCACAGGCATAAGCCGCGGCTGACGGACGCGTCCAATAATGTGTTTGCCCCTTTGTTTGCCCCTAAGCGTGTGCCGTTAGAGTATTAATAATAAAATAGAGCGCGAGCGCGCGAGTGTGAACAGTAGACACGGGTGGACACGGGTGTGAACAATGCATCGACCGCCCGGCTAAGGCCCGCAGTCGTTCGCGAGCGCTTGTGAAGTGATATAGTTGGGAATTTGTAGAGCATTTTTATTGTTTTTAAGAAGAAAGATGGTTAAATGTGCAATCGATCATTGTAAAAATGATACTAGAAAACACACAAAACACAAATCTAGTGTCACATATCATCGATAAGCAATTTTGAATTACTTTTCAACCAAATAAAAGTTATCCATTACGGGGGTGAAGCGAGGAGCGCGACGTAAGCGGATGAGGAACACACTGCCCCACCCTTCGTCTTGCTCGACCGCAATCGGTCGCAATTGGTGTTCACTAATCGAGAATCGAGATATTTTAAAAGCGAAATCGATAATCGATAATATTTTTTTATAAAAATTGACAAATCACTTTTTTTAATTATAGGTAGTAATGGTAAAAAAATCTTATGTTAATATAAGTATAGAGTATATATGGAATATGATAAATAATCCATAATAAGGCCAATAAGGGATTCCTTTTTGACCACTCACATAGGTTTATCCAATTGCTTCAGATGGAGCGTAGATGTTTTTAGGGCGTACCTTTATATGCTGATATTATGCATGTATGAGTGTCTGAACGTAGAGAACGAACGTCTTGACGGGTTTTGACGTAAGTATGAGGTGTCGTTGGATTCGACGTGATACGGTGGTGCGAATACGTTATATTAAAAACCGACCAAAAAATAATTTTAATAATATTATTATTATTAACTTAGAAACTTACCTTACTTTTAGGTTTCCAAAAGACAAAACAAATATGACGAAGTAGATTGATGCTGTAAAGAAGACCAATTGGGAACCAAACTTTTGGAGTAGAATCTGTTCAGTACATTTTCCGGATTCAAACATGTATGAAACCAAAAATGGAATCCGTAGATTAACAAACGACGCTGTACCTTCGCTTTTTCTACAACAATCTCCATTTTCCGGTCAACAGTCGGAGGTTGCAGGACTTTCCAATTCAGGACTGGTACACGACACTCCAAGGAAACGAAAGTTAAAAACAGAAATTATCCGTTTAAAAGACATTGCAAAACGCCGACGTATGCGGGGCAAGGCACTACACGCTGCTAATCGGCGTTTGAAAAAGAAAGTTGACAATTTATCTAAGGTATTAAAAGAACTGAAGCAACAAAGACTGATCAACCAAGAACAAGTGGATATTCTGGAAGTGTGCCGGCTTTCTACAGCAGCTCTTTTGAAAAGGATGACTCATAAAGGGAGAGAATATCCACCTGAACTGCGTACATTTGCGCTAACCCTCCATTTCTATTCTCCAAAGGCCTACTCTTACGTACGTAGTACCTTTAACACATGTCTACCACATACAAGCAGCATAAGAAAATGGTACCAATGCATAAACGCCACGCCAGGTTTCACTGCAGAAGCTTTTAAAGCACTTGATCAAAAGGTCAAGTCTTCTGACAAGAAAATTCTATGCAATTTGGTAATAGACGAGATGTCGATTCGACAATTAAAGGAATTTGACGGTAATGCAGTCCAAGGATATGTAGATTTTGGTGCTGGGTTTGATGTTACCGGAGTTTCAATGCACCATGCAAACAAGCTCTGGTGTTCCTTTTAGTTGCCATTAACGAGCAGTGGAAAATTCCAGTAGGATATTTTCTGGTAATCGGCGTAACAGGTGAGCAAAGAGCCAATCTAGTAAGGATATGCCTTTCTAATTGCCACGATGTAGGCGTGGTATCTATGACATTTGATGGTTGCCCAGCAAATATAGCCATGGCTCAAGAGCTTGGCTGTTCGTTTAACTACCAACGTCAACTAAAAACCTATTTCGAACATCCTGCAACAAAAGAACCAGTTTTTGTATTTTTTGACCCATGTCACATGGTGAAACTGGTCAGAAATACATTACAAAGTAAAAAGGTTCTTAGAGATAATAACGGCGGCCTAATCAAATGGCAATATTTTGAAGAATTAAACACGCTCCAACTAAATGAAAATTTTCACTAGGGAAATAAATTATCGACACAACACATCAACTTTCAAAATCAAATAATGAAAGTAAAGCTAGCAATACAGCTGTTAAGTGCCAGTGTTGCGAACGCTATTGAATTTTGCGACAAAAAATTACGTATACTTAATTTTGCTCACTCACAACCAACAGTGAATTTCATCAACACAATGAACAATCTGACTGACATTCTTAATTCAAGAAAGTTTCCTGGCATTGACTTTAAAGCACCAATCAATGAGAAAAACGAAACGAAGTATCTAACGTTCATGGATAATGCAAAAACTTATTTGGAACATCTAGTTTTGATGGACAATGAAACACCGATCATGAATACCAGAAATAAAGTAGGTTTCCTTGGATTGTGCGTGTGCATAGACAGCATGAAAGGATTGTACAACGAGCTCGTTAAACAAGAAAAAACATTGGATTTTTTACCAATGTACAAGTTAAGCCAAGACCACTTAGAGATATTTTTTTCAGTAGTACGGTCCCACGGCGGGTTCAACAATAATCCATCGGCCCTGCAATTTATGGCAACTTACAAAAAGCTCTTGGTTCACATGGAGTTAAAAGAGAATTTCAGGGGAAACTGTGCTCCTCTGGAACACATAACTTTGTTAACGTGTTCGTCGTCAACTGAGCATATTAACTTGACAACGAAGGGTTATAGATCAGGATCACAAGTGGATATGGTCGACGAACAATTCATGAGCAATTTGAAGGAGGAAGATCTGAGTTTACCTGCCGGTTTCCATTCAGTATTTTCACAACATGTTGTGGCATACGTTGCCGGGTATGTTGTTAGATATTTACTATCTAGACTAAATTGCACTGATTGCTTGGGAGCATTAGTCGCAAACACACCTAAACAAGCTCATTTATTTATTGTGTTTAAAGACAGAAGTGGACTTATCTATCCATCAAATGATGTAATCCGAATTTGTAATGCCGCAGAATCGGTAGTAAGGGTTAATTTTGACAAAAGTAATAAATCCGATCGCGATCCTAAAAATATGGTTACAAAAACGTTAAAATCATTCATCGGATCCGATATTTTCACGATCCTTCATGCCCATTTATTTGAGCAGGAACCGTGCAGTAATCATTTGCTTCATCTGCTAAGGGCCGTTATCCAAAAATATGTCGATATACGGATAAAATATTTAGTTTGTAAGTCAAATGTAAAACAAACCAAGAGGCAACTATACAACAAGCTCACTCTTTTAAAAGGGCAATAACGGATACTTAAGGGTTTGGATCCTCCAAGCGGGCGATCTGAATACAGTCTAGTCGAATACTATCTGACTGCGCTTAGACCAGATTCTATGATTCTACCTACGTCTGAGGTTTTAGTTATTATTGCTCAATGGAAGCTGTAATTTTTGAGAACAGAATTGTATTTCTGTTATCAAAATTACATCTTCCTGTACCTTTGTATTTTCCACTAAAATAAACCTTAGGCATACATCCAATCATATAAAACTACATTGCTTGTCCTATTTTATCGTGAACACTGAAGATCGAGTAGATATAATTTGTTGATTTGAATAATTTTCGACAAAAAAATAATGGCGGCCTTATAAGAGCCTTAATTAGAATATTATTTTGTAGATATTCTAAAATGTGATTAAAATAAACACGTTTAAAACATCATGAACTATTTTTTTTATTTCTTACCTTTATGGCATATTGGGGTCAAATGGTTACAAACCAATAAACATTTTTATAAATGTATATACATTTCTTATGTTTTAAAAAATAATTTTAAGCTTCTCTTTACTACACTAGATTTTTGTCGCCGCCACTGACAGGGAGTGTTTTTATTCATCTATGAGATGGCAAAATACAGCATCGCCGCACAGCACTCATATCTTCTCTTTCCTGCGCAAGAAATTATGGGAGGCGGAGCGACGTTGGTTGACATCCTTACGAGAAGACGACGTAATTGAGCGTGTATGTCAGTAAACTGTTACAATGTCAACAATTACAATGTACAACAATTTACAATGTCGAGTCGAGTGAGTGCTATCCGTAATCGACTAGTCGATTGGCGAGCGCGTGGTCACTCCCTATTTCTCGCATCCCATCAATATACGGTATAAACATCTATAGCACACCTGTCTACTTTCGGCTCCAAGCGACCCGTTTGAAGCGCGCGCTAATTGTTGGAAAGGCGTAGCCTGAAATAGCACGCCATCTATTATTTTCTTCATTGAACATGTGATTTGTAGCGTAGAAGGAAATGCAATAGATAGCGCTAATAATTGAATACTAATTTCGTTGAAACTGCTTGAATTATTGGGTTTTTAGAATCAATCGATCCTTTATAATTAAAACTTAATTATCAATGTTAATATAGATATCCAAATAAATTCCTATACTTTTCGACGTCAGCACTACCAGTGCCATCTGCGTAGTGACGGCGAGAAATATGCTGCCATTTTCTTGTATGAGATGGTGCTATCTATTACACTATAAAATCAATGGTGAGGCCGTTACTACAGCGACGGAATGAAGAAACGAATAAATTTCTAGAAGAAATAAAAATAGATCCATTGAGTGGATTTAAAAACTTCACACGTATATCTTGCGAAGATTTTGAGTTGCTGGTTAATGTAACTAGTCCTTTTATTGCTAAGCAAGATACCAACTACAGAAAATGTGTCCCTGTTTCAATAAGGCTTGCAATCACCTTAAGATATCTTGCTACTGGAGATTCTTTTGCAAGTTTAATGTTCTTATTTAAAGTTTCAAAAGAGCTTATTGCTCGGATTGTACCTGAGACTTGTAAGGCGTTGATAAGCGTGTTGAAAGAAAATATTAAGGTAAGAAAATAAAAATAATATACCATTTTATTTTAGTCACTTTTATTGCATTACATTTCATGCCAAGATATTGTTTCGCCATCATTCTGACGTAAAAGATCTGAATAATCATTATCGCGGACCTGAAAACTTGAAGCCGGTCCTTGACTCTGACAATTTGACGAATCTGAATACGGTGAAGGCATTGGAGTTGTAACATATTTTCCAGTACCAATAATAGCGTCATACAATAAATTATCTATATCCCTTTGTACTAAAATCTTGGTTCGCTCATCTCTAATTTTCCTTAACCCTTGGAGTAAATGGGTATTTTCATGGATGCATCTGTCTCTTTCGCAGGATTTTCGGCGACATCGACCTTAAAGTACTATAACTACGAAACTACTACACCAATCATAAAAAGAACAACTGCACAATGATTGCATTGAAATTTCGAATATAGAATATTGAAATATCATTTTGTAAAACAATTAGATAATTATGAATAAATATGAGAACGTCAAAGAAGTGAAAAAAACGCGGAACCAGATCTGGTCGTATCATACTCAACGGATAATTGTTTCAGAACCAGATTTGGTCGTATCATACTCAAGGGGTTAATTTCGTTGCGACGGCTGCAGCAAAAATGTCTTCGTCATCAGGTTTTTTTGCTTCCATCTGCTTGTTTACGTTATTCATAATGGACAAAGCTTGGGCGATTCTCGGGTCTTCATCGACAATACGGCGTTTAAGCGAGTTCTTCGGAGCCTTAAACTTTTCGACTGGCCTTTCATGAAGAGACTCTTGATCTTCATTTACTGTGTCATTCTGGATAATAATATCTTGTGATACCTGAAATAGTAATAAAATTTCCTTTTTCAGATGCCTAACACTTTAGAAGAATGGATGATCTTAGAGCGCCAATTTGACCATCTTTGGAATTTCCCTCATTGCATTGGGGCTATGGATGGCAAACACGTTGTTATTCAAGCTCCAAGTAATACTGGAAGCGACTTTTTCAATTACAAAGGTGATTTCAGCATTGTGCTTTTAGCACTGGTTGATGCAAATTATAAGTTTACGTACGTAGATGTTGGTTGTAAAGGAAGAATATCGGATGGTGGTGTTTTCAAAAATACTGGTTTCTATGCTAATCTTCAGCAAGGAAAATTAAATTTGCCTGAACCTTACCCGTTACCCGGAAGGAACAAACCAATTCCACATGTCATTGTGGCAGATGATGCTTTTGCGTTAGATATAAATTTAATGAAACCATATCCCGGTCAACATGACAAAAGATCAAAAGAGAGAATATTTAATTATCGGTTGAGCAGAGCGAGACGTATTGTGGAAAACGTATTCGGCATTATGTCCGGTGTATTTCGCGTACTCAGGAAACCTATTCTGTTAGCTCCAGAAAAGACACAATTGATAACACTGACATGTTGTTACTTGCATAATTTTTTGATAACACAAAAATCGTCTTCACAACTTTATACTTCTGCTGGCTGTTTTGATACTGAGAACCAAATTACTCATTGCACTATCGATGGAAGTTGGCGGCGTGATGCAGGCATGGCAAACTTACTGCCTTTAAGACATGTTGGAAGAAGACCCCCTGGCGATGCGAAAAACATAAGAGAAGAATTTGCACATTATTTCCAAACTGACATCGGAATGGTGCCATGGCAAGAAACACTGGCGTAAATAGTATAGGTATCTAAGTAATAATATTAGAGGTAAGAAAATAAACATTTAAAACGTACCTACCTGTTCATTTATTTCGTCGTGTGAGTTCAAGCTGACGTTCGGCTCATCCCTTCCATGAAAGAAATTCAAATATGCATAAGCAAACCATTTCGGCTTATATATATCTAAAATCCCAGAACCTGAAGATTTTGAGTCCGCGATTTTCTTCTTTTCTCTTCGGTATTGAGCCAAAATAATCTTCCATTTTCTCATTACCTCAGTCGAGTCACAATTGAAACTTTGCGCCAACTCTTGAGTGGCGTCGTGTTTTTTGTTTTTATTTTTATAATCACTGTGACTAGAATCCCATAATACAGGATAAGTTTCAATAGCTTGAATAAAATTAATAATTTTATCATTCGTCCAATCCATATTTAGCTTGGTTAATTAACAATGTACGCGCACAAATCAATGTTTTCACTCCGGTAGCGGAAGCAAGACTGAGTTCGCGCACAACAGGTTTGTACACGTCGACGCGAGTCCACTGCCTGCATGTGTGCGCGCACAAAAGTATACAGATGTGCGCGAACATTTCTAGAATGTTCGCGCACAATTTGTTATTGTTTGCTTTAGTGAGTCGACCAGAATAAACATTTGTGTCGCACAATGTGCATTGCAGTGCCGCACAGTTCTGCACACTGGTGGAATCGCATCTTAATACTTAAACGTATTTATTTACTCGATTTACTCAGGTAGTTAAATACTAGCATTGATTATATGGGGTATTGATTTCTTAATGCCATAGTACATTTTGCCAACCCGTCTGCGCTGGTGACATGCGGGTGGCGCTGATAGCATTGTCCGGCGAAACTAATAGTGATTTATTTCACGTTTTTTAAAAATCCATTTGACAATAAATATGTCAATGTTCAATTCAGATGTCAAATGTTCCATTCAGATGTCCGTATATCACCTTAAGATATTCTGTGTCCCAAGTGAATAAGCCTGTACTTTTAAGAAATACATAGTCTGCTATGAAATGTACCTTTTTTATTAGCCTCCATTCGTTCAGCGATCACTTCCGCTAATCGTGTCGTTATTTCGTTATAGAGCTGAACATTTGCATCAATCGACTTGTGACCGAAATGGTAGACTAACGGCGCTTGCTGGCTAAATCCTTCCTCAACGGTAGCAGGGCGTTCAATTAATAGCGCACCTGCCAAATAAAATGCCTCATTTTTAATACAATATAAAAGAGGGGGATGAAACTCTTCCCTTTGGTCACATCAAGATTATATGTATTAATGCATTATAGAAACCTGTTCTACGTTGTTGATTTTTTAACGTCACCCGACTACATTCACCAGGCTGATTCCGAATGTGTAATAAATAATCTTCATTCGGCCTCAATAAATAAGCGAGATATATGTAGGCATTCAAAGAAGTGTCAAACCCATACATTTCGGTATGTTAACTTAGTTTTATTTTAAATAATACACAAACACATATATGGCAGTAGGTTAAGTTAGTTTTTTTTAAAACACTTGTAAAAAACTTAGTAAAAAAAAAGTTTTTATCACATTTATTATTGTTTTTTTTTTGAGAAAGGTTTTTATAATGCATAAATTTCAATTTAATTGGAATTATTGCAGTATAGGAACCTTTCTCAGAAATGGAAAAAATTAAGAAATACTACTAGATTCGATCATTGTAATGCTAAATGTGAAAGAAAAAAGTTTTTTTAAACTCAGTTTTATAGGTTGTTTTTTAAAAAACTAATCTAACCTAACGCCAAATAGGGGGTTTATGTATTATTTAAAATTAAAAAAACTTGACCTACCGAAATGTATGGATTTGGCGCTTTTTTAAATGCCTATATCTCGCTTATTTATTGATACCGAATAAATATCATTGCAGATTCGGAATCAGCGTGGTGAATATAGTCTGGTGATGTTAAAAAATCAACAATCTAGAAGAGGTTCCTATACTGCAATAATACCATTTAATTACCTATCGTTCCTGGTATACTTATATGTCCTTGTCCAATATCGAGATCCACAAAAATAGGCCGTCTACTCATGCGTACTGCGTAATTTAGCAGCAATTTGGAAATGGTACTTTTTCCCACATCCATTGGACCGACAACCATAGTAATTGGACCTCTGCTGCCATCATTCTCCGCTTTTACCCGTTGCTGCTCTAACGCTGCGTGCACATTCAAATAAATAACCTTAAATAAATAAGACAAAAAATATATAACAAAAGTTACAAAAGACAATTAAATAAAAATATACCATTGGTGTCTCTTTTGCTACGTAGCTGACTTCTGTTTTTCCCTTCAAATCCACTGTGCATCCATGCCATGTAAAAATAGCCACTTTAGCGCCGGTGTGAAATTCATAAGGCTTTCCTTTGACTAATTCTGTCCCGAAAAGTTCCGCCATCCCGGATTTTATCTAAAGAAATAAAATAGGTGTTATATTATTTATCATAAAAAATTGTATGTATTGCTATGAAAATAATGTCCTATAATATTAACATTATCGGTCTCTACGGTAGTTTAGTTAACTCTGCTCTATATATTTTTTTCTTTAATTAAACTAACTTAACTTACCGCCAAATAGGTATTTGTTAGTTTTAAAAAACTAACCTAGTCTACCACCAGAGGCGTTTATGAATTGTTTAAAAAACAAACAACCTACCGAAATATAGGCGTTTGACGCTTCTTAGACGCTTATACAGGGTCCGCCATGTAACGTTTTTTTTTCAACTAGTGCTTATTTCGTGTATGGCAACACTTACCTCATGTCTGATTTGACAGATAATTAGTTTTATCCTTCCGCTGAACGAATATGGTTGTGTATACGCTTCAGCAACGCTGGGAAATCTTGCGACATTACTTTGAAAATCATGGTAATGTTGCAGAATGTGTGCGAAAATTGCGTACGGATTTTGGAAGAAGAGAAGCACCGTCAGCTCCGTATGTTCGTTACCTTGTGAAAAAAGTGAAAGAAACTGGCATCCTCATCGATAAACCAACGCGTGAAAAGCCAAAAACAGTGCGTACACCCGAGAATATTGCTGCTGTGGCCGAAAGTGTGCGTGAATCGCCATCAACATCAGTTCACCGTCGTTCTCAACAATTGGACATTTCGCAGACATCATTGAGACGAATTTTGCGTAAAGACCTTGGTATGACGCCGTACAAAGTCCAATTGGTTCAGGAGTTGAAGCCAACTGACCATCCAATGCATTTTCGCTTCGCTAAGTGGGCCTGCGATCGACTTGCAGAAGATGCGGATTTTGCCAAAAAAATCATCTTTTCAGATGAAGCTCATTTCCATCTTGGCGGGTATGTAAACAAGCAGAATTGTCGCATTTGGGGCACAGAAAACCCGCACACATTCATTGAAAAGCCGGTGCACCCAAAACGAGTCACTGTTTGGTGCGGATTTTGGTCCAGAGGCATAATTGGGCCATTTTTCTTCGAAAATGAGCAAGGAGTGGCCGTTACCGTCAATGGCGATCGTTATCGGGCCATGTTGAACGAATTTTTGTTCACAGAAATTGAAGAGGAGGATATTGGCAACATTTGGTTTCAACAGGACGGCGCTACGTGCCACACAGCCAACGCTACACTTGATGTTTTGCGCCCTGTTTTTGAAAATCGGATTATCAGCCGCAGAGCTGATGTCGTTTGGCCATCTCGGAGCTGCGATTTGACACCGTTGGACTACTTTTTGTGGGGTGCCGTCAAAGATAAGTGTTACGCCGACAAACCAGAGACAATTGACGCTTTAAAGGACAATATTCGTGAAGCCATTGGTGAAATACAGCTGCACACAATCGATAATGTACTTAAAAATTGGACCCATCGTGTAGGCTACTGCATGGCCAGGGGAGGCAGCCATTTGAATGAAATTATTTTCCATCATTAACCGGAGGGATTGTACTTTCAAATAAAAAAAGAAATTTGAAAAAATATTCAGTAGTTTTTTTTTATAGCATTTTCAAAAAAAAAAAGTTATTTGGCGGACCCTTTTTACCTCGCTTATAAAGACAGAAGATTTTTACAAATTCAAAATCAGTATGATGAATATAGAAGTGAGATTAAAACATCCTCAATGTAGAAGAGTTAGAATGCTAAACTGCGTAAAGACATGCATTATTTGTAGATAAGCTTATTTTTCCAGACTCAAAACAAAATACTAACCTCCAAAATAACTTTTTCATTTTTCGATTCGACTTCAAACCGCAGCTCCGAATCTGGATCCAATTTAAATTCCTGTTGTTGAACTTCCGTCATTTTGAAATACTTCTAGAATTAGTTTCGAGAGAACATTCGCCTGTGAAATAAGCAAACGACGCGAAAAGCAGGAACGACTCCGCACACAAGTAATAAAATGTCCAGAGATAATAAAAATGTCGAAGTCAAACAACTCTTCTTCTTCTTTTTGTTACTTTATGGCAATCACAACTTGTGATTTTGTTGTACAAATGAACGCAGTTTATTTATTATCTTTGCCTTTGATGAATGTTGCCGTTGTTTAAAAAATGCCCCCTTTTTTAAAACCAAAATCCCCGTTTTCATTGCCGTACAGTAGAGGGCTGTGCCGTTTTTAATGGGATCTTTATAGCCACTTTTCTCCCGCTAGAGGGCGCAGCAGGCGATTGACCTAATTGACCCATGGATGTGTGAAGTGAGCACGCACCGCGCGTTGGAGCATTCGTGAGAAGCTCGGGTTGTTGAAATTAAACACTGATAACTATTATTATCATTGATTTTAAAATCAATGCTATTATTATTATATTCTCTTTGCTAAAAACCACTGATCATATAAATACTAAAAACAAAGCCCCGACGGATTAGTGGCCTTCACCAAACCCAAAGGACTAGCGCCAACGTAATTTATTATCTAAGTAATATATATTCTATTTAGTATTTCATTTTCATCTGCTAAAGGCGATATACTTTCGTTTGCTGCATGCAGTTTCGTCGTTTCCTTCCATACAGCTTGAATTTCTCCAATTGCATTTCAGCTAAGTCTTGTCTATTTAATTTGGCTCACATGTACTTTATTAACGATGTCTGTACAAGATCAAATAAACCGTATTGCAGTTTTTTTAGCTAATATTGTCAATTTTTGCTAATATTATTAACTTTTGCTAACAGTATAAGAGATACTTAAACAAACCGTAGCTATCTCCGATTTCATAATTAGACTGGGTCTTGGATTTTCCGAAAAGAAAATGCCATTGAAAAACACATTATTTCAAATAACTAGATTTTGAATGGGTGCCTAATTCTTTTGGCCAAGGCTGTATTGATAGTGATCTTACTATTCCAAATTACCTGATTAACAGTAATACAGGCTGCACACAATGGGAACTCTTGCGGCGCACTGTTCCGCTGTAAAAACACTGGTTGAAAAACACCAAAACACGATAGTCTTCTAGTAGGTGAGAATAAAAAATATTTTGAAAATAAATTGCATTTTATTTTATGCACCTAGAATGATAAATGTTACATCTATTTTAAATCCAAACAATGGAAGTGTATCTTACATTCAAATTATTGTTTTTTTCATACTGTTGTGATCAGTCTGTCAGCAGATTTAACTTTATAAAATTGTAAAACAATAATGGCAAGATTAATTTTATTTCAAACGCTAGCGTCTAAAAGTAGTTTTTGTTAAAAACTAAAATCGATTAGTAAACGTAACGGCGATTATCACAAAATTTACTGATTATCAACAAATACTAGCAGGATTATCAAAATGAGACGAATTCAGATCACAATCTTTGGGAAAAAAGAAAACAAATTTAGCAAGTAAATAATACAAAAATATTTTAGCGTTAATAATATACAAACGATTGCACATTTCATTACACAACAACAAATGGAGGACAAACTTCAACATTATTCTATATATAAGTAAGTACTATACTCTACTGATAAATTTAAACTTTTGTGGTCAGCATTTTTTCAGAATCGAGCAAAAAATGAATCAGAACGGACGAATGTATAGTATTCCTTATAAAATAGTAGTTGTATATCAATCCATCTTTGCTTAAAATCAATATTATATTACATATTTTATTAAAGCTGCGGTGTAGATTAAATTTTCTGTGATTAAATTATGTTAAACTTAAATCATTTCAGATATAAACGAAGCAATTGTGGAATGGTAAATTGCGTACTGTTATAATTTTCTTGTTGGTGACAATCGGCTTTGTTTTCATCTTAAATGTAAAGTATCCAATCATGGCACAATCGACTCTATCCACCGACTATTCTCACATGTAACATTATTAATAATTATTTTATAAAAATGGTCTGCGAAGCAGAGAATAGGCGCGTTTAGTTAAACCTGTTCTCGTCAATTGATTTCTAGTCAGACTTTACGTGCAGATCAAGCGATTTTTTCTCTACGCTAGGGCTTACGTTTTCCTTCTTTTGTTTCCTTAATTCTCTGAGCTGTGCCGTTTTTAAATTGATCATTAATTGTGTTGATTGATATAACCAGCTCCCCTAAGAAAAAAAAAAAATATAATAAGTAACTCGTTTGCAAGTCCAACATGGTCATTAATTCAAGGTCAGCAGGAAATTAGATATGTTTAAAATTAAACACTTTGCTAAAATAGTGTGGCATTGGGCAACAAACATGTTTGTAATTAGTGTACAACTATAATTATATTTTTTAATAACAGGATATTCCACTGTAATAAAGTTATCGTTCATGCTGGAATCTGTACTTACGCCCTAGCTGTCGTACTTACATACCAGTCTTTTAATCACCTCACATTTGATACCATGGGTGGTATCATTAGATCCAGGATGACTAATAATCACCTGCCTGAGATTTTAAAGTTAGTTTATGGGATATAAGGTCTCCTAGATTTAATTTAATCTTCCAATGGTAATAGTGGTTACAAGTATCTTCACCGCCGTCCACTACTTCTAGTAGTTGTAGTCAACTACTTCTAGTAGGTAGTTGTAGTCAACTACTTCTAGAAGTTGTAGCCAACTACTTCTAATAGACTACTAATCACCTGCCTGAGATTTTGAAGTTACATTATGGGATATAAGGTCTCCTGGATTTAATTTAACCTTCCAATGGTAATAGTGGTTACAAGTATCTTCTTTGCCACCAACTACTTCTAGTAGTTGTAGTCAACTACTTCTAGTAGACTACTAATCACCTGACTGAGATTTTCAAGTTAGATTATGGTATATAAGATCTCCTAGATTTAATTTAACCTTCCAATTGTAATAGTGGCTACAAGTAGCTTCGTCGCCTTCAACTACTTCTAGTACTATTGAAAATAACGATTATATTGTAATCGTCTTTCACATATTTCTGAAGAATATTCTCAACATTGAGTGAATATTCTCAGCATGTGGTGGGAGATGCATAACTAAATTATTTATGATTTTTTCAAGGCGTATCAATGTTAGATCTGATATAAAAATACAATAAGCAGCTGCGCGAGGTATGTTCTGATTACTGGAATTTATTAGGCTTGCGTCTTACCCTATTTAAAAAAATACTAAATTTGATGATTATAATGCTAAATCTGATGGAAAATCTCATCGATTTTTTAAGTTTTTAAAAAAATATTACTTTAGTTTTTTTAAATAGTTTTTTATGATGGTTTAAAAAACACTAACCTAATTTACCGCCATATAGGTTTAGGGGATCAGACGCCGGCAACATAAAAAAAAAACGTCATTTAATTCAGGGTCGAGTGCAAATTTGCTAACCAATCAGAGCAGTTTAGGAGCTGTTACAACAATTTCTATAGGAAAAAGAAATGACAACCCCTATTTCACCTTATTATGGGGTTAAAAAATATTTACATAAAACACTACATTATAAATAGAACTATAATACTTACGACCATAATCATGCAATTAAGTAGCAGGGGAATACAGAATACGATAGAAATAAATAGTCCTTTACTATCAAAATACTGCTGTCGTGAAAACAGGCTCCAATTCTGAGAAGCCAATTCGTTTAAATTTTCCGAAAAGTATACCATCATGACTGCAAATAAAACGACTATATTTTATCACAATCTAACACTTCATTAAACATGTATAAATTCTGAATACGTACGCATAGCCAAAAACAGGACCACTTGAAAATTCGTATAATTTCGCGTCAATAAACAGGTCAAAGTGATTACAATATGGAAAGCAATCAAGCATATCAACCAAGGATCCTGCCACTCGATCTGAAATCAATGAAAGTGAAAGCTATTACCCAAAATTTTACGCAATAATACAAATTAAGTTGTTGCGAAACTTAGCGTTGCAAGCTGAAATGCACGAAAAGTAAAAGAATAAAAATAAAAACAGCAATGAATATAACGTCGTGGAGCACTAACACTGCTTAAGTATGTTAAAAATCCTGTTATTTCATTGATTTCCACAAAATCAGCCCGATTTGCCTCCATCGTTGCGGCATCGGCTGATTGGTCGGCCTGCCGTTCCTCCGTCGCAGTAGCAAACAACAAACGTCAAAACCGAGCACAAAAAAGACAGGCGATTCCCAGAAAAGGTTGGGTTGTTATTAATGTAATTGATCAGGTGATTCGTAGTACTGTATTTATACGATAATTTATAGATAGTATGCTATAAATGATACAGCATTAACTAACGAGGAAATCTATAATAGGGAATAAGAAAGCTATAATAGGGAATAAATCTGCTAAAATAGGTCGCAGTTTTTCAGTGCCAGGAAAATAAGTAGTACTCAGAAAGATTTTATTTTGATTTAAATTTGAAACCAATTTAGGTTTAGCTGAAAATTTTGTTTCGGAATTTATTATATTTTTATCTAACAAAGAGGCAGGATAATTTCTTTCTATTAGTGAATTTTTAAGATTGGAAAGGTACTTATCTAAATTTTCTTTATTATTAATTAAACGGTGTCCGCGAATGGACATTGAATATGGAATTGACTTTTTGGTATGAAAGGGATGACAGCTATCGAAATGTAGGTATTGCTCTTTGTTCGTCGGTTTTATATGAATTGCAGTTTTAATAGTGCCTTCGGATAGAGTGAGATCAACGTCTAAGAATGTAATTTGATTTTCTGATATAGTGTATGTAAAATCTAAGGGTCCGAAATTATTTAAATCTGTAAGGAAGTCAGTGAGTGTGTCATGTCCATGTGGCCAAATCAGTATTATATCATCAATAAACCTATACCACTTTAGTGGTTTTAAATTTTGAGTAAGAAGAAATTTATTTTCTAAAAACCCCATGAAGAGATTATATATATATATACATATATATATATATATATATATATATATATATATATATATATATATATATATATATATATATATATATATATATATATATATATATATATATATATATATATATATATATATATATATATATATATATATATATATATATATATATACATATATATATATATATATATATATATATATATATATATATATATATATATATATATATATATATATATATATATATATATATATATATATATATATATATATATATATATATATATATATATTTATATTTATTTATATATATATATATATACATATATATATATTATATATATATATATATATATATATATATATATATATATATATATATATATATATATATATATATATATATATATATATATATATATATATATATATATATATATATATATATATATATATATATATATATATATATATATATATATATATATATATATATATATATATATATATATATATATAAATATATATATATTTATATATATATATATATGTATATATATATATATATATATATACGAGAGGTATTACCCGGCGTTGCCCGTGTTATATCTTTTCTCAAATACCAATGTATACCAATTTTCTTGGCGATCGGTTGAGCAGTATAGAAGTTGGTGTGCTGCAGCGCCGTCTAGTTGAAAGTTGCAACAAAGCGGATATATATAAAAACCTTAACCATGAAAAAATACATATATATGCCAACTTTCATGGTGATCGGTCAAACGGTTTCGGAGTCTATTAAACTCGGACAGACGGGCATACAGATATACCAACATCCATTTTTATATTATATTATTTTGGCCTGTTTTTAAAATTTAAATTTTGAATGCCTATATCTCGCTTATTTATAGCGACCGACACAATTTTCTTCCAGATTTAGCATTAAAATGAAAAAAATTGGAGAGAGGTTCCTATACTGCAGTTATTCCACTTTCATAACTATGTGATAATACTTAGATGTATATATTTTAATTAAAGAGTTTCGAACAATGAAGCACAAATAATTAAAAAGCAGGAATAATTTCACTGTATTACCTTCACAATATTTTGAATTTAGAATAACGCTTGGCCGACTATGACGTTTGTAGGTTTAACATAGCAGCGCCATCTATGGATTACTCAATAGATAACGCCATCTGTTAAAATCGTTTGGAACTAACAGATAATTGCGAATGTCAAATAATAGACATTGCAATAAAATAATATCGCGACTATAAATTAAGACGTAAGCTATCCTATCTTTCAAGTTGGATCAAACTGCACATTGTGTGCAAATTTGATTCAAATCGGTTAAGTAGTTTAGGAGTCCATCGCGGACAAACAACGTGACACGTAATTTATATATATTAAGATATATATATATATATATATATATATATATATATATATATATATATATATATATATTATATATATATATATATATATATATATATATATATATATATATATATATATATATATTATATATATATATATATATATATATATATATATATATATATATATACATATATATATATATATATATATATATATATATATATATATATATATATATATATATATATATATATATATATATATATATATATATATATATATATATATATATATATATATATATATATATATATATATATATATATATATATATATATATATATATATATATATATATATTATATATATATATATATATATATATATATATATATATATTCTTTTTAGAATTGATTAAATAGATGATTATGAAGTAAATAATTATAAAAGCCACTTACACTTATAATTATTTACTTTATAATCATCTATTTAATCAATTCTAAAAAGAATATATACACAAAACTATCAAATATTTCTATAGATATATATATATATATATATATATATATATATATATATATATATATATATATATATATATATATATATATATATATATATATATATATATATATATATATATATATATATATATATATATATATAAATGTATATATATATATATATATATATATATATATATATATATATATATATATATATATATATATATATATATATATATATATATATATATATATATATATATATATATATATATATATATATATATATATATATATATATATATATATATATATATATATATATATATATATATATATATATATATATATATATATATATATATATATATATATATATATATATATATATATATATATATATATATATATATATATATATTTATGTATGTGTGTGTATGTATATATTCTTATGTATTATGCAATGCAACGTAAGTTCATAATATCAAAAGAGTCAGCTCGTCGATACCATTAAACAAAAATCAGCATCACTAGATACGGGTCTCTGACCTAGTTAAGAATGCGGATAAACATTTTCACCATAGGATGTCCTCAATCTTTCCCAACTCAACCATATTATGTTAATGGTGTGTATATGACATATGTAAAGTAAATAAATAAAATAAAATAAAAATTTTAGGGACAACCGGAACGGCGTTCCGACCTGGAAGCCTTCAAGGAGGATCCTGGTTACCTTTGAGGTACAAAAAATTCCCGATAGTGTGTTCTTATATTACAATTCCCTCCCGGTTGACCTCTACTTCCCCCCTGTAATGTAGTGCTTATTGCTTCGGACACAGCCACAAATCATGTCGTGCTAGGTTTCCACACTGTTTAAAGTGCGCCGGTGAACACTCTGGCTCTGCTTGTGAATCGGAGACAATAAAATGTTCAAACTGCGAATTCCTCGAACACTTTGCTAACAGTTGCGGCAACAGCACAGACACAAAATTTTGTAGATGCATCCAATTACGACAGCCCGATCTAAGTTTCATCAATAGAGGATTGCGGCACCCAGGGTAGGCTTCCAACGAGTGAACTCCTCAACGGTCAACAGCACAGGCACAAAATCTCGTATAAGCATTTGATTATGATAGCCCGTTCTAAGTATCACCATGACATGGCTGCTGCACTTATAAAACATTTTGGAGTCTGTTTTATTTGCTAAAATTTTGTGTATTATCTTTATGATATTTTCACTCCGTTTCCACTGCACTATAATGTTTCAACTTTCCATATCCATCGCTTTCGTCTCTGTGTTATTTTTAGAAAGCCACATTTTAATAAAGAAGATACAAAAAATCAACTGAACAAGAACAGAGAGAACAAATTATGTCAAAAATATAAAAAAAACTAGAAAAAACCGAAGACGACTTTGATGTTGCGGGAAAAAAATATAGCCAACAAATTAAGGTCTATAGACGCTGACCAGAGGATTCACGCAGAAAAGATATATTGACGCTCTGTACTATGGAACAGTGAAACATATCACTTTTGACTCCTGTATTAGGTACTGGAACTATAATTGGCATAGCAAGTACTGTTGTCAGACGACCTAATCCTTGCAGCACTCCCTTTAAAAGTCAGGCTACTTATTCTCAGTCTGTGGCTGGGTATTCAAATTATCCTATTGTACCATACAATAATATTGTACGAAATAATAACAATAATGTCAGCTACACACAATTAATAACCCAACCTGAAACTGCAGCGTTAAATACAGAAAGTGGCCTCCAGACTTTTACAATTTTAGACTATAATGCAGATACGCACACACCACCAACTGTACGAAATTTCTTCCAGACTTTCACAGAAGAAAAAAAAATATTTTTGATGAAATTTATTTAATTCGAAATACCTACTTACTAGCATTTACTTTGGTTTGATAAATAAATATAAAACTGTAATATGTAATTGTTTTATTATATACCTTTAGGTATTCTTGTCTCAATGTTTCTTATATAGCTTTACATGTTTCCGGCATAATGCGTCCCAAAGTCTGTCGGGAAATTATTGTAGAGTATTGTAAACCAGTTTGTGTTCCACCAGCAGCCAGGAACCGGAGAGTTACACATAAGCGTTCATATGGTGAAATTGGTACACGAAAAACTGTATCTTGTCTTTTTATTAAAGGGAACACCAAACCCAGTAGCTCCATAAACACTTCCTCGGTCATCCTCATATAATTTCGATAATCGTTTGGTTCACCAATCAGTTCTGCCACTAAATTTACATGGGACAAGCGTTGTCTCTCTTGCAGACAATTCTTGACCCACACTTTGTGGCGTCTTTTCTTTTTCTTTGGTTGTACTTCTTGTAAGAGTATACCCAAGTAACAAAGTAACTACGTCTGGGAACAAGCCATGACTCTCCGGCGATCGAGAGTCGACTGTTTGTACCGCCAATGGATCACCAACGCGAGTCGACAACCCAACGAGCCAACAGTTTATACCGTTAACTCACCGGCTCACCAATGTATGTAGACAAAAAGTATCCACTTTATGTAGACAAAAAGTTTGGATGAGTTTATTTCAACTGATTTTTGGGTGGCATTGTTATAGAGAATCCTCTAAAATCTTTGACTTCGAAATGCGATGGGGATATGTAGATTTCCCTTTCTGAACCTTGATGGGGATTCACTCCTTCACTGGGGATTTCTGAATGGGGATTCACTGCTTTCAAAACGTACGATTGTTTTAGTTGTTCAATCCTTATTAAGCACCGCCCATTTTTTGACAGCAAATTTTCTCAACTACGCTTTTGCTGCGTGTCAGCCGCGGATTGAAAGATTGCTGCATGTCTCCGGAGCCCGATCATGGCGATTGTCACAGATGGCTCGTCCATCGACGAACTTGTTCAATACGTTCGGTTGTATAAACCGATCAGCACCGTTCTGCAAGGCACAATACTGCCATTCCTGCTAATATATCCGGCGATATTCTACACGTGGGTTTTTGTTTACGGCTGGAACGAGCATTACGAGGCTGGTTTTGTTATCGTCGCCGGAACGGCCGTTGTGCAGATTCTTATTTGCTTGTGCTGCTATTGGAGCGTCCACGTAAACTGTTTTCTATCATGCAGATCGGTACGTTCGATTTCATACCGAAATATTCTGATTGGTAGTGTTCATTGTTTCTTAAAATTGCTTGTTTTAGGTGAACGATCCGTTGAAAGCGAGGGTTGCTAAGGTGGTTCCTATGCCCAATAATGGATTTTCAGAGATTGTTAAATTGAACAAGAGTAAGGTTAGTTGAAAACTTTTTAAATATGCGCAATAAGTTGGCGCACTTTGTGCGCCGCTAAAAAGGAAAGTATTTGTGTATGTGCATGCATTATTTTCGTGTTGACGTTACATAAATGTGACTACATGAACTGTACATGTTTACCACTTGAATGCACAGAGACAAAAATATCTAGGAATAGTCGTTGACCGAAATCTAAATTGGATACAACATATTGACGCTATGACTAAACGAACTAGAAAGTTAATTTATATGTTTAAAAATATAAGAAACATAACATTAACTTATTACAGACTCTATTATTCACTGGCACAGACTCTACTTACGTATGGACAAATCAGCTGTGGCGTTATGACCAGAACAAATCTTGACCCACTAGTCGAAGTCCAAAGTCGTTGCTCAGAATTATTAATAAAAAGTCATAGTGCTCCCTGTCGGATGACCTTTACAGAGACTACAAGGCATAGTGGTTAGGACCCGGCCCGGTGGCATAGTGGTTAGATCGCCTGATCTTACATTGTAAGGTCCTGGGTATTCCCGGCTGGGTCACCATTTTCTGTTGGGATAAAATTAACAAAATTGCATTTCAACTCGATGAAATGCAATAACAAGACACACACTTACACACATGTTACACACACACATGCTTATAAACACTCCATAGTAGGGGTTGGTTGTAAGAAATTGTCCTATGACAAACGAAAAATGAAATGAAAAATGTCTTTATTGTACAATAAAACTTTGAACTACAATAGCGGACTTATTGCTAGATAAACAATATCTTCCAGTCAACCAACAATAAACCCGCCTATTGTGAAATTTCACAATAACAGAGTAGAAACTTTATAATGCTAGACGTACACCAACTATACATATGACCTGTTTTGGTGCCTCATGAGGAATACCGATACATATATATAAACCAGAGCACAAACACTACACTAGAAATAAAGATAAACAAATACAACCAAAAATGAGGACTGTAAAAATGTATCTGTCAGATCTTAAGCGGAACCGACAACTAGTACAAGAGACGAGTGCCACATCTCGAACTCTACTAGAGATGAGTGTGGCAATTTTCTTTCTGAAATTATAAAGCACTGTAGTAAGTATTAATGTATTTAATAAGTTTATATAGTAATTTTAATTTATCTTTGTTTTATGTATTATTTAATATATTATAGTGGATGTATCCAGCAAAATAAGGATGATGCATTATATATTAATAAAATATTTTATTTTTAATCATAAATTTTAGGTCACATTAGGTTATACAGTAACGTGCAAATTAATTGGAACAAAGTATTTTTCTTCGAAAGGTGCTTCATTGGACATAAACATACAAAAGCAGTACTGGTAGTTATAGTTAGTTTTAATATAGAATGTCTTTTGCGTTGATAAAACCTTTCATTCTTGTTGGCATAGAATTTACCAGGTTTAGACAGATTCCATTCAGTTCATCATCGTGAAACCAGACAAATTACTGCACTGATCATCTTGATTTTCGTTATACAGTACATCTTAGAGAGCCGTTTTTAATGGCCCAGAGGTTTTCGATCGGGTTGAGATCAGGGGAGTTTCCGAGCCATTCAAGTACAGTAATTTAGTTCTGTGTGAAAAACTGTTTCCTTTTTTTCCAAGAATGTCATGGGGCGAGAACCTTGTGGAGCTCCCATATCATATTATTATGGTTTGATATGATGTCAATATATTGGTCCGAATTCATCATCCCAGTGACTGACACGAGTGATCCAGTGCTATGATAGGAGAAGCAACCCCAAAACATCTTCACAGGGTGCTTTACTCTCTGTTCCAAATGAGAAGGTAATATGGGATCACCAGCTGCTCGCTGCAAAACAAAATATGTTTCATCGGAGAAAAGAACTTTATGCCAGTCTTCAGTTGTCCAGTGCTGGTATTTCTTGGCCCAAGCTAGGCGCTTCATTATGACAGTGGTCAGAAGCTGCTTCTTAATTGGCTTCCTTGCAATCCTACCAGATTCAAGAAGCCGTCGTCGGACTTTATTGCAGATTGACATTCTCTGTTTAGGTCGACTGCACTAATGGGTGGATTTATTTTGCTCTTACGCATCAGAAGTTGAACATCTTTGAGGGTAGTTTCCCTCTTTCCACCACATTTCCCTTTCGTTTGTTGTTCACCATTCTCATCGTTTTTTTCTGATTGACTATCCTGCTGACGGATGCGAGGCTAACTCCAACATTCTCCGCTATCTGCCGGTACGCCATAAAAGAGTACTCAGCAAGCGTAATTATCCGTTCCCGCTTTCTTGGAGTAATATCCATGCTTGAAAAGTCACTCAAATTACGTAGTCTATATCTGCTCTTTACGAAAAACAACTTTAGAGTTGCCAGAAACAAAAGAAAAGTTTAAATTTATTGCTTGTTTCAATTAATTTGCACAGTACTGTATTTAGGGTTTTCTGATAAGGGTAGGTCGATGTTGACAGTATGTGCAATAAAACAAGCTGTGTGTGAGGTATTAACGAAATTATTTTTTAATTTGAAAGGCCCATGTATGTATGTCATTACGTATGGAATATGACATCGTTCAAATGTCTGCCGTGGCTTCGCATGGTGGCACGGATCCTAGAGATCCAATTTTTAATGACTGCCGAATACATCCGGCTGAATTTGAGCGATGAGGGCATTGGTCGATTGCGGCTTATTGGCATAGACCTGCGACTTCAGAAAACCCCACAAGAATAAGTCTGGCGGGGTTGAATTGCACGATCTTGGTGACCAATTTACGTCACCTCCGCGAGAGATAACCATGCACGGACACTCATTTCAATAATAATGTTTTAACTTGCTGCTCAATTGTATAACTTGCCATGGTGATTCGGCAGCAGTGACTGAATAATAAACAATAGATTTGACGGACGACGCCAAAACAATATGACCGCCACAGGCTATCAACATCGACCCACCTTTATTGTAGAACCCTATATATTATGTTTTTGTTATATCCTGCTTGTATTGGTTCTTATGAGACAGAAAATGAACAGCAGACAAAGCGCGCATGTTCAGCAAACATCACAGCACTTTTTATCCATCACCCTAACACAGGGTTAGTAGGGTGATGTAATCCTGATGAAGTAATGCCCTTTGGCGACTTATCTTTTATGTGTCAAAAATATGTAAAAAAATATATATGTAAATGAATTTATATTCCATGTAAATATAAAAATACGTCAGCGATTGTTTCCCTCTCCCAGCGCCATCTATCATCACCATCGATCGATTACAATACAATATAACTTGGCTTTATGGTCTAATTTCAGGATAATGACGGAGAGGCAATTATTTGGTTTATGTTCCAAAAAACTAAATATGTGTATGATTGGGAAAAGAAGGCTTTTGCAACCGTTGCGTTTCCGCTCTGTCGCACTTATGATTATTATTTACAATGGAAGGGATTCTCCGACGATGACGAGGTTTCAAACACTGAAGTAAAATATGGAAGGAACGAAATGGAAATGGTTCGTTGAGCTTTTCTTTGGTTTTATAATGATTAAGTCAGTGCTGGGTACAGTCAATCATCTTAACAAACAGTGACACATGACAAGAACTATTATATAGCAGTAGATACATATAGGCCAGCATATTACAGATACAGTACAATCCTGGTTAACCGAGCCAAAGGGGGGAAGCCATTTCGGATAACATTTTTTGCGGTTAAGCCATGAACATCTAATACTACAGTATATCTACAATTTCTTGGTCCGTTACTTCTTGCGAATCGTCCATGACAACTGACAACCCATTGGTCCACCTCGCAGATATCCATGTCTTCGTGTCCGGGAATTCTATTTACCTCTATTCTATTATATGTCCCACGATTTTAAAATTGTAAAAAGAGTCGTCTCCTTTAACTCGTTGAGTGCATCCGCCGTCAGGTCGTTGGCGCTAGTGGTCCCCTCACTGGCGGGCCGTCATGTAAACGGCGGACCCTTTTATTTTTCAAATACGCCCCACCACTTCCGCCTCTCCTCCGCGGGTGCCGTCAACGTGACGGACTCTGGTTTTTGAATAGAAAAAAAAATATATATCGCAAAACAGAATCATAATAAGTGTAATATAGACCAAAAGGAATCTATAATGCAAATAAAAAGTTTCAGCAAAGGGGATCGACCTGGAATTATAATACACGCACTCATTGTGTTAACCCTATTATACAGTTTTCTCCAGCGCCTTTTAATAGTTTCTGTTTTCACCTGCTTGAGAGGCTGCTGCCCAGGCTTGCGCACACCAATAAATTACGTGGTTCATATTTATTATCTTCAGCGCTTTATTCATGTTTTTGTTTTGAATGTCACTATTTTGCAGGATGGTTCTCAAAAATAGTCTTAATTTAAATGTCGCTATTACGCCCTGATATAGTGACTGAATTAGACTGGTAACATTTAGGAGAGGAAAAGCATAACAATATTGCCACTTTTTAACTCGCAATATAACATTTTTCGAATTCGAAAACTGAATTCGAAGTTTGACTTTGGCACATTTTTTCGGAGTTGTTTCGGCTGACCCGAGTTCGGTTAACCGGGGTTCTATGGTACCTATTTAGTATACCATTCTTTGAGTCTATAAATCACCTAAATATGAAAAAATATATCTCAATCAATTATAATTAATTATGTTCTCTTTCAGGTTATCCCAGAATTCATGGAGCTGTTCAAAGAAAAAGCGACAGCGCCTTTTTTTGTCTTTCAAGTATTCTGCGTGGCGCTATGGTGTTTAGACAAGTATTGGTACTACAGTATTTTCACATTGGTAATGTTGATTATGTTCGAGTGTACGCTCGTACATCAACAATTGCGCAACATGGCTGAGATAAGAAAAATGGGCAACAGTCCTTATAGTATAAACGTCTATCGGAGTCGCGCGTGGAGACCGATGCTGAGTACGCAGTTGGTACCGGGCGATATAGTATCATTGACGCGATCGGCCAATGATAATTTAGTGCCTTGCGATATAGTTTTATTGAGAGGATCGTGCATTGTGGACGAATCGATGTTGACCGGTGAGAGCGTACCGCAAATGAAAGAACCGCTCGAGACGGAGGGGGAGCGGTTGTCCGATAAGATTTTCGACGTTGAGGGGGATGGAAAATTGCACATGTTGTTCGGAGGTACCAAAATCGTTCAACATTCCCCGCCGAATAAGACGTCGACGTCGCCGATTCGGGCGCCGAATAATGGATGCATCGGCTACGTCGTGCGCACCGGATTTAACACATCGCAAGGAAAACTCCTGCGAACGATACTTTTCGGCGTTAAGCGAGTCACCGCAAACAATTTGGAAACATTTGGTTTTATATTGTTTCTGTTGATTTTCGCAATCGCCGCTGCGGCATATGTCTGGGTGAAAGGCTGTGAAGATCCCGAGCGGAACAGATACAAGCTCTTTTTAGAGTGTACTCTAATTTTAACTTCCGTTGTGCCACCGGAGTTGCCGATTGAATTATCGCTTGCGGTTAATACGTCGTTGATTTCGTTATCGAAGCTCGGTGTGTTTTGTACCGAACCGTTTCGCATACCTTTCGCAGGAAAAATTGAAATCTGTTGCTTTGATAAAACGGGTACTTTGACAAGCGACAATTTAGTGGTTGAAGGTGTCGCCGGTGTGAAAGGCGCTGTTGGATGCGAAGTGATACCCTTATCGGAAGCGCCGATTGAAACGATTCAAGTACTAGCGACGTGCCACTCGCTCGTTCAATTAGACGACGGTATCGTAGGCGATCCCCTAGAAAAAGCGACGTTGGCAGCATTAGACTGGAACTTAACTAAAGGCGAGGCGGTCATACCGAAGAAAGGTAAACAGCCAGGCTTAAAAATATTCCACCGTCATCACTTTTCAAGCGCACTCAAGCGAATGAGCGTATTAGCCGGATTCCAGAATAACGAGATGGGATTTTTAGAAACGAATTACATCGCCACCGTTAAAGGCGCTCCCGAAACATTAAAGCACATGTTCAGCGAAGTACCTTCGCATTACGACGACACCTACTTGTCTCTCTCGAGGAGAGGCGCCAGAGTTTTGGCTCTGGGTTACCGCGCGCTCGGTAAAATGTCGGCGCAGGAAGTCCGCGACGTCACCCGCGAACACACCGAATCAAAACTAAACTTCGCCGGTTTCGTAATAATTTCGTGTCCGTTGAAGGCCGATTCGAAGAAATCAATCGCTGAAATAATGAACGCGTCGCATTCCGTCGTTATGATCACCGGCGACAACCCGCTCACCGCGTGCCACGTTGCGAAAGAATTGAAATTCACACAGAAATCGCTCACGGTAGTGTGCGTGGAAAACGATGAAAGTAAATGGCACTGGGAATCTATTGATTCAAAAATTAAACTTCCTCTCGTGCCGGAGAGTTTGAAAATCATTGATTATACGTCAAAATACGATTTCTGCATTACCGGAGAAGCGCTAACATATTTAAGTGTGTTTCATCAGTCGTATTTCATGAATATTTTACCCCATATCGTCGTGTTTGCGAGGTTTGCACCAAAACAAAAAGAATATGTGATTACGCAGTTAAAATATTTGGGATTCACCACGCTTATGTGCGGAGACGGGACTAACGATGTTGGAGCTTTAAAGCATGCAGATGTGAGTATTAAAACATTATATTTAATTCTTTTATAATCCCTATATTAGGTATGCATATAAACACTATTGCCAGTCAATAGAGGTATTTGTTTTTGTTTTCCCCTTTGTGACACTACACTGGGCCCGATTGCGTTTCTTCGTGAACTAAAACTAAAATTAGTTCAAGCGAACGAGACGGAGCAATACGTTAGAGTGGAATATGAATTTGAACGATCGTCGATAAATACTATCTGTCGAACTTATACTCGATGAATAAATTCGCGCGGTGTTAGATTCAGATGCTTCGACCTAGGCGGGCAGTTTTAATGCGAAAAAGTGACAAATGGTCATTTCACATTCCGCTCTAGCGTATTGCCCCGTCTCGTTCGCACTAACTAATTTCTGATTTTAGTTCACAAAGAAACGCAATCGAGCCCACTGTCTTTAATATTGCAGTTTAAATATTACAGATATTTAATACTACAAAGGTGAGAAACCCTTATTGTGCAAAAATATTATGTTTACCTTGACCTAAAATCGCTCGATTCTGCGGTGCACTCACCCCATGGTTTTAAACATATTATTTAAAAGCATTTTTTTTAAATATTTTATATTTTTATACATAAACTAGACGCCAGAAACGTCGAAAGATACTAGACCCTAGAAACTTTTTTCGGTTTGTGCCGATATAAACTTTTCTTAACCCGCTCGGCACTTAACATCCCTTGCGGGATATGTATGGCGGCCGGCTGAAATCCAAACTATCCCATACGGGATATCGCGCTCGCCGCTCAAGAAAATGTCGTTTAAATTTCGAAATGCGATTGTATATTCTATCGAATGATGCCATAATATAGCCAAATATGCAACACTATGAAATTGCTCGATTGCCGCATGCGATGTTAGAAATATGAATTACTACATCCCTTACAAAATCGGTGACCTCATTTCTGACGACAGTCGCAGATCGGCCATGGCGGCGGCGCGCGCGATGTTCGCCGAAGTGATTGTGTTGTGAAGTGTTTTCTGGATATAAGTGCAGTTTATACCGGATAAAAGTGAGTATTTCCCTTTTTAAGTAGATTAGCCAGTAGGATTATATAATTTCGACAATCCATTTGCTGTTTTTCACGAATTTTCGAAGAAAACACTTTGTCAACAAACCAAGGCTCGCGAAAAAAATGCCCGTGTTTATTTTGTAATGTTTTTGAAATATCCCGTTATATCGCGAAACATGACGTAATGTCGCTTTAATTTACTAATAAAATAGGTATTGCTTCATTTACATCCTAAGTTATCACATAATTAGGCGTATTTTGAACATTATATGTTGTGTTCTAATATTGCTCGCGAAAATGAAACTTGTTTTGATAATTACTATGAGAGAAAAAAGTGCGATTTTCCATAGTTTTTCGATGAAATGTGACTCTTTGGAGTATAGTAATTAGTTATTAGACATATAATAAGTCTATGATAAGACAATATAATTGAAAAAATCTAACGAATTTTATATTATGGGCATTCAAAGTTTATTATTAGGTTCAGACGCGGAAACTCTCAAAACTTTAGATTTTTCTATAATATCAGACAAAGCTCAAAGTTCTGGTGTGATTTCTAAGAAGAAGTGATGTAGTAATAAAGTTATTTTGAAAGAATTTCATATAAAAAAATACCATAAGTAGTCACAAATTAAAAATTAAAAAAATTTTTTTTTACGAGAATACATACAATTTTTCTTGGCTGAATAAATAAATATTTTTTCCGTATTTTTGTATGCAAATAAGTAAAAAAAAATATCGTTTTGGTAAAGCATTTAATAGAGAACATAACTGTATTTACAATTTTTGATATTTACAAAAACTGTATTTACAAAAAAATCGAAATGATTTTATAGGCGAGTTTTTTCAGTTTGCCAATTTTGTAATATTTATTCATTATTATCCTAATTGTTTTACGAGATAAGGTTATAATGTTTTATATGTCAAATTTCAATGCGATCATTTTTCTCTTTATCTTTTTTTAATCCGATTAGTGGTTTATAAGTTATGATCGTTTTTCTCAAGGCCGTTGACTCGCGTCGATTTTTTGCGCGAATATGTCGCGCGCAAAAGTGATAGGTGACTTTTTACCTCGCAACGTGAGGGGTTAATGCGCGTGGTTTTCTTCCTAAGGTCGGCGTGGCCATTCTGTCGAACGCTCCGGAAAAGAAGGAAAAGACCGATCCGAAGGAAAAGGACAAGAAGGAGTGGAACTGGACGCGAGGAATGCGCCCCGGGTCGCAGGGTGCGGGCGCACTGCGCAACGCGGGCGGAGCGGCGCGCGGCCAGGAGAAGGCGGCGCGCGCCGAGGAGGCCCGCGTGCGCCTGAAGCGCGCCCTGCGCGGCCTGGACGAGGCGGAGCAGCAGCGGTTGGTGCGCCTGGGGGACGCCAGCGTGGCCGCGCCGTTCACCAGTCGCATGGCCAGCGTGGCTTGCAGTGAGTGACTAATTATTAATCCTCCGTACCGCAAATCTTCCATGACAGGTTCGCTGCTGCGGCAAAATATTCATTGTAAAGTCAACATTGTTCACTAGCGATTTTTCTTACAGTAGCATTGTTCTTAGAGGGACTAGGTCCAACGGCTCCTCGCTCCTTCTACCTCGAATTGGAAGGGGCTACCCCCGCTGACTTGTAAATATGCGTATCTTTTCAGTTTGCCATATTATCAAGCAAGGCCGCTGCACTCTAGTGACGACCCTACAAATGTTTAAAATCTTAGCCTTGAATGCGCTCATCCTGGCTTACAGCCAATCGGTTCTTTATTTGGACGGAATCAAATTTAGCGACGGGCAAGCGACGCTACAAGGCCTATTACTCGCTTCGTGCTTTCTCTTCATTTCTCGATCTAAGGTAATTTCATTTTCAATCTCATAATTTATTGCATTTTTTACAGGTAACAGTGTCAGCTTCGAATGAAACCAAGTTTATTGTCTTAACCCGTTGAGTATGATACGACCAAATCTGGTTCTGAAACAATTATCCGTTGAATATGATACGACCAGATCTTTTTCTGCGTTTTTTTCACTTTGACGTTCTCATATTTATTCATAATTATCTAATTGTTTTACAAAATGATATTTCAATATTCTATATTCGAAATTTCAATGCAATCATTGTGCAGTTGTTCTTTTTATGATTGGTGTAGTAGTTTCGTAGTTATAGTACTTTAAGTCGATGTCGCCGAAAATCCTGCAAAAGAGACAGATGCATCCATGAAAATACCCATTTACTCCAAGGGTTAAAAACCTTATACCTACTCGTTTAGACATTAGTACTGTGGATACCTAATATTATATAATTTGATTATAAAATCCAAATAACAAAACCAGTGATTATGAAATCGGCATAATGTTTTAGTAAATACGGGCTCAAGATTAAATAATCCAAAAAATCTCGGGTTTCTAAAGAGTCTTACCACATAATTTATAATAATCGAATTACATACTTAAACTGCAAAGTCAATTAGATAGTTATGTGACGTGATATAGTGAAGAAGATATTAAAATACTAACTTACTTTAGAACATTTTGACAAAGAGAATTATCAATTAACCCTTGGAGTAAATGGGTATTTTCATGGATGCATCTGTCTCTTTTGCAGGATTTTCGGCGACATCGACCTTAAAGTACTATAACTACGAAACTACTACACCAATCATAAAAAGAACAACTCCACAATGATTGCATTGAAATTTCGAATATAGAATATTGAAATATGATTTTGTAAAACAATTAGATAATTATGAATAAATATGAGAACGTCAAAGAAGTGAAAAAAACGCGGAACCAGATCTGGTCGTATCATACTCAACGGATAATTGTTTCAGAACCAGATTTGGTCGTATCATACTCAACGGGTTAAGTTGACATGAAATAGAAAATAACACAGTCCTACTTAGACTCAGACTCAGCTTAACCCCTAGAGCCCCGATTGGCCGATATCGGCCAAAACACGATTCAGCCCCTTTTTAATTTTATTTTAATTTCATTTGTTTTATTTTATTGTGTTTTATCATGTTATGTTAATATGTTTTATTTTAATTATGGATACAGTGGTTTGGCAGTAATTAATGTTATGGTGAGACAGTGTCATAATTCAATTTTTTTACTAATTTTTACAAAAATTTTTTGGGACATCAACTTGTCAATCGGCTGAGGGGCCGAGGCCTGAAGGGTTAAACCAAGTTGGTGTTGTAGAAAAAAAAACTACTCACTCATCACTACACATCATAATTCTGACTCTAAAGATAGTAAAATTTTAATCCTAAAGACCAACCCTAGACCAGGCTAATCCCAGTTGGGTGACAGAATCAAATAAGGTTAAGGTTTTGCCATTCGCTTCCTGTTATTTTTGTAAGCAAAATCAATGTTTTATAATAATTAATTCTTAAATAAATAAATAAAACTAAAAATAAAAACCTTCAGGCTATGGCTCGGGGACTACTAATCAAAATCTACTAAATAAACTGTTTTATTACATATTTTTTTTCAGCCATTGAGTAAATTATCAAAGGAACGTCCTCTACCTAACATTTTCAACGTTTACACCGTTATGACAGTATTGTTGCAATTTTTCGTCCACTTTGTTTGCTTGATATATTTGGTGAAAGAAGCAACCGATCGGTCACCTCCCAGGTTGGTTCATTTTCCACTATTGTTACCTATATTAAACTAACTGAAATTTGATTTTTCACTTTGAATGTACATGTACTTGCAGAGATGGCAAATTGAAATTTTCAATGGATGAACCCAGCGACGCGCCTGAAGTACCATTTGTGCCGGATCTTCTAAATAGTACGGTCTACATAATTTCAATGGCTTTGCAGATATCAACATTTGCTATTAATTACAGGGTAAGAAAATATGCTCAATCAGTTGGTTCAAAAAAGTTGCGTGTATAAATAAAATTTTGAATATTTAAAGTTATACTCCTTACAAATTTTCGGCATTTCCTCCATACTGGAAGTGCCTCAACTTCCTCAATTTCCAACAAAACCTCTGGTTTGTTAGAAATCGAAATAGTGTCCTTTGCCAATGCAACTTATTCTACGATCAGATACCATTGAGCGTCAGATGCTTTAGAGATGATCACAAAAAAAAAAATCAACTATAAATATTAAGTATATTTATGATTATAAAATGTGTGGCTTATATGAAAAGGCAAAATACCCCATCTATTGCATCAAAGATTTCGATAATTTATATTTTTCTCTGATTTTATGATATTTGGAGTTTTAATTATTGACACTGACTTCCAATTTAATTTTGTGATTAGTTAATCTTTTATTGTCATATCATGACTTCATAGATACATTGTATTTTTTTCCTTTATAATAAACGATACATTTTATTTCATTTCTTAGACCATATAGCTAGGTACCGATCCTTATTTTCAACTCCCATCGATTAGGTAAAATGAAACTCAAATTGACTTCTTATCTTTTCATCAATTTTATTTGTGTTGTTACTAGGTACGCTTTAGTTTACTTTGACGATAACAGCATGCTTGATCATGATCATTTCTTATAATATAATATAATCATTCAATTTCTATAAAAACTTAACTAGAATTATTATTCTAATTATTGTAAATATTTAATGGAGCTACATCGGCTTGTCTACAAAATTATGTAAATTTTGTAATTTATTTATTTATTTATTTATTAATTTACAATAACTTCATATAATATGTCATATAAACACCATTTACATAATATGGTTGAGTTGGGAGAGATTGAGCACATCCTATGGTGAAAATGTTTATCCGCATTCCTAACTAGGTCAGAGACCCGTATCTAGGGATGCTGATTTTTGTTTAATTGTATCGACGAGCTGACTCTTTTGATATTCTGAACTTAAGTTGTATTGCATGATACATAAGAATATATACATATATACATACGCATACATACACACATACATAAATATATATATATACATACCTACACATATATATACATAGCAAATAATACACGAGATTTGATATTAGTTAGTAATATATAATTTAATAAAACAACTTAAATTATTAGCGAGAGCAATTGAGACTCCGCATACATTGGACCCCTTTCAAGCAGGTACTTCTTTATAAGTATTTTGAATGAATTTAAGTTGTTTGCATTCTTATAACTCTCATTTAAATTATTATAAAATCTCGGCGCAAGGAAGTAAAAATGCCTTTGGGCAAATGAGGACTTTACAATCGGAATATTATAATTCGACCCAGTAGCTTGCCTTGTGTTTTTAGTTTGTTGGCTTCTTGTCTGCTGATCCTTGATTCTGTAATAGGTATCTACTTTCTACATATTTGTATTTTAGTACCCGTATTGTCTAAAGAAATGACTCGACTGAGTGTACGAACCAGCCTGAGCAGTGACCCCTACATACTGCTCAGTCAGTTTTGCCGCACCACGATAAGATGGCCATTGTAAATCTACGAGTACTTATTGTCCTGTGGTCAGTTACAATCCACAAATTTGGCAATTATGAGTTGTTACTTATCATTAACACTTTAACAGCGGCCGATTTTTATAGCGCGTGTTACGTTGCCCGCGGGCGTCTTTTGACATTATTGTAACGGCTATAAAAAAATAACCTGATTAGATATAGAAACAATTTGTTTTGTATCTATTAGACTAACTTTTATATCTTCCGGATAAAATATAAAAACTAAAGAAATATTATGATAAATTATGAAATTATTTATTTTAAAAAGGGCATTTTAGTGAAGAAAAAAAAGTTGTACATTGACCATAATTCTTTTTGTGTGGAATTTTTTGAAACAAGGATAGTAGCATAGTGGTACATTGCAATATGAGCCATAGTAGACTGTCCCTTGCGTCCTCGCTTGCCAGTTTGCTTCTTTCCAATGTCTTCGCAAACTTTGCAGACTCTTGACACTTTCGTTCTTTAGTCCCTACACCCGCATTAGTTTTTTAGTCGCGATTTACGCTAATGAATTGCATATGTATGTATAAAAGTAAGTGCATATGTATAAAAGCATATGTATAAAAGACTAAGCTACACGCTAGTACAACATAAATTACGAACTGATTACTTGATTTTTAAACAAACTGTATGAAAATCGATCACCCCTTCAGTACGGGAGTCACGAGTTGAAGAATATTTTGTATAACGTACTGAGTACGTGCTCCGCTGTTCAAAATTGCATTTTTTCTTTCAGGGTGAGCCTTTCATGGAAGGTTTATCAGCAAACCGACCTCTCTTATATAGTATCATATGTTCGGGTGGAGCTGTTATGGCTTTAGCTATGGGTTTACTGCCCGATTTGGCTAGCCAATTCGAAATAGTAAATTTCCCGCCTGATGTAAGTATTTTCTAATTAATTCCAAAAAAATATTTCCTTAGTTGTTATTAATTTAAATTATTTCCCACTTTTAGTTTCGAATAATCTTGGTGCAAGTGCTGGTAGCAGACATGGCGTTTGCATACATCGTCGACAGGGCGTGCATGTTCCTTTTCGGCGAAGGAAAGTTCCGGAGGTCCTGACTAAAACTGAAAAAGGGAAGCCGTCGCATAGATAAATTATTGTTGAATAAGACAAAAATCAGTTGAACGTTGAGCAATAATATTATTTAATTTATAAATAAACCAAATGAGTCAAGTTGAAAACTGTTACAGAGCGATAAAAAATATAGAAAATATTTTAATTCAAATATACAAGCTTAGGAAATCGAGTATTTCTCGAATTCAATAAAGGAACTGTACTTCTGTTATTTTAGTCGGGGGTTTTAATGTTTCTAAAAAGACAGTTATGTATGTATATAGGTATTTAAAATTTAAGGTAATTTACTATTCGTGAGATGACCACTTAGAATAATGTAAAAGACAAAAGACTTCTTGTTAAATTTTATCTGCTTCGGTTAGTAGATATTTTAATAGTTTAATTCAAATAGCCAAAATATTAAGCTTGCTTCTACCGTGTGTACTTGTTACTGTTGTGCTGTATTATTTGCATTTGATTGTGTAATTATTACATATAAAAAAGCTCAAAATATATTTTGTATTCCATAGGCGTAGGTACTAATATTGTCCATACTTTATACAGGTGAGTTTTAATTAACCAGCATCCTTCAAGGGGTAAATTAGTAAGAGCAACTAGGCACTTTTTTTTTTTTTGGGAAAATTTTTGTTTTTTTATTTTTTTTATTTTATTTTGTTTTTTATTTTGTTTTTTTATTAAATTTTTGTTTTTTTATTTTATTTAAAAACTAGCTGACCCGGCGAACTTCGTACCGCCTAACAGTGAATGAATGTCCTGTTACAGATTAGCTGAACTTAATTTATGATTTAAAAAAAAGTAGTACAATGAATACAAAATAAATATTAAGTTCACTACTTTAAGAAAACACAAAAAGAAATATAAAAGTAAAAAAAAAATAAGTATATCAATCGCGTGTCAGCAAGAAATGATTGAAACTATTTACATATTGTGCATGGGATGCACTCAGTTTAATTCTCTTCATCGAAGCACCTTGTGATATACGACATTTTTGTATTTTTATCAGGCGCAAGAACAAATAAAGCGGATGATTTGCTGACACGTGAACATGCCACGTACAACTGACCATGAGAAAAACACGGATTTACGTTTTGTATGGGTTTTTTTTTTTTCGTCAATTTTACAATTTTTGTTTTTAATAGTTATTCTGCTATTCGGGACGGAGACAAATACAACAAATCAAAAACCATGAAAATCGGTCCAGCCGTTCTCCAGTTATAAGTGTTCGAACAAACCCGACTTTGTTTTATATATATAGATTTGAAGATCTTGACTGTTAAATGAAAGTTTGATCTATCGGTAGGTAAAATATTGCGTAAAAAGTTGCTTACTTGCTCATACTGATTCACCCCCTTTAAGGATGCTGGTTAATTAAAACTCACGCTGTATGCTAAGAACTTTTGATTTATTTCATGCATCATCAAGTTGGTAAAGTAGCCTAACTAAATCCAGCATAGTGTAAACTAAATAGATTTTTGTGTGCTAGTTTACATTATTTATAACTCGCTTATCATAAATACACTAAGATTTTAATGATGGATTTGAGTTAGGCTGATTAACCCTTGATGAGATATTTCAAAAAGTAGGTTTCTTTTTATTCACCTGCACACCGCTCTTGGTACTGTTTTGGTAATTATATTATACAAATTGACTGTGAATGTATTTATTAAATTGAAAACAGGCAAATCCTACATTGCATTAAAAATAATATAAACAAATAATATTAAATGACTCCAAATTTTATCGGCGTAATGAAATTAGAGTAGCGAGAGCAATTCCAATATAAACGATACCTTAACCTCCATTTGTGAATAAATTGTATTTACAATGCTATTGAAATGTTTTATTACATCATTGTTGCCTTTGATGCTTAATTTCCGGAAGGAGTTTGAAAGCATGATATATTTTCTTCGTCTTTTCCTTATTTTTTTCTACATGTTCTCAAAATTTTATTTGTACTGATAAAATGTCTAGTCAATCTAAATTTGAATATTTTTGAATGCATAACTTTAGGTTACCTCTGAAATTTCTATCTGCTCTATGGCCGACTCCAGAATAACCGCAACCTCGATTCTGTCAAATTTTAAGCATCAGGCAGTATCACACTCAGTGGCAGTGGTGCATCCAATCATTTATTAATTATATTCATATTCATATTCATTTTATTATTATACTGGTATACAAGTCAGATATAGATTAGCAAACATTCATACATATTAGCAAACAAACATTTTTATTTATCGTAAAGAAAAGATAAAATAAACAAAACAAAACGAAGAAAAAAAAACACAAGAATAATGTAAAATGAAGAAGAATGTAAAAGACAAAATGCAAAGAGATCATTAAATACCTTAGCCACCAAAGCATTTTAGACTTCACTTGAGTAATATTCCTGAGTTTGTTGTAAACCGCTGGGCCGGCGATATAGGCTAGCCTCTCCGACTTGGATAATGCATGACTTACCGAACGTAGCATGCTACGGGATCTTGTTGGATAGTGATGATGCACACCATTCACTTCAAAATCGGCTAGATTTCTGCGAACGAATAGCGCTACTTCCATTATATAAATGGACGGCAGGCTGCGTCGACTTCCATAATAAATTCTTGCTGGATCCAATCAAAATAACGCGGGACTAGGATATGGCTGTACAACAATGAGTGATGTGGGCCTGAATAGGTCACTTTTGCGAAGAGATTATGACAACAATGATACGGTTCGTGCCATTGGCCTTTAACATCAGAATTACTAGGACTTTGCATTCCTCTCCAATGCACTGGAATATAATGTATGACTGAGCTGAGCTGATGATGACGTTTTATTTAACACGTTTAATGTCAACTAAGCAATAGTGCTTAGTTGGCAGATAGTTTGGGTGCCGACTACATAATATTGCGTAACACTTCCGTTTAAACTTGAAAGAAATAGCTGTGTTGGCATCTAGAATGACATATGGTTGCCATCTCGACATTCAATGGGTTAAATGCCTTTGGGCATACCTAACGTGGCCATTTATTTTTTCATCAAAGCGGGATGCCTGCAGAATTTTGTAGAAAAAAAAACTTATTGGTCTTTTACTACTTTTTATTCAAAAATAAAAATCAAGATAACAGTATTGCTAATAATAAGTAGATATCTACGCAGTTGTTTTATATTTGTTGGAGAAGCAAATTTGTTTCAAAATATCGGGTCTAGTTTTTAAGTAAGAACGGAGCTGATTACATGTTAGTCTTGAAAATCAAAATGGCTTTCAAATCTACGACACTTAACTGTGTTTTATTGCTTGTCCATATTTTATTCAATAGAGAAAAAACTTTCGACAGCGTTACTCCAGGCAGACACAAAACGTACTCAATAATTTATACGAAAGTTAATACATTTGAGATTGTTATCACGGAAGTGTTTGAACAAATCCACCCAACGGTCTTCAGCAGCAACATTCTCAGAATTCCAGCTTGTAATTTTGTCATCTTTTGGGTTTACATTATCTTTTGGTGTGTTTGCGAAAGCGGGACATTTTTGCTCTCGCTGGGGACAGCGGGACAGACAGCCTGAAAGCGGGGCTGTCCCGCCCAAAGCGGGACGTATGGTCATACATACATACTTTCCAGACCGCAGAAACCTTGCTCGCTGGATCTTCATTTAAAATCTGTCAAAAATACAGACAAACTCATGATATCGCTCTGGAGAAAAATTGCATTCGTGTGGGTTGATGCATTAGTCCATAAAAACCATCCAAGTGAAATAATAAGACTATGATGGGCCCGACTCTGGTCCGTGAATTCTGTGGCAGCTCTGTTTGTATTTATTATTGCTATGGAAGCTCCGTTTCCCTTTTTATTATGAGTAAACGCGATGGTTTTTAATTTTATATTTTCTTTTGTAATTCGCATAGGAACAGGTTCGGGAACAGATATTTCTACCAATAATTGAAATTACTGTAGGAGATGAAAAGTAAAAGGGAGCACTTCATCGCATTTGCGGTTGATAAACAAAAAACCACCTTCCGTATCATTAAACAGAATGTTCGCAACCGTAAAGTCTTGTCTTTTTGCCTCTACTGCATAGGGTGACGTATGAATGGGATTTTTAAATAAAAAAGTAATTCAAACGATTTTTTTGCGCGTATGGCAAGCGGTCTTGGGAAATTCAATCCGTTCTGTTTCGACTGCTTCGTGCTATGTTTACACGGGCTTAGTAGTCAATGCTTAGTGCTTGTCATTTGCACTAATACCTTGCATGTAAACATGCTGATTCAGCATGTTAGTGCTTAGTATAGTGAAACTACCAAAGCAAGGGAAGAGAGCCGATCCTATTTACTAAGAGACAACCGACTACGCCCACCATAAATTAGTAAGAACTTGTCGCTTGCTGACGTGGTTAGCGCGGCAAGGGTTAGTGGCAAATCTAAAGGCAAGTGAACACACGTGTATCTGTTTAAGTGATATTTGCCCAGTTCATTTTGTGATTATGACGGTAGAAAGATGGAATGCCGAAACCACTATAAAATTCATCCAGGAATTTAATCCTGTGAATTTCAATCCAATCTACAATCGTTTCTCTTCTAAGTTTGTCTATCAACGTTGATAAAATAACTTTGATATCTGAATAGTGTTTGAACACACTGCTCAAAGTGAGGCGGCGCGCGCGGCGGCGGTGGTGTTCCATTTCGAACGAATGTCGTACCACTAATACCTTTTGCTGATACCAACGTGTAAACGGTTACTTCTCACGATCTCTCAACAAGAATTATTAAGTGACAAGTACTAAGCCCGTGTAAACTTAGCCGTTCGAGAATTTATGGGCAGAATTACGATTACGAAACGAAACTGGTATTCTTACGTAGTTAAACGACATAATAGAGTCAGACTACTGATTCTTCAATTTCACTACCTATGTGAAATTTGACGGATTCTGCCCTGATTGTTTTCGCGCCACTGTTTTTGCAAAGTTACTATAACAAGAATCCAGCTCAAATCAAAAGCGTCAGAGAGGAACAATTCAAAATTCATATATTGAAAATATTACAGTCAAGAATGACAACTTATCGCAATGGTTATGTTTTTAAAAATATATTTTTTGCATTTCATTTTGTGGCGCACAAGCCTAGGAAAGCCTACCCAATGGAGTAGCTAATTGTACATATTGTGCTATTTTAGCTCTCTACGTATAGTCAAAATAAAAATTTAAGACTGAATGTTTTGTACGAAAAATATATATTTGATTAATCGAAATATTGACCCCTATTATATATCATCATCATCATCATCATTTATTCATTCCATAAAAGCATTTCACAATACTAAGGAACATGTCAAATTTTACAATCATAATTTACCGGATGATAAAACCGCTTTGATTAATTAAAAGAAAAAAAATATATTTGTAATCAGAGGTGATTACTTAAAAATAGTCAAATTTACAAAATAATCAATAATCAAACAATAAATAATAATCAATACAATGAAAAAGAAAATTTCTGAAACATGCGTAATTAAAAACAATGTCAATAAAATCTAAAACTTAGTGCGAAGCTGACTAGTCATAATATGGTTATTTATAATCAAGCAATTGTGGACGCAATATCATAAAAGTCGTCCAGTTTGTAAAGGGCATGTTTGACTAACTGATTTTTCAAGCAGATTTTATATGCTGCCATCTCAAGTCTCATCGTCGATGACGGCAAAGCATTGAACAATTTAAAACTAATATATAAAAATGTTTTTTGATATTAAGTCAAGCGTACTTTAGGCAATAACACATTGTTTTTATGTCGCGTATTATGGCTATGTCGAGTGGAGTGAAACTCGCAATTTTAAAGATTCTATTTGGCGTATAAAAGGCACTGATATATTTATGTACATGGACGACATGGTAAGGATACCAGCTTTAATAAAAAAAGGGGCGCAATGTGTTTCTCTGCTTAGTACTATATAGTCTTGAAACTTTAATGAATGTTGGTTAATGGCTCTGCTGTAAAACTTGTGGACAGCAATCAATGAATGGAGGCGTTTTTAACTGCCTCTTCGGAGTTGATTCTTTCCCCCTTTTAATAGGCATCCAAATTCCAACAAAAGTGGAGGTTTGTTGAAAGCAAGGTCTGGCGAATACGTTGGGTGACGATGAATAAGTCTCCGGTAGAAGCTCCTGCAACTTTCCGACTGTTTGCTGTGGTGTGTGGTTGTTTGTGCGTTGTCGTGCAGAAGCAGTGGCGAAGAGCGGTTGATCAGCATTGGTTGTTTACGACTTTCTCTACCATTGCAGTTATTGACAGTACACTTTAGATTTAACTTTTGTGCCAGACCGCAAGAAGCTGTGTTAGACAACACCGGCACAGATTCGAAAATAATTTAAATTTTCAACTTTTCCATGATTGCACACGCGAAGACATCCGAGCAGTAACCACCGACAGAAAGATAAATACATAACTGACATCGAGAAAAAAAATGCTTTTATTTTACATTTATTTGAATTTGCGTTCCAACTCAAACTGAAGTTAAAGTGGTTAAAGTTAATTTAACTACGTTCAAAGTGGCCAGTTTGAAAAACGGAAATAACCTACTTATTTATTTACTTCAAATATTATTCAAAAGCCTTACAGTCAAATCCTATTCGCCCATTAATATTTAATCTAGTTTGTACAAAAACTTACACATAAGTAAGCACTTATGTGTAATTTATTATGGAATTGTACAAACTAGATTAAATATTAAGGGGCGAATATGATTTCACTGTAAGGCTTTTGAATAATATTTGAAGTAATTAAATAAGTAAGTCATTTCCGTTTTTCAAACTGGCCACTTTTAACGTAGTTAACTTAACTTTAACCTCTTTAACTTCGGCTTGAGTTGGAACGCAAATTCAAATAAATGTCAAATCAAAGCTATTTTTTTTTCTTAATATCAGTTATTCATTTATATTTCTGTCGGTGATTCTTGCTCGGATGTTTTCGTGTGTGCATTTATGGAGAAGTTGAAAATTGATATTATTTTTGAATCTGTGCCGGTGTTGTCTAACACAGCTTCTTGCGGTCTGGCACAAAGTTTAACTCTAACGTGTACTGTCAATAACTGCAGTGGTAGAGGAGGTCGTAAACCACCAATCCTAGTTTTTATTTTTTATATTCTTTTTTTATGTCGGCGTTAGCTTTAACGCCCAACATTAAAAAAATCTAAATAAAACAAAGTTTATGCTAAAATGATCTTGCCTTTTTAGCTGCCAATGGATATTCAAAAGATATTTATGTAGGTAAGGAAAAAGGAGGGCTACAACGCTCCCCAGTTTACAACAATAATTGTACGATTGTACGGTACATTCAACAATAGACGCGATCTCCTCGCTATGTAATTTACCGGTACGTACAGTTCAACCTTAGATAGTATCTTTGGTAAATAATTAGTTCCTTGAATTAATTTATATGCAAATATAACCAGGAAAATATATCGTCGGGTTTCAAGAGTATTGTATCCTACCATTCATAGAACAAAATCGGACGGACATAAATATGGATAAATATTATATTTTCTGTAATTAATTACATAGGTAAGGACGTTTTTTTTTTGCAACTGACTTGCTCGTTTGGTCACCCTACATTTCAGCCTCCAAATCTACACCCGAAAGCCGCTGCTGTCGGAGTTTCATTTCAATCGGCACCGCATTGACGGAATATTAAACGGACTGCGGGGACGTGGACGTTTTGATCCTCTCCTTGGCGTGGACGTTGGACGTTTGTCAGATTTGCGGCGGGTAGGCGGCTTAGCGGACAGACCTGTCCGTCTGCCGTACACAACGTCCGCCCGCCGCCGGACGAGCACTTGACCGCAGAACGGCACAATTAAAACAATAGCCGCAACGACAATGGGACGCCGCGAAGCCTCGAAAGCTTAGGCGAGCCTTTGAAATTTGAGAGTCCTGTAAGGAGGATTACGAGAGCTATTCGTTCGTGGCCAGGGGTGAACCCTGGCGTCGATGATGAGGCCAGCGGGTTTCAATAAGACTGGAGGCCCTGATGAGATGAAGAGAACGCCGACAGCTATATCGCTGTTTTCTTTGTAGTGGATAATCGACTTTCCGCGGCTAGCCCCAGAGGAATAAATAACGAAAAAAGGATAAAATTTTAACATCTAATCGCTGTAATTCTTTAAATTTCTAAAAAGCGAGTGGCGCTCAACAACCGAAATGATATATATTTTTTAATTTTGCCCATTTTAATATTTGAAATAAACCTTGTATAATAAAAATATTTTTATTCTTTGACAACTCAGAACCTACTTCGACAACTGATCTGGAAAATTTGTCATTGATAACAATGAATGTAGTAAAGTTCATCTTTGATCCTGTTATTTAATCCTTGCTTTGCTGTTTCTTTCACATTGGTCACTTTGGACTTTAACTTCTTTCATATTGAAATGAGGGACCATCCATATATTACGTCACGCACTTTATGGGAGGGGTGAGATTTTGTTAGAAATTGTTATTTTGGAGGGTCTGGTTTGAGTTACTTAATGTAATATAAATCAGAAAAAGATTTTAAAATATGTACAAATAAAAGAAATGCTCGTAAGGAATCCCGTCTGATATGTATTGCTTGTCGCTTAGTCTTTCATTAAAATCGTGGACATGCCCGACTTGCAAAGTTGGTTTTGCATCCAAATAAAACATTGAGAATCACCGGAAATCGGAACATTCGAAGCAGTCAGGCAAATGCGACAAGTCAGGCAAATGCGACGACCTTACCATAAAACTATCTGCCGACGAGAATAAGAGGTGGAAAACTCGTTCTTTTGGTACATTTTAATTTGTGACAATACATTTAATTTGAATAAATATAGCCTATATATATAATATTCTATATTATAAATATAATATATAATATAGAATATTGAAATAATATCGGAAGGTTCCTTGTATCACAGACTATGATGGAAACGAGGATGCTGAATAGATGAACGAGGGAGACTTCAAATACTATGGCAATATAAACATGATAACTATGGTTCTCGTAACAGATGAGACATACCTTCCCGCCGACAGGAATTAACAAACGACATTAGTACCTGTACCGCCTTAACACAGGTTATTGCTAGTGAAGTCAAGGAATATAAAATGTCAAAAAGATGAGTCCTCTTTGATGATGCGTCTACTTTACGACCTAGGTAGGTTTAGAATATGTATACTAATTCAAAAATGTTTATTATTAGAATACGATTTCTCTTTGTACCTTGTATATTGAAATATGGATAAAATAACAAAATAATAATAATAAGGAATAATAATAAATAATAAGTAACTAATTAACTGGAATTGGCGCAACCTCCTCATTAATTCCCGTAATTGCCTATATGGAATATTGGACTACCAATACTATTTTATTTGTTTTTATTCTGTTCTAAAAACAATGTTATTAATATTTCGGTTGTGCAGGGGGGGGGGGGGGGGCGTAGTGGAACTTTATGTTACATAGGGGGAGCCGGCGTCAAATGCGTTACATAATATATGGAAGACAACAAACATTTAATTCAAATCCACGGTATTACTTTCTCAAAAACAGTTCTTATTCTGTCTCGTTTGTATCGTTACATCCGAGCAAATTCGAATGTGAGGTTCTGCGGCGGTGTTATCCGTCACAGCTTCTCGCGGTCTGGAAAAAATGTTATTGTAAATGTTTACTGTGAATAACTGCAAACAATGATGGAAAAGCTCGCGAGCCTTGACAATCGCTCGTCGTCATTACTTCGTAATACAGCGGACGACCACACAATTCACAGCAAACACTCTTCGTCACCGAACATAATAGCCAGACCTTGCTCCAATAGATTTCCACTTTTATGGAATTTGGATTTTATTTTACAGGGAAAAAGAGGCAGTTACCATTTAAAACATTCATTGATTGTTTTTAAAACATTCATTGATTCTTGTTCAAAAGAGGCATTAAATGATAAAATTGCATAATATATTGATTAATTAAATACAATCAATATTTTGTACAATCAATATTTATACAATATTTATAAATCTATAAATACAATACAATACAAATATATTGTATAAATACAATATTTATACAATATATTTTATCAATATTTATACAATCAATATTTCAATCAAATCGATTAATTAAATCAATCAATTAAATACAATCAATACAGGTCAATATTTTGATTAATTAAATACATATTTTCATACAAAAAGTGCAGAACGAAAACTTTATATGTAAGGATCTAATATAATAAAGCCTCGATAGAGTAGGTAGATCATATAAGTTGTAATGTACCAATCGACATATCACTACTTTATGAAATAGTCATTTATATTTTAAATATATTTATACCGAATATAATTCAAAAATATACCGAATAAATATATTTATACCGCTAGTATATATGCTAAATCTAATATTAACGAACAAGAGACAAGCGCAAAAATATGCACTCACACAATACGCGCATACGTGATGGTTGTCCTGCCTAAAGTGCGCCTTACGCAATTTCAAAAGTCCTTCAGATATTTGAGCGTCAAGTTTTTATCCAGCTACCACTCTGCAGGCAGACGAAAACAAAGGCGTTTGAAAGATTCCTTAAAGAAAGCTGCAGCCCACACATACATTCTATAAGCTGGATGATTTTTTTGAGAATGCCAATTCATAACATTCATTAATGTGTAAAATTTCGGCTACCTATTTTTTTTTAAATATTTTTTAAAACGTTTTTTTATTAATAATTTGCATTTTACACTTTTTAGTGTATTATATTTTGACATTTTCTATTGTATTTTGTGATTATTTCTTTAAATTTTTTATATAACTTACCTAAGTTGACTATTAATTATTATTATTATTTATTTTATATGCCTATAACCCATAACCCATGTACATGGAAATAATCTTAGTTTTATTTTTCAATTAATCTAACGTGTAAAGCGAACTGTAGTCGACGCCACTGTCGTTTTGTTATCACTGACAGTAGCTACTTAGGTAATTTGTGATCGTATCAACTTTACTTTCCCCTGTTGTAGGTAGATACATTATACTAGAAATTCTGTTTTAGAACAGAATAGAATAGAATAGAATGACTGCATTGTGCTATAAAAACATAACTTAATGAATATTACACTGGTTTTATAAAAAATACAGTTTATGCACAAATGGCGGACTTATCGCTATAGCGATATATTACAGTCAACCATTTTTTTATTTTAATGATTTTTAATGTTCATATTGTTAAAATCAAATTAGTATTCTGTTTGATTCATTTTATTTCAATATATTTTCAACAGCCGATCAATTCTAACATACGATAACTAGCTTTAAGTGATTATTGGGGCCTGCTTTTGTTGTATGTATATTATGGATGAATAAATTGATACCTACTGATGCTGATACAGCATGCATGCACGGAATGGTGGCAATGGCAATGGCGCAAGAATGGCATTAGGACTATATTACAATATATGTGGCGTGCAAGGACATGGAGCCATCTCAATGGAGCTGCGTTTTTGCGGGGCGGGCGAGGCGCTTCGTTAAAACGCCCGCAGCAGAGCAGAGGATCGCGTTTATTTCGATTTGTTAAAATAGGTCGCGTCGACGCCGCCCAAAAGGAATCCAATTAGTTGCAGCAAAAATCGCCGCTCTAACGAGCGTCAGCTCCATCAATTTCCAAAGTTCCGATTTCGGAGACACCGAGCTGCGAGAGCGCCCATAGCTTGCTGTATCGCCCGTCCCTCTTGCTTTATGTACCTGGGCGTTGCAGCTGATGTGGTGCTGCCAGCTCACGCGTAACTTTTCATATACTCGCAATCAATCAAAGGCTCCGACATTAGTTCTACTTCGCTAACATAGGTATGTAGTTTGTAAGTTGTACATATAACGTAGATCTTAGCACATAGCTCGTAAGTTGTACATAGTAAAATCAGACTAAACCCGCGAATAAACCTGCGGGACTAACATCGTCTCTCGTGGAGGCACTACTCAGAATGCTTGCGCATCTACTGGTGACGTTCGTAGTAATATAGTATTTGACACACCCGAGTGCATGCACAAACGCAGCGGACTGAAATTGTAAAACACGAAACAGGAAAATTCATTAATTCTGATTCTGATTCCCGGAGGGGGAGATCCCCTTGGCAGTGTGATAATCCTAAGGACATATTATATTGGTATATTGGGTATATTGGTATATTGCGTATATTAGTATATCGGACTTATTATATAGGGTATTATATTGGTATATTAGGTATAATGAACTAAGTAATTGCCGTTTTTTTCACGCTGACCACTTTGAACTTGGATAAGTTCAGTTCAGTTTGAGTTGGAATTTCAAATTCAAATAAATTTTAATTCAAAGCCATAGGTAGGTACTATTCCTTTAAAGTAGGCCCTTTAATTAGGCATTTTTTATTTAGGGCCTAAATTAATTAGAATTAATTAAAACGCGAGAGCGCTCTGAGAGTTAGGCTAAACATGCTTTACCATTAAAACAACCTTATACCACCACTGTGCAAGCACAGTTATTCTGTGTTAGCGCTGCAACCGAACGTTAAGCATGCGCTCGGTCGCCGGCGCGAGCGGACGTGGAATCTGCCTGACCTTTCGTCAATGCTGGATTTTTATTGGTCAAACCCTACAAAATTGACCCCGACTATTTCTTCGCGTGTCCGCCCATTTCGGATATTTTTCTGAGCTCTCATGTTGCCTTAAGGTGTTTTTTTCAATGTTCTATTTCTTTACTTCAGTGACATGGTAACTATTTTTTTGTAGAAGCATTTAATACATTAAATAAGTAAATGTACTTAGGTAAAGATTATATTATTGTCTATCGCCTTTTAGATTATATTATCTATCGCTTTACTGATTATTTATTATTTTATTTGGTGATTTGGTGATTGGGTGATTTGGGTGAGTCATTTATTATTTTAACAAACAGTTCTTCACCAAAGGTTTTATTAACCAATTTCTAGCAAAACATATCTTCTAGCGAGGAAAGCTTTCGCGCTTTGATCGGTGAGTGAATAATTCGAGCGGTTGAAAACACCGCGAGGCGGGCGGCAAACATCGTGAGGTCTTGCAATAGTTTTTTTTCAATTTCGACTTGAGTTTTTTTGCGAATTTTTGCTAGTTCACAAGGCGGCGGCGCGGCACGGCGAGACGGTCAGCATCGGAAAATTGTAAATGTGCATCACGTCGCATCTCCGTTCAAATGTTTGGATGTGAAAGCAAGCCTATAATGATGTCGCTTTACGTTTGTGTACAAACGCGCGACATACCATTTCGCGGGTCCTTATAGCCAACAAAAAGTTTTCGGCTCGCCGATGAGCATTGTTGCCATTGAGAAGGAGCATGAAGGCCGTAGAGGAAATAAAAATGTCATTAGTAAAATATTTTTAACAGGCACGATCTGGACGTCGTACTACGGCGTTAATCGTAATGATATGTGAAACCTCGTACATGCCAACCAGCAAACTTTTCAGGGCATAGAAAAACTGAATAACTCTTCCTTAACGAGATGTTTTATTTAGCTATATAAATAGGACAAAATTAAAATATTAGTTTAATGTACTAACGATTAAAACTCCCTAAGTTGTTCGCGACGAAATACTACTAATCACGTAAGAGGTATTACCGGATTAAAAGAATCAACTCATGCTTATGAGATGCCGCCGCAATGAGAATTATAAGAAAACTAAGCAATATGAGCCCTCAGGACATATAAAAAACGAACTGGAGCGTCATTTTACTCTAATAATAATAAAAAAACGCAAATTCAATTTTTGGGCGCGTGCGACGTCTCACATATAGACCGACGGTATGATGAAGTTAACTTTTATTGAATGTTCTTCGATTTTTACACGACTACCCCACAAAAAGGCGTGCAATGTGTTCAGGATTCATCTATGTATGTTTTCCGTTTCTTTATTCAATAATAACTTCTAAACACTTGAAACGATTTAGTGGCATTGTTAAAATCGTTGTCATCCCGAGTGTCATAGGGAACCATAACCGTCCAAATACAAAGTAAGTATTTGCCTAAATGTCCAAATGTCAATAAATTAACATAAATATATGGTGTTTAGTGTCAAATAAAATGTCTGATTGAGTACATTCCGGAAATATACATGAATCTATATGGATAAATACTTAAACCACAAATATTTCATTAAAAACACCGTAATAAAAATATTTTTAAATACGATAGTTCACTTTCTGTAACTGCAGTCGTGTTTTTTTAGTAGGTATATTTACTTGTTTGACAGTCAGATTTTAGCTTTATACTTTTTGTACATCTTTTTTCTAAACATAAAATTTCCTTTCTAAAAAACTCTTCATCCCGATCACCTATAAAACCTGCATTGCGGCCTACTGCGTCATCATCTTCAAATTTTCTACCTCTCAGATGGTCCTTTAATATAGGAAATAGATAAAAATCCCTAGGGGCAATTTTCGGTGAGTATGAAGGATGTTCCAGTACTTCAGAGCCAGCTTCTTTAATCGCAGCTGTCGCAACTCTGGACTTGTGGGCTGGGGAGTTGTCTTGGTGAAACGAAACAAATTTGCGAGGATGGGGTTACGCAAGATCAAGTTTTCCCCCACGGAGTTTAGGCATTTCTGTCTGAATGTAAGTATTATATATGCATTCAAAGAATAGAGTTATTGTAGTTACAATACTTGGCAACTATATTTAAAATCCACACTCTCACATACTAAGTTTAATCAGAAAAATAATTTCATTCAAAACACAAGGTATTACAAAGGCAAAAATATGGTCGTACCCAGAATGAGTATTACTTTTAGTAAGCCCTCCTATATATTCATTGACTCAAGGTTTTGCAATGCCCTTCCTGGTGACATAGATCGGCGATAAATGAGACTCATTTTGAAAGGCTACTGAAAGCGTGTCTTGAAAAAGAGGGAAGACAAGGAATTAAACAAAATATATAGAAATATCTAAAAATATCTAGACAAAATATCTAGATATATCTAGACAAGGAATTAAACATTATAAGCTAACCTAGATATTTGAATGTTCTGAATTATTATTTTTTTTAATTTTCATTTTTAGGTCACATATTTAATCATTCTTTATCTTAGTTAGTTGCAGTTAGTTCTTTGCTTAGTAAAATGTAGGATTATATCTATGTATATATTGATTATCTTCTGATTTGACTATTTTATTATAAATAAATTGTACATACTCGGTGCATATTGGGGGTACAAAGAACTCAATATGCACCTGTGGAACGCTGCAGGATGAATACCACCTGCGATCCTGCCCACAACGAGGCAAGCGATAAGGCCATCCAGGCCGCATATTTTTGGAAAGATGTGCCCTAACCTGGCCGGGACACGTTAACGAACGAACGATTATAAATAAATGTTTTATTCTGATTTTACTTGTTTATTTGATTTTTTTTTCAAATCTATTTAATAACTAAATATTCTAAAAATAGCTAAAGTCTTTAATTATTTTAAATATATTTTCGCAATTATAATATTTTGTTCATTAATGATTTAATGATTATTTTATTTTTCAATATACAGTAAATTTATTAACGAAAGAATATAGGAAATTTATCGCCACTTCTATAAATTAAATTTTAAGCAAGCGTTTTATAAAATTAAATGTTTGCTTTAGAACATGTGTCGGCCTAGTTGTGTGATATTGTATTCATTTTCTGGTATTGACTCGGGCTCGATTGCGTTTCTTCGTGATCTAAAATCGGAAATTGGTTCATGTGAACAAGACAGGGCAATACGTTAGAACAGAATATGAAATGAACCGACACTTTTACGCATTAAAACTACCCACCGAAGAACAAAGCAGATAAATTTCACACCGCACGAAATGTGTTCAAATTTATTCGGATGTATGTAAGTTCGACAGGCAGTTTTGGTGCGGGAAAATGACCATCGCATATTTGATATTCCGCTCTAACGTATTGCTCTGTCTCGTTCGGTTGAACTAACTTCCAATTTAAGTTTAGGAAGAAACGCAATTGAGCCCAATGTTAGGTTAAAATATTTTATCTGCATGATACCGAGTTCTGACATGTTCACACATTACTGACATATCTGCAATAACACAATAAATTAATAAATTAATACATATTTAGGAATCATGTTCCAAATCGTAGATACAATTAAATACCTAATGAAATTTGCAAATATCGATTGCGATTGCCTAATTGCCAGTCTTTGTCTGTTTTGAGAATGTTTCCTCGAATTAAACCACAACAGAGGGCCCCCTTGCCCCTCTCTCGCGCACTTCCCTGCTCTTCCCCCCTGAGAAAGTCAGTAATCAACGTAATCAGATTACGCCATCTTAATTAAATGCGTCGTTTTTATTCAGGGAGATATTATAATGGCGATGGAAACAAAAGAAATAGAAAGTTGCGTGCGCAGATTGTGAGTAACAAGTTGAACGCAATTTAAATTGGTTCACGGTTTAATTAGCGGCCCCCTTCTCCTTACCTCGACCTCCCCCAAACCCCCCTTCGTTTCCTCCAGACCAACCGCACCTTTTATAACGGTGGATATTAGCGAAGTTAAATGGAATAAATAATACACAGAGTGGGAAATTTAATATTTATCTGTCTACGTTTATTTGTCCATAAATTGGTTAAATAGGTATCTTGGCTAAGCAGGCTCTGGGTATCTGGCTAAAATGTATTTTACGGTAATTGGCTAAGTAGGCTCTGTGAAATTGATACCGGGAATTTTTCAATAAAACACAAAATATTGGCCTTCATATTCCTCTGCGAATTATGTTTTTATAACTTTCATGACCTCAAAATGTCTCTCGCGAAATGGCAATTTAGGTTGGTGTATTTTAAGGGCCATATATCTGATGTATGCGGCGCTTGGTCGACGACATTCGTCAAGTTTTTGGTCAAAAATCGTGTACAAGTGTTGATGTACCGGATGACGCATTATTGTGGTGTATTATAATTTGTTGTTCCACAATCAAATTATTGCCTGGCGAACAAAAAAGTCAGCTCAGGAAGGAATGCTCAGGTGCCTCTGCAGCCAGGATGGAATTCTGAGTGGACAACAGCACCACTATGGTAATATATTGCTTAACTCCATAGTACTTTTTGGCAATCCTTCTCCGCCAGCGAAATGAAGGTGGCGCTGATAGCATTGACGTTGAAACTAATAGCAGTTTATTTGGCTAACTATAAAAACATTGATAATGAATGGTTTTTCTTATAAAGGGTCGATTTATTATAAAAACCTTATAATTTAACCAATGATAACAATAATAACATTCATTTATTAGTATTATTGTTCGCATTTTTATATAGGCTGATTACTTTATAGAAATAATACTGAGAGATATACTGAACGTTAAAGTGCGTAATTATTACGCACTGAAACCTGTATAAAAAAATAAAAATTGACATCTTTATGGAAATACTATTAAAATAACTGCAGCTATGATTTAAAAATTCGTTTGTTATTATATTATTATTTTATTTCGTGGTTTGAGCACGTTTTAGAGCGCCATCTAAAGTGCGCTGACATACTGTTATACCACGAATGCCGTCATATTTGAACATAAAAGAATATTAATATTTTTTTGGACCAATGAGTGCCATCTACACGTTGCGTTTCGTAGTAGAATCCTTGCTGCCAAATTGTAGTTCGGAATTGAGCAATCTAATACGCTATGTAATCAATATATGTAGTGCTATCAACATATGTAGTGAGCTTGCAGAATAGGACATGGGAACAAAGAAGGGAGATGGGAGCAGATTTTATAGGTTTATACAAACAGCCAGCGATAAAATATATGTTTTTTGTAATGCACCGATAATAAATTAACCGCTTTTCAGTCATTTCGCAATGACCATATAATTTATCACTTGGTATTTATATTTCTACATATAATTTATCACTTGTATTTTATCCTAAAATGTGGTAGCGCATCAAATAAAATAAATATTGAAATAAAAGTTAAATTGAGTTTAATTGTTTTTGTTTCATAATTTGATAATGAAGGATGTGTCTTTCTAATAGTTCTCATTTCCTTACATTTGACACATTGAGTCAATTAAAAAATAATAATAAATAAATAAAAAATAATCCAACAAAAATGTTTACTTGAGTTTTAGGTGTCATTTAGAGAACAAATGTACTAATGTAAAGTTGACAAATATCAAAAAAAATATGCCTACTTACGTAGATTCTAACGAGGTATAAACTTATGGGTTTTTATAATATTATAATAGTTTCATTTTCATAATTATTTTTTACTATGAAGTTGTTTTTCTGCTGCTTTAAATTTTCAAATAAAGGTAACTATGATTAGATACAAAATAAAAGTATGTAATTAGGTTTTTTTATTTAAACTCAAATCATATCAGCTGTTCCTTATTTCTACCTCCTGTTCTTATGCATAGTTAGCACTTACGGTAAAAACTCCATTATATAAATATAAAAACCCCTGATTATTGCTTATTTGCCCAGTCGCTGCTGATATTTTTTAATGCATTTCTGGCTTGGTGACTTTTTAAATTTTGATTCGGCACCGACGGGTAAAACTTTTTATAAATCAAAAAGCCAAAAAGTAAAGTTGCACCAAGCAAGAAATGCATCAAAAAATAACAGCAGCGACTGGGCAAATAAGCAATAATCAGTGACTTTTCTGTTTATATAAAACAGTTTTTACCGTCAGTGCCAACTATGTGTAAGAACAGGAGATAGAAACTAAGAATAGCTGATATTATTTGAGTTTAAATAAAAATCCTAATTTTATCCTTTTATTATGTGTCTAATCATAGTCACCTTTACTTATAAATTTAAAACAGCCGAAACACAACTTCATAGTATTTTTTTTTAAAATAAAACTATTATTAAAAATCCATAGGTTCAGCGCTCGTTAGAATCTACGTAAGTAGGCATATTTTTCTGATATTGGTCTACCTTTCGTTAGTATTATTTTTTCTGTGAGTGACATTTTAAAATCAAGTAAAATTTTGGTTGGATATAAAATATTTTTTATTATTACTTTTTTATATTTACGCAATGTATCAAAATTAAAGAAAAATGGTACTATTAGAAAGGCACATCCTTCAGCATCAAATTAAGTACCAGAAATAAATAAACTCACTTTAAGTTAAATATAGAGCTAATTATGAATGATGAAATAATTACAGAACTCAGTCATATTACGGCATATAACTCAGTCAGTCATGGAACTCAGAAAAAAATACAGAAGTAGTAAATGCATTGAATAACTTCTTCGTCAGAATCGGAAGTTCGAAATCTACCGAAAGTACCAAAGCGAAAAAGGCATTAGGATTCGCTATAAGATTTTTTCAAAATTCTAAATTGTAACGCATACACGCCCCCATTTAGGCTGCTTCCAGCGCTGCTCAACTTCGCTGATCTTACGGGAAGCGGTATTTCAATGCGGCTAATGATCGCGCTACCGAAGAATCGTTCTCGTCGTCCTCCGTTCTTCACAAGGATGACCGCTCATAGGTAAGCTTATTATCGTTCTCATTAGACTGTGACGGGATTCTGTGCGGAGCGGCTACCCAACTAATTTATTTTTATTTACGTTTTGCGGGGTGGCGTCGATCGTGCGAGCGGGACGCGGCTAGCGGCTGGACCACCGCGCCGAGCGGGACAGACATCCGTCTCCACGGACGTGTATAATGAGAGATTTGGTCCCAATTAAATAAATTAGGCCCCCCCTTAAGGGACTCCGCACACACTTGAGAATGTCAGAATAAAAGGACGGGACCAAACGAGACAGGCCAGGCGCGGATCGGGGGCAGATCGCGTGTCATTAATTTTAATTTATTAAATTGCATTAATTTTAAGAGTGACTACCTACTTCGTAACTATCTACATTGACACATAATATAAAAAACGTTTTACATTTCAAAGAAGACGAAAAACATCTTTCCGAGATGTTATATTTATTGGACGGGATGGGCAATTGGATGTAGTTACCTACTCGTAAATAATATAATTAGTTACATAATGAGAAATTAATATGCATTTTTTTCAAAGCAGCATACTTAGTTCTGATCCGTCCCTGAAGGGATTCCCCAATTGAAGCGTCTACCTTGCATAGGATCGGCTTAACCAGGGTTGTCAAAAACTTGACTAGTGACTATTTTTTTTAGTAATTAAGCGAAGAATTCGTGTTTTGAGATAGAGGCAACTAATGACACCAAAGACTATCGCGGTCACTTGGAATTAGAAATAAGTTTAAAAACAATTTTATCGCGTGAATTTCGTAGCATCCAAAGTGCAATGTTGCAACCGCCATTGTCCAGGATAGACTCCTATTATTCCTGCAGTGATTATTCTCATGTAAACTCCTATGCATACTTTGGACAACATCGCCGAAACGTCTGGTGTAGCAGACTTCACGCGCTAAATTCTTTTTTTTATCTAATTTATAGGTAACTAATTTTTGTATGACAAAAGATATAGGCGTCTCAGATTTCCGCTAATGAATTGTCGGTTATATTTTGGGAGCGTGTCCTTGAGGCGTTGCCTAGCAATATATTTGAGTGCTATACTTCAGACGCTGATCAAACTACCTTACAAATAAAAAACTTTAAAATGTATAATGATACTTCATAAATAGTCTTATTATATGTTTTTTTTCTGTGTTGGTTTGCGTAGCAGCGAGATTCGAAATAAATTAATAGTTTAAAAAAAACACTAAAAACACGCTTTTATAAATGCACGTAAAAACCACATCATCAGACCTTGAAACCTAATCGTGGTCAAAGTTCATTTCAAGACTTTTCTAACAAGTCCAAACACAGCTATGATACGATGTTCCATCATGAAGGTCCAGTTTATATCTTCGGACTCCATCATCAGATCAGTTCGACAGTACCATATTATTGTATTGTCATCAGAACTAGATACAGCTGCCAATTTTCATGACGCTACGATCCTTGGAAGATGGTTAAATTAGTTACCTTAGATTCCATTACATAGTTACATACAGGTCGACATCACCTAAGCAAGTTGGAAAAGAATGAAAATGTCCCGATTTGGAGAATTAAGGTCATCCCTTGAAAGCGAGAGGGGTTTCATATTACGTAAACGGTTGGCGTGACTGCGTGCGAATGAGTGAACGGATCGACTAACCGTACGCAAGTAAGTAACTATCGTAAGATGATAGATAGATTGATAGATTTTTTATTCGAAGTAGACTTACAGTACTTTCCGAACGTCTTATGTTTCTATACATTTATGCTTTGCTTGTAGGCTTTAATATTGATTACTAAACTATATAATCAATGGCTTTACGTAATAATAATAATACGTAATAACAATAATAATAATAACACTTTACAAATGGTTTTCATAGCTATGCTACACAACAACGACTTGACCAGACCAATGTATCGCTTAAAAAATCTTCAATTTTATAATAGCCTTTAGAGCACAAAGTATCTTCAAAAATTTTTCTAAATTTAGTCTCTGGTAAAAGGGTTAGTTCCTCAGGCAAAGTGTTATAAAAGCGAACACCAAAGTTCAAAGTTCAAAGTTCAAAGTTTATTTATTCCCAAAAACCCGGTAAGGGTATAGAACTTACAATTAATAAATACATTTTTTATCACCGTCTCCAATGACAGATTTACTCAGTTTTGCTAACCTAGAGGCCGTAATGGCTAGTTTATTTTTGAACCTGGTGTTCTTATTGTGAATGTCACCCAACCTACGGAACCTGTGCAAGTTTTTGCGAACATACATTATGTTATCGAATAAATACTGACTATAAACTGTCATAATACTAATCTCGTTAAATTTCTCTTTTAGCGATGCTCGGGAGTTTAAACAATAAATGGATCGTATGGATGTGATGAAAAAACCTGTAAGATTATCTAAGAATAGCGTAATGGTAAGAGAAAAGGGATCTTACGTCCACTGAGCAAGTAGTATATTGTGTACAAATACGTAAGAATTACGCATATTAATGGCATTTTATCTATCCGTAATATTTCTGTGATGTAATCAGCCTAAATAAAAAAATGCGATAGATGTTTTAATAATTTAATGTTATTATTGCTATCATTGGTTAAGTTATTAATTTTTTATAATCAATCAGTCCTTGATAAACAAAAAACAGTCATTATCAATGTTACTAGCAAGTTAAATTGCTATTAGTTAACCGTCAATGTTATCAGCGCCACCTGCATTTCGACGTTTCAGAATGGTTGCCAAACTGTTCTATGGAGTTGAGCCATCTTATACCATATATAATCAATGGTTAAACATTACAGGCAATTCAAGATTCTCGGTAGGAAGCAGCTACTTGTTGCTCGATGGCATGTCATGCTCCGTTGCCAACCCTGCAGACTTGCCGCGACGCACGAGCGAGTCAGGGTCCTCGCGACCCGCTATGTGTGAGTATTGGCGTCATTAGCGGCAGACAGCGCTGGGCGGGCGGGCGGAAAGGGCGGAGGGCCGGGGAGGGCCTCGCGGGGCTAGGGCCGCCGTCGAGGACCTGTTTCCACAAAAATAATGAACAATACGCGGACCGCCGCGCCGCACCGCGCCGCCCGCTACTCTTCCACATCTTCGACTTTCGCTTATTAGGGGAGAGTGCTACTTTTTACCGGCCTCTTCTGTCTGCGCATCGTTAGGGACGATCGATCGACCGGGATACTGCATCATTATGAGCTGCATGGCCAGTAGGAATCCGATGACCGACATACATTTAGCTACCTACCCAAAAAATGCTTGAAAATACGGCGAATTCATCAAATACAATTTGAAATCATCAAGCTGAAAGAGATTCACTAATAGAATTAAGTACATATTCACATAAAACAAAGGGCAATATAAAAATACTTTAGTTACCTATTATAGGCAATAATAACAGGAGTTTTTCAACTTCAATTACAATTTCGTTTATTTCCAAAACAACTTATGTATATACTGTACAATTAATTGCATTGTATGAAAATTGTAATGCTTATATAGGTTATAATAATATAAGACATATGCGGTAAAAAACGTTGTAGAATAACACGATAGTCTTGCTCTGCTTCGAGCCGCCGCCAACAGTGGTGAGCAGGTTGAGACACGATCGAGGCACGTAGGCATACACTCGCCCTGGATTATATCTTGGTGATTGTGGAATTATGGACGAAATATGGTTCTATTTCCCCGTGCTACTATTGTCCCCGGCCTACCCTACATTCAAATTCTAATTCTAATTCTTTATTTTTATAATATCTGTTACAAATAAATTAAACCTAACCTAACTGGATCGCACGAGACGTCCGCACTAAAGTAGGCTCAGATTCGTATAATTAAGTACTGCCTAATGCTAAATAAAAAAATACGTTGAAGAATGCCGTGAAAAATAAAATCAAGTAAACTAAAACTTTAGTAAAAAATAAAATTTCTAACAATCTTAAAAGGTATGTGATAATCCTACTAATATTATAAACGCGAAAGTTTGTATGTATGTATGGATGTTTGTTACTCTTTCACGCAAAAACTACTGAATGGATTTTGATGAAACTTTACAATTACACATCAGAATAACACATAGGCTATAATTTATAAAGATATATGGTTTTCTATCATCATTATCACAATTTTCCATCACCACGCGGGTGAAACCGCTGGGCGAAGCTAGTAATAATATAAAGAACAAAAAGCGTGTCAATCATAAATATATGGTAGGTGAATACTAATGTGGTAGGAATGGTAAGCTAGCTAGGAATAAAGAAAATTAGTTTTTCAGTTTCTTTCCTTCCCTAGGTGATCAACCAGTGGGTTAGTCTTTTTTTGTTTATATTTATTTTTATATTTATACCTTGAGTATAAATGCCGGGTATATCCTTAGTTTTATTGAACAACGACGGTGCCAACTATAGAAAATGTCTCTGTGCATGGGTACTAATCAGTTTGGGCACTATGTGGTTACTAATTAGTTATCGCTCGTGTTATAAGGCACATTATACAGGCACATAAAGATTTTTCGCAATATGGAATCCATGTAACGCCATGCATAAGGACAACAAAAGTTTGTAGTCCATATCTAGTATTAATGTTAAACAGACGTACCCGGTAGGTTTCATACTACGTTTCACACGACCCACCTCAATACGAACTGCGCACAGAACTGTCTTTTGCCGTGCGATGGCGACTTTCAACGGACATCGACATCTTTGCGTGCGGCAAGTCGCTATTTTTCGATGCTGTCAGGTGTTCGTTGCGTCAGTAACCTATTTTATAATATTATCATAAATCATTCCCAAATTTCATTATATCACCCTATCGAATCCTAATGCTTATACTGGTGTATGTTCACGTTTGAAATAATAATTTTATTGCTGTTAGGTACTTTGTATTACATACGTTCATGCCTATAAAAACGGAATCAAAACTGTGGCCGTAGGAGTATTATACATAAAACGATTTTAATAGTATGTCATTCCGTTTAATTTTATATAAAATAAAATAAATATTAGTGAGTCATCATACACTACCGCTCCAAAGTATTTGGGCAACCACTTTTTATTGTAGGTACTGATTATATAGAAGGTATTTAGAAAATCCTGTTTTCAAGCACATTTGGGTACAAACCCGACGTGCAATTGATATAGCTCATGGGTCAAAACACCTAGTAGGCCGTAATCCCTATAATAAAGATAATGGACATTAATTAAAGTTCAGGAATAAAGGGACATTTAACAAGATCTTTGAATAATTTATATATGTCATTGTGGGTAGCCCTAATTATATTTTCGTATTAAAGCTCACTTAGGCATTGTTCGTCTCAATAAAATTATACTGGATTATAATTATAATGGAGAATGTTAACTAATTTTTATTTTTAGCTCTCCGTATTGTCTTCTAAATATAAAAAAATCGTGTGAAAAAATTATTTCGATACGTCCATTAGTTTTCGAGATATGGAATTTTAAATATAGATGCGCAACGCTATAAAAATATAGCTTCTTCCGCCGGCGCTCGCTGCGTGTGACGTCATAGTTCAACACTCGCTCAGTCCGTCGCGCGCCACCGTACAAGGTTTCATTAGAAGATTACGCTAATATCTTTTGAAATGTCTATTCCAAATAGTAGAAAATTGTGTTTTGTGCCAAAATGTAAAACCACAACCACCAATGAATCGAGAAAGTTTTTTTTTCTTGTTCCAATGGATGTCAAAATGCGAAAAAACGTTTAGTACATATGTGTCCGTTTCACCGCAATAAGTCAAATTAATTTAGTAAAATGTTATTAAAAAGAATAATTAGGTATGTTGGTATTAACATTTCACTATTTATGTATTATACAAAACTTAAAGGATTTGGTACTTGCGCTGCATTTGCTAAATTGGTTATTATATGGTATTCGTTAAATTAGATTTTCAAAATAGCTTTGGTAAGCGGCCGACAGGTATATTAACTTTTGCATTATTACTCCTCGCATTTCGGCGGCAAAAAATCACTATTATTCGAAAAATAATGGGCAACCATAAATCCATCTATTTTAGGTAGATTATCCGATTGCCCTTTTTCAAATCCTTCGTCCATTATACTGCACTTAATTAATTGAATACACTCTATGAACGTAACAGCATAATGCTCGAGCGCGCGAGCGATCGGAGTGTTGGAAATGACGTCACACAGTAGCCGGCCGCCCGAGCGCCGGATTCGATATTTACGGGGTTTTAAATGTGTGCAAAACAAAAACTACTTGGTATTTTTGAATGAAACAAAAACTAATGTATTTGTATACATATAAGCTATAATATGACGAAGTTTCAAGCGAATTTGCAGACCCAGTAACATTCTCCATTAGGGCCACCATAAATAAAATGAATAAATTCTTAACGCAATTTTTAAATTACCTTTTAAAAACTGAATTTTTAAATTACCGTTTAATAAAGTCCGATACCTTTATTATAGGGATTATGGCCTATTATGTAATAGGCGATAAAACAAATTTAATTTATGAGCTACATAAATGCACTTCGGGGAACACTCAAATATGCTTAAAATAGGATTTTAAAAATCATGTAATTAAAAAAATCTAGGAAGACTTAATCATTTTATTTTAGGTAGCCGTAATTATCATTTCCTATTGAAGTTTATTTAGACGAATAACAGCTAATTAAGCTTAATTAAAAATATAATTAGGGCTTCCTACAATAAAATAAAAAAAAATAATCTTCCCAGTATGTTTAAATGATTCTTTTATTACTGAACTTTTATTAATGTCCGATATCTTTACTATAGAACGAAATTTTATTTATCTTGGGCCTAAGTTATATAATATCCTACATGCAGGCATAAAGACCAGCCCTAGTACATCAATATTTAAGAAAAAACTGGTTTCGTGGATGCTTGGGCCTGGAACGTCTATAATATACCAAGGACTATCCACCATCTAGCTCTATTTGACTACCCCTTTGTGATTATTATTGTTATTTTCATTATTGTTATTTTATTATATATTTTTAAAAATTATTTATTTTAATATTAGGTACTTTCTTATCTGCGATTTTTAAAAAATAATAAAAAAAATGCAGCTTTTATTTATATGCGATATTTTAATTATATTATTATTTTAAATATTTTTGTATATTAGTTGCTTTTATCAAATATGTATAATATTTGGCATTATTTTGCTTATGTTTAAAATGCCTGCCCTGGAACAAGTTCTTACTTAGTTAGGCGGCATGGGACTATCATCACATATAAGCGTGACGTAACTTGCTGTGGGTATATTGATTTTAAGTTAAATTGTAATCCCTGTTTAAGTGTAGATATTAATTAGGAATTGTGTTACGCATGTTGCATATTATGTACATTACCATAAATAAAAATAAAATAAATAAATAGGGATGAGTTACCTACTAGGTAAGAGGCGCTCAAACAATTTGATTTATAAGCTATATATATGCACTTCGGGCTTGTACCCAAATGTGTTTAAAAAGCGGATTTTCTAAAAACCTTTTATATAATGAGTACAATAAAATGTGGGTGCCCAAATACTTTTGAGAGGTACTATAAGCGGAATCATCTAGAATTTGTGGAGGATGGGATAAACATATTATATTTCTACTACTTTTTGTATTAATATTTCTTACTGATGGAAATTTATCATTCAAGAGTCGGTGAGGGATCCGCCCCGTTAGTAAGTAGCGGGCTCGCGGAATGGAATGACCCTTGATAGGAACCGAAAAATGTGGTAGGAATGGCATGACTTCGGCGTGATAAAGTCGTCGCGCTCAAATGCAGATTAAATACTTCCAGATCTGCGGAACACGACCCATCGCTAGTGCAGTCAAATAAATAGTGTAAAACAACGCAGCGAACGGGACCCAACTCAACGTACACAGGTGCATACAGAAATACAAGTAAAACTACAATCTAGCTGCGATTTTTTTTCCTATTTCGTAAATACTCAAAATCAAAACTCAGTCGATCGTCAAGTCGCGCGTCGCGCCCATACGTCCCAGGCCGCTAGAGAGCGGGCCTATTGCCTGCATAGAGCATGCAGATTGAATTGGATTGTTGCAAACTGAAAGTGGCCTAATTGGTTGGCCAACAGAAATTTATTTACAGAGAAACGGAATCGCACTGCTGCATATCAAGTGAGCCGTGGCCGCTCGCAAATCGGCGCATAAAAAAGCGGCCGGCCAACGGACAACGAATAGGCAATCGATGAGCGACATCCATCATTGTGAGCAGTGCCAGAGTGCGCCTTAGATGGACTTTGATTATTATTTTACTTTACCGGCCTCCCAACTGACGAGGGAAAAATAATTGTGAACGTGCAATTTTTTGTTGAGATGAAGGCGGATATACATTTTGACAGCCCGAGATGATTAAGACAATTTCCAGACTAAAGGCTGTCTGTCTGTCTATTTGTCTGTCTGCCTGTATTCCTCCAAGATAGCCCACAAACGCTTTATCCGATTGAGCTGAAATTTGGCATGCAGGCATCATTCGGTCATGGTAAGAGTTCAAAAGATCATCGCTGAAATCGGTCCACCTGAGAGCGCGCAAGTAATACTTCGATCTCAAAATATTGGACTTGAGACTTTCGGTATATAGGTGCCTTGTTGGTTCGAAATCACACTGTGAAATTTTGGTTTGAATATCTCGTATACAAGCTACACAAATAATATTTAAAATCTGCCATATTAAATAACATACTACATCATCAAAAAATATATACCACTTTAATACGAAGTAAAATACCACTACTTATTATTCTACGAATTGGAGCGTGGTGAGGAGGTTGGGTTGGCGCGGGGGGAGGGGGGAGGGGCTTGTCTACTTGTCGGGAAAGACTTGGGGTGACACAACCGATTTTTTATTCATTTGACAATACATATCCAGGGTAGACCAGGAACTATAGAAACAAGGGGGACAATTGAAATAATGGGAAAAACGATTAAAAATCTAATGTTCTACGTCAAAGCGATATTTGATATGAGGCACCACGAGACAATCCCCCGCTCTATAGAAACAGTACTGCTTCCAGACTCCCCCGACTGTTAGTCAGAGTGCACAGATTGGCTTACGCCGCACGGTGCGCAGACCTTCCAGGAGCGCCAGAGGTTGATTCCTAGGGGAAACTAGCCCTAAGGCCAGAGTCCTACCCGGGCTCGCACTTCATGCGTGGAGGTCGCCGGATGGGTGTTGACCCGTGAGTGTAACCAACCCTGAACAGAATGGGTCTTCGTGGCCAACTCAGCAAGGGCCCATTAGCTCCCAAAACTATAACTACAATACTATAACAAATTACGCATAGAGATTACGCGCGGGATTGCGAAGGTGGGCTGTCAGCGAATGCGATTGCATAATAGAAAGAGATAGCTGCAAATATAAATATTGTTAAACTTGAACAAAATAATCTGTTACGATAAGGTCCTCATAGGAATTTATCGAATTATTTTATTTCTATTACCTACTATACATTTGACCCAGTCACGTGAGTCCCGAGAGAGAGTATTTTTCCCGCCAACTTTCCGCCAATTACCTACCGTATTTAGACGTCGCACAATGACACTTTATTCACCAAAACACGAAATAAAACAAATTTATGTGATTAACAGCATTTATTTATTGAATACCTAACATTTTCATTAATATAAAACGTTATTTTTATTATCGATCTTACTTGACCTACGTATATATTTACAAAAATATTATTTTATTTTTATTTTTGCAATATGCTAACGCCTTCTTTGAAAATTAATACGATTTCTTTATCATCCCCGTAGATATATCAAAAGATCTGATGATTTTAAAAATACATTAAATATGTCATTTGTAGAAACTAGAACATCTTCTAGAAAAGTTACATATATACTATTTAGGCTTCCTGAGCTTCCCTTAGTAATAAACAATGGTAACAAATTTTGTGCACTGTGGGTGCTATTGATACCAGGAGTATTGATACCAGGAGTATTTTTCAATGCACAATTGGGCTGCTTTTAAGGCAACTTTTGATTGATTACGTTCGATTGACGATGGCCAGAAGCTATAGGGGCTGCATTTTACGAATTCGTACAAGTAAAACATGCTTCTAAGCACGGGGATTAATTTGTAGTGTTCTTGGTGCCGACGTTGGGTCTTATGAAACGTGTAATTATTAGTATAAATGTTTAAGAAGTGGTGGTTTCGATCTTAGTGACCAGCCGGGCCCTGGGCTGTCTCGAAAGTTTGAAGATGTGGAATCGCAAGCTCTACTGGATGAAATGCAACTCGACGTAATTGCAACAAGTGCTTGCAGCTCACTTAGGTACTCACCCCGCTAATACCCCGACAGGTATTATTATACAGCTAGGGATTTGCAATATTATTCGTGACCGAAATGAAATATCTATTATGTACTGCTTGATTTCGGGTTTTAGCCATTTTTTTTTACCTATTATATAAAACCCCATTGTGCGTCGCTGGGTGACGCGCGACGCGGGCGAGTCGCGCGCGTCGTTTGTCGCGCGGCAAAATCGCGGAGCGACAGCGAAATTGTCACGTGACCGTGCCGTTTTGCATATTGAATTAGGCGTCGCGAAAAATGCACGCGCGAAAAATATGCCTAATAAATAATAAAGCTCTCGATTGTTCGATCGGTTACACAATATCAGTGGCGCTGCGACGGAAAAATGAAAAAAATGAATGAATAAAAAATGGGGTGTTGCGGAGGGGGAGGGAGATAGGTGATGTGAAGGGAGATAGCGAGGTTTTTTATACTAATTGCGCGTTTGAAATGGTGTTGTTGAAAAACACACCAGGTCTCGCTGATTGACTGTGGTTCTTTAATTGCCATATTTTTGGCGGGTCCTTTTTATGTTCGCCATGAACAAATAAATACACGAATGATTAGATTTTCATCATTTATCAGCAGCGTTGCTAGGTTACGCCAAATTTTGCTATTTTGTCTAGGTACCAAATCGTAGTAGGGCCCACATCGGTGACCCAAAAATGGCTTGTGGCTACTATTTTCATAATTTTCCAACACATTAGATTTTTATCATTTATCAGCAGCGTTGCCAGGTTACGCGAATTTTTTCTATTTAGTCTAGGTACGTATGACCTCACCACGGCGACTTAAAAAGCTTGTGGCTATTATTTTCATAATTTTTCAGCACATTGGATTTTCATAATTTATCAGCAGCTTTGCCAGATTACGCGAAATTTCTCTATTTAGTCTAGGTACGTATGGACCCCACATCGCCGACTTTCAAAAGCTTATGGTTACTACCTCTCTGGCCTTTTTCGACTAAGTATATAAATTCTTGGAAAAAAAATACAAATTTGAAAACGTATGATACGATATTAACATTATTATAACTGTAGCTGAATAAGGTGCTTATTTTATCGTAAGCGTCAACGCATGGTAATACAAATTGCTATAGAAACCAATAAAAACTTTAATTTTACGGTTTATAAGGACAAAGAAGTTGTCTATTCGTTATAGGTAAGTGTATGTATGTATGTTAATATTATAGAACGCGTATAATAGTGTTGATGTCGTTCAAAGTCTGGAAACTAACAATAAGACAAACTTGAACACTAACAATGTGAAGGTTAGGGCAGTGATGGAGTAGGTCATATCAGTACTGTGTCAGATATTCGCATCCGCCTCCACGGAATATCCGCGTTTGATAAAATATCCGCATCCGCATACGCATTCGCTGCGAAAATATACTGAACGATACAAGTTCTTTCAATCAATGATATATTTTACATGTCAAGCGATGTGCATGGTTACGTTGTCCTGCAGGAATGTCGCGCGGATGGCTTTGGTAGCGACAACCGTTCGACACCTAAACGCGCTAATGTCGAAAGCACCGAGTCTAGATATATCTCAGTTAACTATTTTGAAATTTCGCCTTAAGCGTTTGTCGTGATGATTACCAACAAGTCGCAGGGGCATTGAGGGGTGTCAATTACAACGGTATAACCCGTCACATCAGGGAGTTATATCGATATTGAGCCTGTCCGTCTCCCATGGATTGAACGTAAAAGACTTAGTGGACAGCACAAACTACGCCAACAGCCTTCACAAGTCCAACGCCTAAGCGCGAGACACTGCACCTAGCGGGCAAACCTAACGCCCTTACTACCAGATTTGGGCAGATTTCTCCATCCTACAATCTAGTCATAGATTAGAGGTCACTTGCGCGGCCTCTACCTGACGTTAGCGATAATTCAGTTCAAAATTTGCCCATCAAAATAACACGGGATCGGGTGGCCATAGGATCGTTTCAAGGATATATGGCGTCGGGTAGACAACTACCCCCGCTTAGGAAATGTACGTTTCTAGGTTTCCCCGTTTATTCATACAGTGCACAGTCGATTGGCTAATGACGCACGGCGCGCAAACCGCCCAGTTCTCACCAAGGTGCTCCCCCGAATCGAAGCCTCCCATCTTAACTGTCCACGACTGTAGATTACAGCCGCAGGCAGAGTTCAAGTCGGCCCTTCCAGGTTAGTCCGTCTTCGAGGAGGATACCGGATGGGAACTGAACCATGAGTTGAGTCGACCTAGGAAACACAGACAGGCCATCTGGCCCAAGCTTGCCAGAGCCGTTTAGAACCAAGTCGCGGAAGCAGTTGTCAAAAAGGCCGGCGTTGGCCGGCGGGAGGAGTGTTCTTCGCACGGTCAGTTTTATGTTTCCTGTTCCCGAATAAGCCGGTCATCTGATCTTTACACTTTGACACCAGCGGCGAAGTCCAAGAACGTGATCTCTAAGAAAGCCCTTCCTAAATTGTAAATTTTCCGCATTTCCGTTCTATCTTTTTCATCCTACCTCTATCTCCAGATCCAACCTTCATAAAGTTGAGCTATATAGTATGGTTTACTGGATATATTTACGTTTCTTAGATACTCGTAAATCACACTGATTCCCGCGTGAAGCAAGAGTATTATTCTATTATTATTATTATATAAGATATCATTATGATTATATTATAATTTTATCTATTTAATACATGCATATGTAAGTATATAAATAGCTGCTTATATCAAAATAACACCTTAGGCTATTTTAATCTGTTCAGTTGTTTCATAAATACCTGAATAAAACAAAAATAAATCAAATAACGCATGAAGGCACTAGATAGAGACACTTCTGCAGGGTGGTTTTATAACTTTGGCGTTATCTATTGCCTTTTTTGCCCTGATTTACCAAACTAAGACCGGTTATAGTTCGCGGCTACAACGCCAAACTATAAAATTACCCTGCTGGAATGGCATTCGAAAAGAGAAAGACGGAATTTCGGAAATCTCGCGACATCCACGCAGGGTTACATTTATAACCCAGAGGTGGAATTTATATGCTGGAAAAGAAGAATCTCGTTTCAGAATTCACTGATCCGAGCAGCATAATCAGAAAAGAAATGAAATTAAAAAAAATAGTTATCAAATGTAATATTGAAATTCATTAATAACGAATGTTCCGCCGCTATATTGAAAGTTCACGGCAGAGCTTCGGATATTAATAAAAATAGGGCGGCAAAAAACGCTGTTCCCTGATTCCTGAAATATGAGAACTTTCGTAATTAAAACCGTTGACGAAAAATTCTTCCTGTGCGACTTTTTCATTAGGTATCGGAAAATTTAGAGATAAATGGAAATACCTGACGTGTCATAAATGAAACTTTCCACGAATTTTAATTAGGGTTCATTAATGTTGCGGGTCGTATTACGGTCGGGCGAAGAGAGGTATATTGGGTTCGGTTACTCTAAATATGATTAGGTAATTATCTATACTGCAAGAATATTTGTTTATGGCAGGCTATTACTACAAAGTATCCATTAATAATCTAATCAACTATCTTTAAATATATGTGCGCTCGCTGTTTCAGCGTGTCTCAAATAGTAATAAACACGAATACAGTCATATCCAATTTAGTCTGGGATAACCTCAGAATCTTTCCCATAAACATGGCAACTCTCGCGTGGGTACCAGGATATAGCAATGCGCAGGGAAATGAGGAACCAAATGCCCTGGCCAGAGAAAGATCTTAAAAACCTTTCCTGGAACCAGAAGCATATCAGACTGTCTCTTAAAATTGGCCACCAAAATGTGGCTAGATAGAGAACAGGAAATCTACTGGCGAAATGCGACCGGAATGAGGCAATCTAAAGCCCCTATGAAGCCGGACTTCGCAAATAGATATAATGTACTGTTAAAACTGTACAAACCTCACAACCATCAGAAAGAGGACAGATTTTCCTTGCAGGAAATGTCGAGAGGAAGATGCGACTGCTCTACATATATTGTGCAAGTGTCGCGCTCTAGCCAACTTAGGTCTAAAACTATTAGGAGTCCCTTTTCCAAATCATAACGAACTGCTTACGGTGCTAAACTGTAATTTCAGGTTACTGCTCCGACTCTTTCAGGAGAGTTGACTACTGGGCGCGGATCGAGGACCCTCAAAACCAGCATGAGCGTCTCACAGCTTAGAGACCTGGGACGGCTAAATGCATCTCCTCAGGCTACACCCTCAGCCGCCGCCCCCAGGATTCAAAGAGAAGAGAAGAAGAGCAGATGGCCGACAAACAGATGGGCATACGCCTCTCCAATCACTCTCAATCCGGATCGGTTGTCCGTTTTCCTCAACCAGGCTGGTCCAGCTGTCTCCTTAATGTCATCAGACCATCGGGCCGGTGGTCTGCCCACGCTTCTTCTGCCTAGGCGGGGTCTCCACTCCAAAACGAGCTTGCTCCACCGTTCGTCGTGTCATCGGGCCACGTTGCCGGCCCAAGCCCATTTTAGCTTGGCCATTCTTTGACCCACGTACACCACCTTCGTGCGCTGGCTCATGAGCTCGTTTCGGACTCGATCGCGCAACGATATGCCGAGCATGACTCGCTCCATGTTACGCTGCACCAACTTAAGCTCGTGGATCATCCCAGCAGTCAGTGCCCATGTCTCACAAGCATACGTCATAGCCGGTAACACGCACTGATTAAACACCTTTGTCTTGAGCGATTGGGGAATTCTGGACTTCAGCACGAAGCTCAGCTTCCCGAAGTCTGCCCATCCCAATTGTTTTCTTCGCTTTATCTCTGCCATCATCGAGTCCCGTCCGAGCTTTATCACCTGTCCTAGGTATGTGTACTCTTGCGCCTGCTCCAGTGGTTGTCCATTCAATGACATGGGATTCGGTGTGAGATCGGCTTTCGCCATAACCTTTGTCTTGTCCATGTTCATCTTAAGACCCGTTCGCAGGGACGCGAATTAATGTATTACCTATATATGCCCCTAATTCTCTAACTATGACATAATAATAATAAAGAAATAGAAGTCTTCACCTAATTTTGGTAGAGTAGATTATCAATCATTTATCTGTAGTTACAAAATGCAAATTAATGATTGTTTATACAGGCTGTTGGGGATCAGAATCGGAATCACCCCAAAAAAGGATGATTTTTAGCTAACAAAATTTAGTTTGGTACGAGATTTACTTTTACAGGCATGACAAGTTTTGACATGTATCTAAGTATTCGACATGAAAATACATTTTTTTTATTCAGGCATTGGTTATCGAGGAAAAGGAAAAGAATACCAATTATTTTTTGCTCTGCAGCGAAGGGTTAAATCAAGAAAAGCTAGATATTATTTTCAACTTAGGTTTTCATTAAGAATAATCTCGTTTCAACAAAAATATCCTAAGTTAAGTAAATTTTTCGGTTTTACTCGTTTACTTTGATGTTCAGAATTACCCATTGAAAAATCGTTTTTATATTTCCAGAATCTTCCCAACGCAATTGTGAAATATATAAATTAATAAGCTCTCTAATTCGAATTCCCAAACAATTTTGTAGTCATACAATACTTTTAAACAGGTCATTATTAACGAATTACATGCATAAATGTATTAATTTAAATATTTACGCTTATTTCTACATACCTACCTTAAAATTCATATACCTGGGTGTGAGTGCCGTTATACGCGCATCAAGTTCATCATCCTACGATGAAACAGACATTGGTGTTGGGTTGCACTTGGCCTCATCGATCGATTTCTCGTAGGGATCAATCATTCCAAGAAGAATTCTTTATCCTGTTTTCGACCGACGACGAAACTTAAATCCAGGCCTTTTTATAGCAATCAGCCCCGTTATGAACGGGCTTTTTTTGTAATATAATTATAATATATGTTTTATGTCGACCGATAATATTAAACTATTTTTTCATTCAAATATTAAAATTTCATTCCAATATGAAAGGCCGCTGTTTCTATCCGATAAAAATAATTTAATGCAGCTGGGGCATTTATAACGCGTTCAAATGCGGCCTACCATTGATAAATGAAAAATGTTTTCAAAGTCGACCTGAAAATGTGACAATGTATTTTCATTTTAGTCGACGCTAATAGACGAATAGATTAATTTATTTGGCTTATATTATGATATATTTTGTTAACGAGACTGAATATTCGAAATCAATTTATACGAAGTAAAATTTCAATATTAGGTAGATATGGCTTTAGTCAGTACTTTATAATGGTTATAATTCATACAATTGCAATGTCAGTTGAAAATAAGCGGGTTGGCTGTCATCTCACAAATTTCAGAAATTGGTCTCTTGGAATCACTTTTTTTTAACAATTCGTTGGTATCTTTGGTGGATAATTTAGATGGATATTATATTGGGCTGTAAAACACCTGGCCGACATAAATCTGTGAATCTTTGTTTATTTCGCAAAACTACAGTTTGCTCTTTGTGGACAAGCGCGTTATCAGTGCTGTGCGTTTTTTTATCCATTTGAGGTTTATTCTACCAAATGCCGAAAATCAATGAAGTTAGTGTGCATCAAGGCTTAGGATTGCAGTTATAAAACGAACAAGGCAAGTCACAAGTTAAAATTGCTAAAATTGCTGAGGCAAATAATGTTTTTTCCTGATGATTTTTATTTGTCTGATATAAACACTGGTTAAATCATATTACTAAAAAGAGTTTGCTGTAAATAAAATTTATTTTTATTAAGGTTGAACTGTCTTTATACTTGTTTTGAACAGGTTTATGGCATCAGGTTGTGTGTGTCATCGTGCGGCGTCAGTCAAACTGTGCACTTCGGCGAATAACCGGGAGAAGGGGAGGGGGGGGGGGGGGGTCCGGAAATGATCTTATACGTTTCCTAAGCAGCGGTGGTGGTCGTTGATCTGATGTAAGCTACTCTTGAAACGACCTGTTAGCCACTAGATCCCGAGTGATAGACGTGCAAAGGACGCCACGGTCCGCGATAAATTCACAGTTGAAAGAAAGATTACATATCTTTATACCTTCCTGGGGTGACGTATTCACCAGTATTAGCTGAAACAAACTGCTCGTTTATGGGATCTGCTCCCATCGAATAGCCGAGCTGCTCGTTCATTTATCTTTTTCAAAAAGTCATTGAAAGAAAATTTTCTTTCCAGTCAAATATAAATTATACTAACCTACCCTGCTCTATTCTTCTCCTTTTATATTCCTTTGTCATATTGCTGATGTTATATATAGTAAAACCATTGTATCAGATAGGCATATAATATATAATACTACCTATGATCTATATATATATATATATATATATATATATATATATATATATATATATATATATATATATATATATATATATATATATATATATATATATATATATATATATATATATATATATATATATATATATATATATATATATATATATATATATATATATATATATATATATATATATATATATATATATATATATATAAATGAATGTTTGTCTGTGTGTCCGCTATGGACTACTAAACCGCTTGACCGATTTTGATGAAATTTTGAGGGAAATTTTAGATTAGTTTGGAGATGGTTCCTGTGAAGTTTGGTGCCGATCGAACCAAAGGAAAATTTTTAGTGTCCTCAATAAAACCAAAATTCTTCTTTTTTTTAAAGCGGCGGATTTGAGTTTCGAATGCGACCGCGAAGACAGGAGTGAGTTCTCCTTTTTTTTAAAGTCGAATGAATTTTAAAGCGGCGAATTTGAATTTCGAATGCGACCGCGAAGACAGGAGTGAGTTCTTCTTTTTTTTATAGTCGAATGATTTTTAAAGCGGCGAATTTGAATTTCGAATGCGACCGTGAAGACAGGAGTGAGTTCTTCTTTTTTTTATAGTCGAATGAATTTTAAAGCGTCGATTTTGAATTTCGAATGCGACCGATTTGGCGTAGCAACGCGTGCAGGGTACAGCTAGTATATTATATAACTTAATATGTACTACTTGCAGCCACCTTACTCTATAGTACGGCCAAAATGAACGTGCCCCTGGAGTCATAAATCATTAGGCCGGACCTCTCGCTCACACTCGCTGTCTTTCGCTCGCACTATGGGGATGCGTGTTTTAAAAATAATAATAGCAGTATCGATGGATTATCGATGTATCGATGGAATATCGATGGATTATGATGGATCGATGGCTGGATCGATATAGATGCCAAGATATTATAGATTATGATGAAAATTTTCGATGGATTTATTTGTAATAAATGGTTTAGTTAGTTTTAAACTCATTTATTAAGAAAAATTTTCGTAAATACAAACTAACGTATACATGCAACAATAAAGTGAAATAAAAGTGTAAAGAATATAAAAAAAATATTTACATTAACCTAAATCTTATCTTAAAATGTAACATGAAACTAAGTACTAAATATTACAAATTACATTTTAACAAAAAATACAATTATAGGTTGGTCAGGCTAAACAAATATATATTAAAAAAGCTATATTCTACTCGTCATCTGAACTGCTGTCGCTGCTATCTTGTAGATTTATAACCAAACGGTGCTGGTCTCTGTAAATATATTTTTCAAAATCAGCTCTTTGCAGATCTTCCGCGTGTTTAACACACTTGGCCCAATTTTCCTGTGTAATATTTTCGACGGCTTCGTGAAACAATTTCTCGACATCTGCTAAATTAAACGTATTGTTCTTCGAAGCGACTTCTCCTTTAACCTGAGCCCAGATGAGCTCAATAGGATTATATTGACAGTGGTATGGTGGTAAGCGTATCAATTCGTGTCCTAATTCGTTTGCCAATTGATCCAAAGCAGACACTTTCGAAGGATTACTTGCTTTCACCTTACGTATTAACTCCTCTACAATCTCGACTTTTAAAAAACGTTTGAACCACTCCATATATGTGTCACCATTCATTTCTGTATGATAGTCTAAGTTCTTAGATTTCACCGCTCTAAACAACAATTTAGCCTCTGGAACAAAACCAGTCTTTGTAGACCCAACATGACAAAGAATAAGCCTAGATCCTTTTCCGTTTTTCTGGTTCCTGAATCCGCCTTCATCGTTTTTGTCGTGCCACATACGTCTTCTTAAATGATTCTGGTTAACCCAGGTCTCATCGAGGTAAAATCGGGATCGAGAATCATTGGTGGTAATTAAGTTGTGCATTTTTCTTAAAAACTCCATTCTGGCACACAATGTCACTCCTTTCCATTAAATATTTCCGTCCGTCGTCTTCATTTCGATATTTGTAACCTATACTCTGCAAAATGGTTTTCATGGAACTTTTCCCGCATTTAAATTCAGGTATGGCATCCTTGAATTTGTTGAGTATATTATCCACTGTAGGATATTCTCCGTTATCATAATATGATGTGATGATACGTCTCAGCACATCGATGTCGAAGTTATCTAAATTGGTTACAGTTGCCGGCTTAAACGTCTCTCTTGGTGTAGTAGGAAGCCCTGATTGTAAAACTTCTTGTTTTATTTTTTTGACAGTCCGCAAAGATACTCCACAAATTGACGCCGTCATTTCTTGAGGTTTATTAAGATTGATGACAGAAATTTTTGCATGGTTTCTTTTACGTTCGTCAAAAAATGTCAAAACGTTATGGATAAGACACCGAGTTTGTATGTTAATATCGCCCTTCAACTTTAGTAAATCCACGTTACAAAATAATGTCCCCATTGAGGGTTGTAAATCCTCCTTAGTTGCACTGTTAGAAATTATACTGCACCGCATTGCTCGACAGACACTCTAGACACTACTCTAACTGACTGCCGGCAAACTACAATTGATCACAGAGCTACATTTAATTAGGTGACAATGACACAAATGCTTGAATTTGGTCGTTAAATATTTTGCAATCGCTACTTTTATCTATCAGAATATTTCAATCCATCAGTTATGTATTTCGCAAGACTGTAATGTTTTGGCTTAGTCATTATTGATTTCTCTTGAATTCCCTTTATTCCCTGAAAGCTTATTATAATGATAGTGATGAAAGCGACACGAAGAATTTCACTTTTAATGCCATTTAAAATAACAAACCAAGATACTCCACATTTTAAAAAAAGTGGTTAAAAAAACGATTTCTTTAAAAAAAATCCCGATGTATTTTTGTACGACATTCTAAATAATAAATATTTTTCATTTTGTTCGGCAACATTATAGGGAATTCAATAATGTAAGAAGTATAAATGTAAGCAACGATACAATGTCTACGCAACTACATATAAGTTTTTAAGAGAATAAATTATTTTATTTGATTTGAGTAAATTATCGATAAGCAACGTCGACTTGTTGGAATCCTTACGCGCGTCGTCCGGCCTAATTGCTTTATGACTCCAGGTGCACCTTCATATTGGCCCTACAATAGCCGTGTTCTCTAATGGTTGGCTGGAAGAAACTACAGTTATTTTTATTTTAATATTTTATTTTACTTTATTTTCCGAAAAACTTACAGCGTTTTATACTTAATATTTAAACAAATTAAACAAAACTAAGGTCAATTAAAAGTTTTTACTTTAAAACTAGACATATTGTTACGGCGCAAAAAAGAAAATACACTTTTTTACGTAACATTTTGAGGAATGGGATAAGAAAGCCACATTAATTTAATAGATATATTTAACTAATTACATTAAATAAATTTCTTAAATGTAAATAATGTTGTGTTGTGTAGTGGCGGAACAATAATTTTGAATTTCGCGCGGTTTGAGTGTCCAACTCTACCGGCAGACGGACAGCGGAAATGGCGGCTACATAGAAGCCGGAAGCGGAGTAAAAGAAGATGGTGGGGATGAAGACGCGTGTCTGTGTGGCGTATCGATCAATTAGTAAAATAAAAGTTTAAATCAAGTAAAGAACGCATTTAATTCATTCACCACAATTGATTAAATAATATGATAATATAAATAATAAGGTGGAATAAGAATATTTTTTATTAAATATAGGTAATATAAATAGGTTTAACGTACATAATCATATACTTATAATGTAATATGTATAATAATAATTATTACGATAATTAACAGCACTTGATGAAGAAATAATAATCAAGCCGAAGGCTGTGAATCGTATTTATGATATGTTCGAAGCGTGTATTTGATTTGATGATACATTAAATATATCCAAACCTTAAAGTTTAATATTGTACGATTTAGGTTATTAGTGGAGTTTGCATATGAAATATTCCAACCAAAATTCTCAATGTGATTTCGACCCAACAAGGCATCTGTGTACCAAAAAGTCTTTACGTCCAATATTTTGAGATTGAAATATAGCTAGGTGGTCAGATTTTATGTCCCTCAATGACCAAATAATGCCAGCATCCAAAATTTCAGCACAATCGGATTAAGCGTTTGGGCGCTATCGTGCAGGAATACACACAGGCCCGGGGGCATAGTGCTTAGGTCGCCTGATCTTACTTTGTAAGGTCCAGGGTTCGATTCCCGGCTGGGTTACCATTTTCTGTTGCGATAAAATTAATAGAATTGCATTTAAATTCAGTCGATTGAATGCAATAACAAGGCACACACTTACAACACATATGTTACATGCACACATACATATAAACACTTCATAGTAGGGTTGGTTGGAAGAGATTGTCGTATGACAATAAACCCGCCCATTGTGAAACTTCATGATAAATAGTATAAACAATCAAACAAACAAACGGGCACACAGCGTATACACAGGCACACAGGCACAAGCGCTCTATAAAAGTACATATTTTGAATATACCGAGGGTCAATTCTAATTGACCCCCGGTAGATCTCGTAAGTCTCGAGTCTTATTATTTGGGATTTGGTAACAGATTCTGCTAACAGTGCAATAAAGATTGTGTAATATTGGAATAGTCCATATATTGGAATAATAATGATAGTAATAGTAATGGAGTACAGTAATATAATATTATCAATAGTAAAATTATAATAATAGTCTATAGTAGAATAATAGTTATAATCTAGAACCTAGAAAAATAATTAACGATTTGGAATCATCTGTAAGGTTAATTATGTTTGGGAAATAAATAAATAATAAAGTGCGATAAAGATTTACAAACAAACAATCAAACCATCGTCATAAAAAGCAGATAAACATCAAACTGTCAAACAGCAAAATAGTAATATGAAACACTTACACTTCGTAACATTCATTTTGCCTTTCGAAATAATACAAGCTAGTGAGCTCGTATTGACCACCGCGTGCCTCTTCGCCGATCGAAAGCTCGATGAAATGTTTCGTAAATCCGGGCATTGGTACGCGAATACCTCGCCAAACTGCGTAAATCTCTCGGGCACCGAACACCTAACAGCTAATGACCACTTCAATAAGGCAGTTTATATTAGCTTAGCGTAAAACCGGCAATTTCGGCAGTGATTTCTGCGGAGCTGCTATAGTCAGGATCAAATTGAAAGCCAGGAGCTAATAAACGCGGTACAGCTACGGCTCTATAACCAGTAATTACTGTTATTACGGTAATAGCAGCACATGCCAATGAGTGCGTCCGCGTTAGTAGAGTAGCTCATAATCAAATGCGATACGATGATATTATAGTGTTGATACAACTCGGTAATGATGGCCGGCAGAGGAAGTGTTACTATTAACTCCTTAAACCTTCGTATTCGCGGTTGTTTGCAGTGCAGCGATCCTATATAATAAGCAGGATAATTGTATTCTTTCGTCAAGCAAAACTCGATTATCCTTGGCCACATCGTAAATAACAAGCTGAAATGAAATGGGAATGACCACAACGATGATATTCATTTCGAATTCACGTTCTCTTTCTTACATAATAATGCGCGTAGGCGTTCGAAAGGGATACATATATTCTGTGTTATTCGCTGCTGGCTGCCGAATTATTAAAATTGTAAATCGAATTTTTCAGCGATTAAAATTTTGAAGCCATTCACGACGTCGGTCCAAATTGTACGGTTGACAACGTTAGGCAACATTCTGAAAATGAGAATAAACTCTACTAATACGGACATGATCCCTTTCTAGCATAATGAAGTAAGTAGGTGCACGAAAGAGACCAATAGGTTCCACGTGATACGCCACCTGGCCGCTCCGCTTCCGGTTTTGTTAAGATGGCTAACTAATATACTAGTAATATACCAACCAATATAGTATAATATACCTGCATAATATAGTGATATTCATAGTAATATACCAAACAAAAACGCTTGAAACAATTTCATATGCAATTTGAAGTTGAAGTGTGGGGAGGGGGGGGAGGAGATAAAGGGGGGTAGGGGGTTGGGGGTTGGTGGGCTGAGGGAGAAAGAACGGACGGGAGGACGGGTAATCGGAGGGGGGGGGGGGGGTAGGGGGTTGGCGTGCGAGGGGGTTGGCGTGCGAGGGGGTTGTTTGCTTGCAGGAAAGTCTTCAAGGTGACACAACCGATTTTTTTTCTATCGTATGCATATAGTTGCATATTTCGTATATCATAATTCTCGGCATTAAAGCTATTACTCCTGACGTAGAACACTTTGACATTTCATTAACTTAAACTGAAAAAAATAAAAACCATGAAAAACTGTAAAATTTCTATGAAGGAATCATTAACTCCTTATCTATCGTGCGTGTGGGAAATACATTTTCCAACAAGTGAGTCGCATTTTTTTCTGAAATCTACCAACATTCATTAAGAGAAAAAAAATATATTTATTTTCTCGAAAACAATGCGACAAAAACCCGTATTTAAATCCGTTTTAGACTGGTGATGTGGTGATAACGGGGTATCGCCAAAGGCTGATGAAGAGCTTGATCTATGACCCAATGATCCAGTGATCTCACACAAGACACTTCTTTGAAAATTAGTTTTGACAAACTTCTGACGTTCTGAATTTCAGTTAAAGATTCATAACGCTTTCCCGTGAAGCTTTAAAGGGGCTGCTCTTTTTTACTACATCTTACGAAATTGGATTTGCCGCAATGGCAGGAATAAGAACGGAACAAGCTAACAATTAAATATTAAATTCATTCAATTTATAACTGACCAAATTTGAGGTGTACGTCAACGCCGTCATAAACAAAAATCGAAAGCAAGCGCATTCTTTAGACACATCTTACTATGGGCATTAAAATGACTTGATTAAAATAATGTATTTATTTGAAATGTTATTCAATTTTAAGCTGTGAAATAGAATATTGAAACGTTTTTAATCATTTAACACCCTTAAGCCGGTATTTTATAATCACAATATCTTCTTGCAGCAGACAATATGGGGGCATTAAATAGCAGTTCGAGGTAGTCAGGGCAAGAATGGAGAGAGAGGATATGTGGTTGAAATCCTAAGAGGGCTGAAAAACTTTTAGAGTAAAATTCTTTTATAACAGTTGATCTGTCCAATAAAAGTACCCCTGCGGCACAAACGGGTGGTTGCCGCCCCTCCCCCTTATGAAGCAGCAGTTTGGGTCGCGGTGGGTTGGAAAATTCTTCTTCTCCGTCGCTCCCTCATTATTGAGGATCGTGGCCACTAGAAAACAGTTTGCCTACGAGGCTTCTCCACTTTGACCTGATTTCTGCTTGGCGGGTCGCAGACTGTATTGACCCTTTTGTAAGTTCTTTTATGAGGTCGTTCCATCTGGCCGGTGATTTGCCTCTACTTCTTCTTTTCTCCACTTGACCTCCGGTAAGCATTTTATCCAGATTCTCCGGGATTCTCCTGGCAACATGACCAAAGTACTGCAGGACCAAGTAGTCTATTAGTCAGTACTACTCAAACGTCAGTACTACTAAAAAAACAAAGGCTATATATTTCGTATGCCCAGATACAGGCTGTTCGGTCTAGTTGGGCATTCGTCTAGAATGATCGTATAGGATGTATTCATTTTCTTATTACTTATATAAATAATTACAAATCATATCTGTACGATCTCACTGTTAACTCTATACTATTTTCTTAAAAAAAAAAAAAAAAAAAAAAAAAAACCTTTCTCATCGGGAGAGCCTCACTTGGATGCTCAGGTGGAGAGCCTCAATTGGATGCTCAGGTGGAGAGCCTTACTTGGATGATCAGGTGGAGAGCCTCACTCGGATGCTCAGATGGAGAGCCTCAATTGGATGCTGAGTTCTTTAAGGGTATATTTGATGCTCCGGCGTGCTGTCCATGGAATTCCTAGCATTTTACGCCAATCTCCAGTGCATCGATTTTGACGCGTATCCGAGCCTTCAGGGTCCAGGTCTCCGATGCATATATAAATATCGAGAAAATCATAGCAAAAACCAGCCTGACCTTAGTCCGTTTACTAAAACCCCGATTCTTCCGCAGCCACTATAGTTTGCGGATAGCTGACCTTGCCATCTGGCTTTTGCGCGAGACCTCATTCTCGCAGTTTCCGTCGTTGCATATCATGGAGGTTAGAAAGACAATATCTTTTTCAGCCCGGTCCACAAATATGAGTTTGGTCTTGCTGCGGTTCATGTGCAGTCGATATTCCAAAATTAAAAAAATACTACATTAAATTACATTGGTAAGTACTATGTTCTTTTTATTGTAAACTATTTCGAAATGCATTTTTAAATGATTTTAGCCAAATGGATCTCTTGAAAATATCAATTCAATGTTTTTAATCGCCTTTATTTTATCAGGCAATTTATTAAAAAAATTAAGTCCTATGTAGCGACTAGTCTCCTGAAACGTGGCCATACTTAGTATTATTAGTTGGAGGTAAGGAATTTTATTCCTGGTGTCATGCTGATATACTTCCTCATGTGATATTGCCGAGCTCTTATCGCAATAGAATTAGCAAAGAGCTTTTTCAATATCCCTAGTTTTTGATTCTGTTTGCATTCTGTTTTCCTGAAAATTGCATGCCAAGCGATAACTTAAACTAATGCCATCACTGTTCTTCAATTATTGCAGTTATTCCGCACTGTGGTAGTTTATTTTTTTTCCACGGGGGAGGGAGAAAAGTGCCGCCGCGCCGGCCACATTTCGGGTTGGAAATAATTCATAGCGGAGGCCTGCCGAAATTGGGAAATTTCGTACGCGCCCTTTCGCTTTTTCCGACGGATGGAGCCGCCACTGCAGCCGTCTATCATTTATTTAGCTGGAAAACCGAATATTGCAGGCTGTTCTGCAACAAAAACACAATCAAATATGCCGGGATTTAGTAAATTAGTAAATATTGGCTATATATGTATTGATTTTTTTAAGGTGGGAGAAAGGACGTCGACCCTAATTAGGGGTTTTATCCTCCCTGAAATTTAGAAAACTGGATTTAGCGAACCAAGTTTCTAGAGGATAAAAACTTCTACATCATCCAATCTGGTCACAGACTCGACGTCGATTGCGCAGCCTCTACCTGATGTTAGCGGTAATTCATGGATCGAATTTGTCGCGGATCCGTGGCGCTTTTTGGCCGTTAAGCCCGCTCGGGATCTGGTGGCCAACGGATAGTTTCTAAGGATAGGTGAAGCCAGGTCAACAGCTACCCCTCGTCTTTTAGAAAACCTACGTCTCTAGCTGAACTGTGAATTGTGGGCTGACCTGAGGTAATACAAACAGCCTATCAGACCAATGCTGCACAGAGCCATTAGAAACTCTATTACATGGAACCCTCTTTTTCAAATGTTTTCCAACTCCCGTCGACGAGCGCAAAGACGTGATGCAGTGAGTGTTGTGTGCGCGGAATTTCAAAACTCGCCCCCCCCCCCCCTTCAATGCTGCAATCTGAGCAGTAACAGTAGCAGTATGCCGCCTACCCTAGAGCAGCAGCGGATAACTGACGGCACTACAGTCTGCTCTGGACGACGGCGGTAGTAACATCGCAGAAATTTCGTATGCTTCAAAATTCACGCTGTAAAATCCGATTTATCCGATAATCCGACAACCTATAACCGATAATCCGAGCCTAAATTAAAAAACAGTTTTTTGTCATTGAACTCAGTTTTTCACGTAGAATAATCTTCTACACAAGAGAAAATATCCAAAAACAAATTGTCATGTCAAAATATAAAAAAAAAACAATTGCTTGGTTAGTTTCACATACGAAGTTACTAGAAGGTTTGCCTTTTTTGGGTGTAAAATAAAATAAAATATTAAATTTCCTAAACTTATGAATTTAGTATTGAGTCAGACGATTTATTTGTATTTTTATTATTTTTATTGCTATTAAGTATACTAAAACGCATGGGGCAGCCCTGCGATTACACGAGTATTTAGGCGACAACATCAATAGTAGTATTATATGTGATGAAAACGGGCGTAGGTAAGGTAAACGGTGCTCCCAGCTCTCCGACGGGTCACAAATGACACGATTGAATAGTCGCGACAACATCGCTTGTTTTTGCATGGCAATTTGCATAGAGATATCACGCCGTGTAAATGATTGTCTTAAATGATAATATTTTAGGAAATAAATGTAACAGGAAACAAAACCGACGTTCAGTTCAGAACCTAGTTCAGAATATATGACATATGTTGTGCTAAAATATGTAAAACGGTTGCAATTTTATTTAAAATTGTGTCTTCAAAATAGTTGTTTAGATGAAATTTAAACACTTATCACTTTTTTCTGACATATATCTATAATTGTTGAAAAACCGAGGGATATCCAGACTGAGATATTTTCAATTTTGCAGCGCCTTTAGTGTAAGTAAGTGTTATTCAACCTTTTTAGATAGCGACCCCTAGTGTTATTCAACCTTTTCTAGCAAAAAAAAAACTCTTGCGCGACCCCTCTCTTGGATGGTATCTTAGTTCTCTCGACTTCCCCCCTCCCCCCCTTAATCTCTTCCACAGCTGTAAGCGTATTTTTTTTGTTGTAAATACAATGGCGAGAACAACATTAATTTTAACTGTCGCACAGTTTCGAAGCTGTACTTACCTGTTTCCATCTTAGATCAACATAAAGTTTTGTAAAAGAAATAGCAAAAAATACACAACAAAGATGTTTTTCTTCCAAAGCTGTAAATGTTTGCATGTTTTCTGTGAAGATTTTGTAATATTTTAGATATTTATTTTTAGATAGCCTGCGAACCCCCCGGGAGTCTCTTCGCAACCACTGGTTGAAAAACACTGGTGTGTGATTTCAAAATCAGTTTATTATTGATGCTTATTTTACGCTAAACACTATTAAATTGCATACATATAAAAGTGGTGCTAATGATCACGATTCCTACCTCATAACAGAGAACTAACTGCTAAAAATATCAACGATTCCTACCTGATTCGACAGGAAGAAGGTGGAGACAGTTGACCCTTGAGAAGCTCTGGGATAATCAAACCCCCCTCCCCCGATTTATTTCTCGCTATGGTCTTGGAAGAGTAGGTCATCTGACCAGCTCACAGTTCCTTGATACATACATAATATTTAAATAAAAATCAATTTTGTCTCTTCCTTTCACCTTCCTTTCCCATCCCGACTTTCTCAAGCGGAAATGATATCGGAATCACATTATTGTATTTTTGTTATTTTTAAATACGTTTTTATTGCGTTGTATGTAGTTCTGTTTGGTTCCAGAATAAAATAAAATAAAATATACGTAATCCCTTTTGAAACCTACTATTTTTCTCAGTGTATAGGGCCATCGATAATTATTTATTTTATTTTAATTACAAAATTTAAAAGTCTTTACCATATGCCATATTTGCAGCATCTAGATGAGTATGTGGGCTGTATGCACGGAGCGCTGCTCCGTGGCTGTATGAGTCCACGTTTCACGTAGTTCAAATTTGTTCACATTTTTTGGTTTCTCCTCGTTGAGTGTCCAGCTACGGCCTGCCAACCAGCACACTATTTCGAAAAAGGCCGATTAAGAATGGAGGATACTGCCGGCTGCGACAATCCTTCCCAAATTGACTGACACCACTTATCAGATGTCGAAAGCTCTGGCCAGGCTGAGGACGCAAAAAAAGCTGCGAAACATTCCCCTGGACCGCGTCAGATTGCCGGCCGTCCGTCCGCGTCGGGCGACGGGAATCAACGTCAGCCGCCGCCGTGGGAGCTCAATAATTCAATGCGCCTCGCGTCACAGCTCGTTGCCGCCAGCTTTCAATCTCATTGCCCCTTCCTCCCCACACTGAAAGCAATTGCTGCAGATTAACGTGTCACTGCTTTATTGCCAAAGAAGGTACACTGGAACGTAGCCACTGTCATATTGGCCTACTATCGTTCTCTCACGTCGTCGTTCTGTCTCTTTCTCGATTGAAGATTCATGCGAATTGTCTTCAACGGTTTCCATTGTTGTAGCCACAACAATGAATTGTATTATTATAGCATTTTCTTAAGGTACACAGACAAAGATTTTTAAGCATTTATTTATTTATTTAACCATATTTAAAATACAACTTTTGAATAAAATACAGCCAAATCCTACGCTTACCCGCTGGAGATTATTATAGGGTAACTTTATTGCAACATATTGATCATATGTGACCATACGTGGCCTGCAGTTGCATTGGTCAGGTCGGCATTAATGCTAGTATAATTTGTACGCATGGATGTGCTTATTCGTATATTTTCCTTTTTATTATTTTAAATCTAACTATGATATGATTGCAATACAATGAACAAGTCGAGCAAGGAGATATAAATCTCATGGACTTTATCCCGAAAGTTATAATATTATGCTTATGCATCCCGAAAGATATTACACTATATTTAATTAATCTTATTTTTTTTCATTATTAAAGCATGTTTTTTTTCACTAATGTGGTGTATATTTTTTAAAATGTTATTTTTGTCTGTGTATTTTAATCAAAGAGCACGTGACCATTTCGATTTTTTTTCCTAATTAGCTAATACACGGTAGCCGCATTTAGATGGGACAATATTCGTATTTATCAGTCATGATATTGGTCAGTCATGATATGTATCAGTCATGATATCGGTCAGTCGGTCAGAGTCATGATATCGAACTTTTTTCTTCAACCATTGGGTTAAACTCTAATACAAAGTTATAAGTTGAAACGATAACTAACATTTAAATTTAAGAGAGACAGTTAGGAAGGACTTTAATATGCTCTTCCCCCTGCGGCCTAGCCCAAAATATGTGGCCAAACCAAAGTGTTATCAAGCGCCCATGCAGAAACCAAAATCAAATAAAAATAAGTCCACCATTCCCAATCTCTCATCTGGCGGAGAAGCCATCAGCGAAATTAATCATTCCGATTCCAATGGGGGAATAGGAGATGTTATAAAACTTGTCTTCGGCTATTAGTCAAGATCGTATAAGGCCCAGTAAAAGGAGGATGTGCGCTTTCATCTCGTAATGGATGTCGCGAAGACAGATATATTATCTGTTTATTGTACTCATATCGATGCTTTGTATTTGTCGTCCGATATAATGAATAACCTTATATAAAGTAATGGGGCATTTGTTTGACAAACAAATAAATCAAATCGCCCATCTCCTCTCGGAAACCAATTAACGAAATTGGGCTCCTGTACGTTACCGGGGCACTGCTCTGTCCGAAGTGTTAGTGATAACGCGATGGACGAACGGGTGAAATAAAAATACAATTCGTAAATTGACGCAAAAACAAAAATGTATGCTGGAATTTCAACTACTGCCAATATGTTAGATAAATATATTTCAATGCATGCATAGTTCACTGATTAGCTTAAAGGTTTTTACATGCACTAATAAACTCATTTAAGTGCAAGAAAGAGAGGCAATAAAATTTATACTAAAAAAGGGGAAAAAACTTGCCTGTAGCATTGTTATTTGGAAACTTCATACCATCAAAAGACAGGATCGATCACATACACATAGATACATTTAGTGGGATCAATATTTGTTAATTATGAATACAAATATTGTTTCGCAGTTGTGGCCCGTCGGCCCTTTCTTTTGTTTTACAGAAGCAGTGCCTATTCTGAACATTATTTCCGAAACAGTCGCGCGAGAACTATTCCCGACATGATTCGCCCTATATATGTATATGGCACACTGTTAACATAACAACGGTTTGGTTTCTTCCCCAATCCGAATCGGATATATTCAAGTCATATTATTGAATCACGGGAAGGTACCATTTGAAGATTACAGACTATCTCGTGCAATCAACGCTGTGGTAGAACGCCTACACTGTAAGCTGAAATCAGCCATCATGGCTCAAGAAACAACATCGTGGAGCTATGTGCTTGCTGCCAGCAAACCTCATAGGTTTCAGGGCTACATTCAAAGAGGGCATTGAGGCTACTCTATCACTCTTCGGCTACCAAATCAGTTTTTCAGAAATCAAACTGAGCTATTCCCTCTTACAGAGAAATTCGCTTCCCAACTTAACGATGCCTTTACTCGTAATAATCTTCGACCCATTCCTGCTTCCAGATATTCAAATTTACGAACTTTCATTCAAAATGACCTTAAATCCTCATCCCACGTTTTCTTTATAAATTATACTGTACGCGAATCATTGAATACCTACGCCAAAAGATGGACCTTTTAAAAGTGATAAAGCAAAAAAAATTCTACTAGTTCTTCACATTTTTAAAATGAAAAATTGTACGCGCTTAAAGTTAAACACAATATTTTAAACGTATGAATCGATAGACTGAAACCAGCACATGTGTTGTATGATGAAAGTGAAATCAGCAACACGCTAATCAAAGAATGTACAACGCGTTTGGGATGTACAGTTTCAATTAAAAATGATGAATGTTATTATGATTATTAAGGCGTCACGAGGCCTCAGAAAAATATCCGAAATGGGCGGACACGCGAAAAAATGGGCGGATTCAATTTTGTGGGTGTTGACCAATAAAACGCCAACGTCGACGAAGCGTCAAGCGCAGATTCTACGTCCGCTCGCGCCGGGTACCAGGCGCTTACTAAAAGTTCTATTGCAGCGTTAGCACAGAATAACTATCTTTACGCAGTGTTGGTATAAGGGTGTTAATGGCAAAGCATATTTATCGTAACTCTCAGAGCGCTCTCACGTTTTAAATAATTATAATTAATTTAGGGTCTAAATAAAAAATGTGGCTAAGTGCTGTCCCTAGAAAATTAATCAGTCAATATAATAAAATATAATAAAAGACACTAACCGCTTACATTGTAGGAGTAATCGCGCCTGAAAGTTTTCAAAGTCAGTTTAAAGCCCTAATGTCCATGGCCTTAATGGCAATGAACAACTTTGTTGAGTCGAAATTTTAAATGGGTTCCTTATCGAGGGATTCACTTAGAAACTTTTTTTAATTAATGCTTATATTTTTCAAAAAACTCATAAAATTAAAGTTCTTCAGATATGATCGTTCCCAGGTATCATGTCGCCTTAATCATTATCATGTTTGGGTGTACAAATTTTATTAATATTAAAATTATCCCATTTCGCTCCCTAATTAGGTATTTTATCACTGGCATGTACGTAAGTGGCATGAATATACTCATAAATACTATAAATGTACCTCAACTTATGTGAATATAATAAGTGGCAGTTTCATTTATTTGAAATTAAAATTTGAAACTTCATCTTGTGGCTTTTAATCCTTGTATTTCCTAGTTCGATTCAACATGTCATATTTTTCTGTCCTATTTTCATCTTTTATCATTATATTTAACCATTTTTATCATTTTTTATTTAACTATTTTATCATTTTGTTTCACTATTTTACCATTTTATTTTCGTCGTAAACCATACATTTCAAATATCCAGTGCTTTAAATACATCGAGTTACTTTTGGTATGTTCCAATAGAAACTTACCGGTTTCTAACGAATTTAATATATTTTGAATTGATTATTATTGAATATATTGTCAATTGTATATGAAAATCGGAAGCTCAAAATATCTCGAGAAGTTTACGAATTGACCTGCAGGCGAGACCCATTACATAAATAAGCGCTGGCGCCATATATCCAACCGATCGAGCCTTGACGAGAAGCAGTTAGCTAATCAACTCCGTCGCCACTAGTGACGGCTATTCAGCTCAACTCACTGAAAATTTATAAATTCATTGCTCTATTTTTAATTAAATGCAAAATTATTTATTTATATTAAATGCAAATTAAATTAAATGCAAAACAGCATTTAATTTAATAGACGTCATAAAATTCATTATTATATGCCTTCAAAGGAGCTTGGAGCGGCCCCTTCTTGGAGGGGGCCGCTCCCAACTATCTCCTAAGTAGGTTCAAGTCTTTATCAGCTCACGGCGCCCTCTGAGATCTGAAGATAACCTACTGCACTCAATCCCTGGTCACGGTAGTGATTTCTACTCGCACTCCTTTCCCGTACATGGAGCCATGTCACATGTAACGATAGCGCCGAGTTTCTATTTGTTCAAACTCAAGCACTAAGAACACGCGCTTATACATCTATCTCGTCCCCTCTCGTCCCCTTTCCTGCGTCATTATACATTTATTGCTATTTAATTTTTTAAATATATATTTCATTTTCTCCTGGATTTTTATGTTAGATACATGTTATACGAGCTGCCTTTGTAAGTGATTAGGTCAAATCTTGCAAGCTGAATTAAAAACACTTCCTCTTATCCTATGAAGTTGAAATTTGACATGTTTGTTCAGTTCCGATGACAATGCATTTTTATGGTGAGCATGGCCTGATTCAACACGAAGGATCGGCTCTCAAAGAGGCTACTCTTCCACGGTCTACAGCACACACATTTTTTATATACGCATTTAATTTTTATAGCCCATTTTAAATTTCACAATGACATGGATGCTGCACCCAGGGTCAGCTCCCGATGAGGGTAATCCTCAGCGGTCAAAAGCACAGAAACGAATTTTCGTATACGCATTCAATCATGAAATCCAATTCTAAGTTTCACCGCGACAGGGTTGGCTTCCGACGAAAAGACTCCTCAACAGTCAACAGGACATACACGAAATTCTGTATAGCATTCAATTATGATAATCTGTTCTTAGTTCCACTGTGACATGGCTGCTGCACTCAGGATTGGCTTGAGACAGCGCATTTTTATAAAAGCTTGTTTAAAAAAATATATTTTCGCTATCGACATTACAGCAAAATATGTTTTACATTTAGGTTAGCTGTAAGATATCGCTTCCAGGCCATGCTTCCAGCTCGCCGATTCATAATGATGAACATGTTATTATGGGTGAAGTACCGTTCGCTTGTTTAAGTTGGGCTTGCATAGCTTGGAGGGAAAATTAGTTTTGGCGTCATTCGCGTAGACCGCTAATTGAGTTCCCCGCATAAATATTGGCATTCTCAAAAGACGACATAGTAGTACGTTGCAGGGCTGCGCTCGCTTGGTCGAGCCACTTCGATGATACATATGGCGATATTACACAATCAATTACACAATTATATTTTATTTTGTACATAATATCTGGCTTTGTGCGTACTTGCAGGCAATAAACTCGCCGTTTCTTACGAATAAAGCGCTTATTACCCACAATAATTATTATTACAACTGGAAATTGCGGTCTTAATTTTTCAAGGAAGGTATTCATATTTTTTTGGAGAGACCAAGATCTTTGAAGAGGTTAAACAGAGACTTGTCTGGCGCCAAATTCCACCGCGTGAAGGTGAACAGTGAAACCGTTCCGGGTAACGGCATTTCAGAGATCAGGGTATATATTTAGTTTGTACTCGTGGTCTTTATACAGTAATTAAAAATAATCGTAAATTGTTAGAATCAGATCATATAAACAGTAACATAATTTGAAAAATCAATGATTAAAATACAAAAAAAACAAATAAAGGTTTCTATAAACGTCAAAAATAACCAAAAAATTAATAGGATGAATAGGTAGCTACTTTATTGATCCTATTTTTCAATTATTGTGATTTATATAATATGAAAGCAACATAGTCAGTCAATGAATCGATGAATAGTGTATATAAAGCTATCTTCTAAACGGGCACAATGTTTGAAAAGTCTTGGCTCACAAATTCGGTCAGATCATAGAAGGGGTCTATAAGCAGATTCTGAACATATGTTTTAAAATTTCAAGTCCTCCATCTGTGTAATCGTAGTAGGGAGTAGATTGTAAAATTCATTTGTAATGTATAAGTAGCCTTCCGTTACTTTTGCGAGTCTTATTCGGGGTACGCATAAAAGGGAGCTACCGCGGGTATGGTGATAGTGAAGGTCAGCATTAGTTGCAGTATCTGTTTAGTTTCAGTTTCTGTTATGTAATATGGGTGGTGGCTATCCATTTATCTGAATCTATATTCAGAGAAATTCAAATAAAATTATCTCCGAAGAATTTGGTATGTTAAGAATCCGGGACCAGAAAAATAACATTACAGGAAAGCTGTCATCGTCAACGATAGAATCTCTGTTATGTCGCAACATAAAATAATATTCGAAATCCTTGTCACGGCACCATTTGAATTGACATAGGTTCACCCTAGTTAGTTGTAAATCACAGGTTATCTGCTGATAGAATTGGTGATTCTAATAAAAAAGCACATGATATGATTGATACAGCGTGTCTGGGACAGTCGGTTATGTTTTCAAGAGGAGATTCTGTAAATCAAACTGAATAAGAAATGTATTCTAAACGAGATAAAACGGATAGTTAGCGTCTTCTATATAGAAAATATTGAGGAACTAGCGCCATCAAAACCTCAAAAATTATACCCATTCCCAGGATTCGCTAGGTGTACGACTCATTTTGCATACAACGAAGAATTCCTGGGTCATCTAAACACCATACAACCAAAAATTTGATTCACCTATGAAGTAGAAAAGGACGGTCTCTGGCTTTTTTGGATATCCAATTGACTGTAATGATTTGAAAATCATCACATGAGCGCTTAGCAGCGCTAAACAAAACGCAAAATAGATAAATCGAATTTTTTAAAAATAAATTGTACTTACAAAGATCATAGTGACATCTAGCGATTTAATTAGGAACTAAAACTGACAGATGAAAAAATGGCAATCGCTAAACTATAGAGCGCAGTGCCATCGTCGTATAAATAAAGGGTTTTGAGTAGTTTTTGAGAGTTAAGGACATCATTAAGGGCTTAAATATAGACAATCCGAAGTATTTGGCAAGAAATTAGCATATTTAGAGATTTTTACGAAAAATCGACGTAAAAATCAATATATTGACAAATAGACAATAGAAGCATGGTTATGGTCATAAAAAGGTCGACCGATCGGTTTTTCAAAAAAATATAAGAGGGGTACATTAAATAGTAGGAATTATAAAAGAATTTAATAAAAATATTGATAACGTCATTTAAAGAACATTTAATTTATTATTTAGAGAAATTGGAAAACTTAATCGATATCGATGCATGAAAGCAGAATTAATGAAGTCAAAAGAATTTATCACCAATTAATTGCCAGTCAAAATAAAATTTAATTGTTAAAATAAGGAAATTAAGAAATACTTAATTAAAATAGAGGAATTACTAGATAAAAATACTATCAATAAATATAATTGAAATAAAATAGTTTATACTATTTCGCTTCGAAAACGCAAACGGAAACAAGGAAAGCTTCTAGAACTTTCGAGAAACATCTAGAGAACAGATGACGCTTCGAAAGCGGAAACGACGCGCAGAAAACTCGGCAAAATCAAGTCAAAGTACGGCATTTCCCGCCGAATATGAAATATCAATTTTCTGTTAATACGTAAAATAAATACTTAAAAACATATGTAGAATTGGAAGCACGAATTATCATTAAGAAATTCGCTTGTTAGCAATGTGGCAAAGCGTTATTTAACAAAAAATAGATAAATCAGATCGTTTAATGACTGATTAGTCAATAGTGATGGGTTAAATCAGTAAAAAAGGTCACATCGATAGCGGTGTTATATAAGGGATGGACGACTAGCTTCCGGTATTCATTGAAATTTTTCCTTTGGACGCGTTAAACCTACAAAAGTTTTCGGCATAAATGTAAAAATCTGGTGCTCGAATGTGAGAAAAATAGTCGTGAACGCGGGAATTGGAATGCTATAAAAGCATTAAGCATTAATATTATGTACAATGAATAAATCTTCGCCATACATAGAGTTTTCCTTGGTACGGGCTATGGCCTAGTTAGGCAGATTCTGCAACTAATAAAATTGTAAATTTATGTTTTGAATGAATAAAATTATTATTATTATTATTATTTCAATGCCCAGAGAAGTTAAATTCATGTAATAAGTGTTCAAGCGCGTATAACAAGAACGCTTCATCACACTCGCCATTGAGGTGATTTTACGAAAAGTGCTAAAAAGCGAATAAATATTTAAAAAAACCAGTGCTAAAACAACGTGAAATCTAGAGAGCTGTGCGTGTTGGCACATAAAAACCAACTTTCCAACTAAATCTGAACGTATGAGATTTTGTCGTATTGCAATATACGAAAATTCATTAACGGAGCGGATGAATTAAATGAAGTGGTTCTAGAAAACATTCGTCGCGGAATGGTCGCAGATTTCTAGAAAAGCGACAACACAAGAAAGATTTTGACGATTAGTTATAAGTGCATATTGTGCAAGTGCAGTTGTAAATACGGGCAAGTATAGCCGAGAGTCATCGATGGCAAAGATGTACTGAAGTATGTAAGTTTATTTTTGCTGAAACTGGCGCTATTTAGTTATTTTGGCTGAAGCTAGCACCCAATATTATCATTGTTATATATTTTTTTTGGGGTTAGAAATAGTCGAGTTTTTTTTGTGGTTTGTTTGGAAATTGTTAGAAATGTTAAGTAGTTGTAACGTAAATGCGTGATTTATACGATTTTGCACGTTAACTAAAAACGATAGCACATAAGATCGCTTGTTGGTTCAAGAGTCGTGGATGTTGTAACGAGATTGACATCTCGTAGGACTCATTAAATTATGGAGAAAGATAGCATAGCTACTCATTGGATTTGACATCAGCCTTTATATAAATGTGCTCATAATTTGGAAACTAGTTAAGGAAACATTCGAATAATACAGAATGCAAGGTTAAATTTAGAGATAAGGAAATTTGTAGATTGTAATAAAAGAAATTACGACTGATCGATGGGGTTTCACAGATAAACGGGGAGGGAATATAATAATAGAAATAATAGAACGAATACCATATGGACACCCAGTGGACTGGATGGTAACCAGGTCGTAGTTTTTATCGGGCATTAGCGACTGCGGTCATTTAAATTCATTTATATCACTGGAACGTCATCGACTAGTTTGACAGATATGTTAGGTTATGTGTATTTTTAGTGTTGTATGTAAACATTACGATTCATGTTTCAATAGAATTTGACATTGAACATATTTAAATAAATAAGTGATTAGAATCTAATTGAAATGAACGCAGCCATTGTTGTCATCGACAACTAATCGATCGAAAATAAGTTAAAGAACAAATTGTAAATATTTTGTGGTGAATTAGGCGCTCATTTTTATAAATATAATTCACAATAATAGTAAATTAAAATAGAAGAAATTATAATTTGAATTTGTGTAATATATGCATTATGGTATAATATATATGGATAATTAATTGGAGAAGATTTGTTTCATTGAGAAAGTAAATACAAGAGGGAAATTATTAGGCAAGGTATTATTGAAGCCTATCCCACTTGAAGGCATTATTATCACTATCGCTGATATGGTAGTAAAATATGGTAGTGAAGTAAGTGGATTAAAAGTCTAGCTCACAAATAAGGTGAGTTAAAAATCTTGCTTACAAATGGCTTCCAACTGGTGGGGCTGATTGAAGATACATAAATATAGATATAAAGAGATAAACTTATTGTGCACATAGAGATAGTAAAAATTATGCTTACAAATGGAGCCCAACTTGTGGGGCCAATAGACATTGAAAGTATATATGGTAAATAAAGAGAGAGATAGACATAAGTAGAAAAATATGCTTACATGACATGCAAAAGTGATAATATTCTTGGACATAATATAGTCCTTAATATAGTCACTTAATATAGTCAGAAGCACATATCAGAAGACCACACGCGGACGTATATTTGCATGCCAACTCACACCATCATCAGCGTCAGAAAACCGCGATTGTAATCAATTTCAATGTGTGTTTTTGGTTTTTTTTTTATTGAGAGATATGCAATATTAAAAGAAATGCTTGAAATAAAAATTCCTTATTATTTAAAAAGCATGTTCATAACGCTAAGGTTTTTAAATAATATGGAGTTTATCTTTCAATCATTCTTGTGCTCTTCGTATCTCGCGCCAATTTTTTTTTACACAACTGCCCAACAGAAAAAGAGTTTAATGTTTTCATCCATGTATGTTTTCTATGTTCATTCTATGTATATTTAAAAAGAAGTGTAATGGTTCATTTATGCATGTTTTCCGTTTCTTTATTTCACCATAACTTCTAAACGCTCAAACTGATTTAGAAGAATTTGGTATCGTATTGGGTAACAATTCTAACAGAATTGTTATGTCATCCCGAGTGTCATAGGGTACCCTAACTGTCCAAGTATCAAGTAGATAGTTGTCTGAATGTCAAAATCTCCAAATGTCAATAAATTATCTTAAATGTTTCGTGTCATAAAAGTCTGGTCTGAGGTCTGATTGAAAACATTCCGAAAATAAATATGTATCTATATGGATAAATACATAAACCACAAATAATTATAAATATAGTAGTTTACTTTTTGTAATGGCAGTACTGTTTTTTATAACTTTTAATATGTTTACTTGGTAATTAGATTTTTAACGGAGTAGGGTCGATTACAGTCTGTCAAAAAACAGCAAATTGAACCAGATTTGTATAGATTGTACAATTGTATAAATTTGTATAGTATAGTTACAATATTTTATTACCATTAAAATAATAGTTTTAATTTGGAAAATCGATAGAATCGCTTTCCTGACTAAATGGAAATTTAAAGTTGCGGTCGTTAAACCAATATCACGATGTTTGATTGAAAAATACTAAAATAAATAAAATTGTTTGCTCGTGTAATACTGGTATATTTCCATTTTACAGCTGGTTGGCTGTATGGGGTTGATATTAACAAATACAATTAAAATATTTAGTGCCTTTTCACAGCACGCCGCATCGCGTCTACACTCAGTTTTTAGATGTGATAAAGTGTACCAGAGCGAGACAACCTACAGTATATCGTTTGCATCCCTAGAAATCAAATTATTGCGCAGTTTGAGTGCATATTTTTTCAGTCTGTGAACTTTATCGAAAGATTGTTGCAGTTACGGCATAAACATAACATGCTTTCTTATTTGTATAATCTCTTCTCTCCGCTTTCATCTCATGGCCTTCCATTACGCTGTCAGGGAAATCTATTATTGACTATACCCCAGCATTCTCCAATATTCATGTCCAAGTCTTTCGCAGTGCAGGCGGCCCGAATATGAAACTCGGTGCCTTTACCACTCAGACAACACGAAAACCCGATCGGGTTTAAAAATCAATTAAGAGATATTTACTTAATTTATAAATACCTCACTCTCCACCCGCCTCCTAGCTATATCCCTTAGACATTGAGTTAATATATGTTATAAATTATTGTGTTATTTTCATTACTATGTTTATTATTTTAAACGTAATCATTTATTATGACCACTACTTTACAAAAATCTCACTTGTTATATTTTAGTTAGTTAGTTAACGAGGCCGGGTCAGGTTAGGACACGTCTCTCCAACAATATACGACCTTCGTTCGTCGTTCGTCTTTTGTAGGTCCTGGTACCTATGTGATGGGAATTGACAGCTGCAAGCAGGATAGGAGTGGTCTTCATTCTGCAGCGTTCCACAGTAGCATATTGGATTCCCTTGGTAGCCCCAGCGGACGAGATTGGCTCGGCATTTTGTCACAGTGTCGTTTGGCCCGGTAGTAGAAGGAGTAGCCGGTGAGTTTAAACTCACCGTTTTCAGACGCCTGATCACATCGTTCATGTTAGCAGACTAGACAGTCAAAAATCTGCACAATCTTATAGAAGGCTCTTTCTGTGTCTCATTTTATTGTATATTACGATTTTATTAAGGAAAATTCAACATTAATGCTGCTGTCATTTCGAATTCCGAATTTTTATATAATAATTTGCTTAAATAAATATTTAATAATAATATTAATAATATTAAAACGCTTTATTCTTGCGAAAAGGAGATCTTATTTCCTGCAGGCAATATTTTAGAGGTTAGCTCTAAAATATGATGACAATGATGATGATAGCTCTAAATGACATAAATATTTAGTCATAAATATTTAGTCACTATAACCCTGATGGTATAATCGTAAGATATTGGCACTTGGCAGCAGGCCCACCATTTTGTATTTTCAAACAAATAACCTCTCGAGGGATTATTTGTTCGAAAAAACAGCAAGTTTTTCAAACAAATAATCCCTCGAGCCGTGTTTTCACCTCAAATCATATCTGTTTAGGAACCATACGAATTGGAACCAAATTAATTGTATATGCAACTTTAAAACGATTATCCCGCGGGTATTTCTCTCGTTGTTTGCGCATTGTAATAAATAAGAATTATAATTATTTCGAGCGTAAAAACAAAAGAAAGTTATATTGAAAAACTTGAACGAGTATAAGGTTTCGCTTCGGTTGCGAACGCTGGGTTGGCTTGGGCGGACGGCATCCCCCTCTCTCCTCCGCCCTCGACCCCCGCCCCGCCCCCCGCCTCCCGCCCGCCCGACGCAGCCTTTAATTAACAGAAAGTGGTTCATTAGAGCTTATTCATTAAAGCAAGGAGTAATTAGCGAACTCTAATGAATGCCGTAATAATCTAACAGTCGGCAAAGTAAAGCTGTATTAGTAACGAGACTCCTCAACTGTACACAATGCGTTTAGCTGTCTATAGCCCGGCCAATTATGGAATTATGCGCACAAAGAGGAATAATTCCGAATCGGAGCGACGCGACGCAGTAATTAATAGCTATTGAGGTATTACTGGATCACGGTAATTGTTAATCGCTACTGTGAAAGTCAAATACTATAACATCAAAATCTGTTGCTAGGAGATGCGAACGATTAAGTAGATATGTTTAAATGTACCATATTACCGTCCCTTGTGATATTATTGGGTCCTTACCTATGAAGTTGTTGTTCTATAAAAAAAATTTAAGGCCAAAAACTATGTATGAAAAATATATATTTAATTAATAGAAATATTGACCCCTATTATCTATGCAGATTTGTCGTTTTGATGGGAGCTGCCTAACCCCTGGGAGGCCAAAAACGCCAATCGGTGGTTGCAGAGGTTAACAGATGCGGGCGAAGCCATTTTGGCCGGCATTCATATCTTCTTCTTCTTATATATAAAAATGAATCGCCTTGCGTTAGTCCCGCAAGATCTCGAAAATGACTAGACCGATTTGAATTATTATTTTTTTATTTTGTTTGCCTTGATTCAGGGGTGGTTTACAAAAAAAAATAATTAGGAAAAATTAAAAGAAACAACTGAAAATCGAAAAAATTGAAATTGGTCATTTATCAGTCAAAATGGGAAATGAGCCACTTTCAATAGATGGCGTTCGCGGCGATCCTATTGTTTGAAAGCTACGCCATCCATAACTGTTGTTCATTCCGTGCGATTGTGTAAAATTTAAAAAAGTCGAAAAGTCGAAAAAGTCGAAAAAATCAAGAGTCAAAAAAGTTGAAAAAATCGAAAAAGACAAAAGAGTCCAAAAAGTTCAAAAAGTCGAAAAATGCAATAAAAGTCGATTAAGTCAGAAAAGTTGAAAGCCGAAAAAGTCGAAAAAGTCAGAAAAGTCGGAAAAGTCGAAAGAGCATTTAAATTTCATCATGTAAATTAAACACATTAAATTTATTTTAATTACAAACGACTTTCAATTAATCACCAAACGAAACTCAAACCGTACATGATTCGGCCATATTATAGATTTCAATTAATTGGATTTGGAAGGTTGATTAGAATCAATAATAAACGCTTATGAAGAGTTACAATCAAATCAATTTTAGGTGGTACGAAGTTCACCGGGTCATCTAGTATAGTACAATAATATATGATATACATTATTGTATGAATTATATCATATATTATATGACATACAATAATATATGATATAATTATTAGGTAACGAGAGATAATTTATAAAAAATGATATAGTATTTATATACAAAATCGTCCAAAAATGTGTGGCACCATTTTTTCGCGCAGGGTGGCTTCCGAAAGGTTAATTCCTCTGCTGTAAAACTCTCGTGGACAGAATTCAATAAATGCTTTGAAGGCGTTTTTCACCGACTCTTCACAGTTGATTTTTTTCTCTTCTAATTCTGAAAAAAAGAAACCCTATTGGATTAGGGTCTAGAAAGTACGGTGGGTGGCCAAGAGTATACAGCTGCAACTCTTGCAACATTGCAACTGTTTGCAGTGAAATCTGTGGTTATACTTTATCATGCAGAAGCAGTGGCTATGAGCGATTGACCAGGCTCGGTTATTTAATCACGAGCTTCTCCATCATTGTTTGCAGTCCTTAACAGTACACGCTTGCCGTATAACGTTCCCTTTGCTCCCGTCTTAGCAAGTTCGTAGGCTTTTTCATTTCCCTCGATTCCTAAATTGCCGGGAACCCATCTTACAATTACCCTGTTCTTTTCGCCCAGGATATTCAATAGTGATACACAGTTTTGCACTAGCTTTGAATTAATGGTATTCGAGGCTAGTGCCATAAGAGCTGCCTTACTATCCGAGTGGATATAGATATGGTGGTTGGCGTAGTTCTTATGGAGGTTGATATCCGCACTTTCAATAATAACGTTTACCTCCGCTTGGAATATGGAGGCGTATTTCCCCAAGTTTACACTTCTTTCGAAGTTTGGTCGCTCTCCATATATACCTACCGCAGCCTACGTCAAGTCCTGATTTGGACAAAAATTACCAACTAAGCATTGGGGCTTTACATTTTAAAGATGTACTTTATTGAGATAGAGAGGGAGAGAGAGAGAAAGAGAGAAATTCTTTAAAATGTACATCATCGCAAGGGAAATCACACAAAAACTGTACGCGGAGAATATATAAAGACAATTAATTTGAGTGCATGGGGAGGACATTCAGAGTTCGATTATATTGAAGAATATTTTTGTCGGAGGTGTACAAAATGATGTAAAATCACATTATGCAGTCTGTTTTTTTTACAACTGTATCTTAATATAGCTGCTATCTTATAAAAGAATACGATAGGTATATTTTGATCCATTTAAGTTGTCCCGAAGGTGTTATAACTTCCGGAGTTGTCAGTTTTTAAGATTTAAATTCGAAACCGAGTTATATTTTCCAAGCGAGCCACCCAATGTTGTAAGAGAGAGAAATCTAAAACTGTCTATCTGCTGATCTACAAAACTGTTGATCTAGTTTTACCTAATTTTATAAATGAGAGGAACCAAAAGGAAACTGGTATACTTTTATTTGTATAAATATACAAAGAAAGCGACGTTACGCTGTTTTTGAAGTTAATATGCCTGGCCCATGTGTATGATTATCTACCGACATTTACAATTTAAACGACAATTCTACCGCTTCATGAAAGTAGGGTGTTTTTAGTCGGATCTCAGTATGAATTTTCAGGTCGCATTTAATATTCACCCGACAAGTCCACTATCCGTTCGTATACCGCTGAACTACGTCATGTATCCAATTATGACGTGAATATTTCATTGGACAATACTTAACCTGGGTAGAAAAGAGGAGTCTGGGGGAAATATAGGGGTGCAGTGTATTGATACCGAGGGGCGAGACAGTGCGGAGGGGGGGAGATGGTGATTTGTCTGAGGATAAGAGTGAGACGATTTCAAGTCTGGCTATTGTTTAGCATTTAGAATATCTTTTTAGGTTTCAGTAGATTCAGCTGCAGTTTATCAAAATATATATTCGAGATATTGTAAACCGGCTATAACTTGTCGTCTTGCTCGGTGCTTTATCGTCAACAGAAGTATAAAGCCTCTTAAAATCGTACAAAATCATACAGCGATCTACGGCCAAAGCGTTACATTTTCAAATGTTGTATAAATTTAAAAAAAATGTTTGCCAGTTCCGAAAACTTTAAGTGTGTCCGGTACTAAAGTAATACTGTCCGGCTGGATCGAGAAAATCGTATCAGTAAGAATCTGTAGCTGGGATGAGTCCGTTTGTATTTGTTGGGTGATATGCTTCCCTGCTGGACCGGGGTGCTTCAACTTGTATTAGGTAATTGAACTTAAGTAGTTTAATCGTTTTTTTTGTTATCTGTTTTATCCAAATTACGCATCATTATATTAAATTATATAAATATGTCCAAAGAAAATCAAAGCATGCAGGGGAGTGAAACGATAAGTAAGAAATTTAGGGCTTAAGAGTGTAAGAAATACAGAAATAGAAGACGATCGAGTAGGTAGAAAAGGAAGAGATGTGTCTAAAGAATAATATTTTAGCGCGATATTACCAATAGTGACCTACTAGGTAACAGCCGCGTGTCTAACCGAAAGCTTTCCCCGAATCGACCTAAAATAATAAAACGGGGCCAAAAGGCAATGAAATGCTAATTAGAGGCAACGATTACGAATATGAAAGGGATTCTCAAATGAGTCTTGGCCCCTTTCCATTCTTCTCGTAGTTCATTTCAAAACTATGGTAATGCTGTGTCAACCCGGTGTCAAGTCCTTGTGAATGCCTGATGAGAATTAGCCTAATTTGGAGCGCACCTGGATGTAATAATTAAAGTAAATGCAAATTTTGAACACAAACGCCTCTTTAATACTGAGAGAGAGAAAGAGAGAGAGGGGGAGAGTGAGAGGGAGAGCGAGAGAGAGGGAGAGGGAAAGGAGAGAGTAATAGAGGGAAAGAGAGGGAGAGAGGGAGAGAGAGGGAGAGAAGGAGAGAGGGAGAGAGGAAGAGGAGGAGAGAGCGAGAGAGCGAGAGAGCGAGAGTGCGACAAGGCGAGAAAGCGAGAGAGCGAGAGAGCAAAAGAGGGAGAGAGGGAGAGAGGGAGAGAGGGAGAGAGGAAGAGAGAGAGAGGGAGAGAGAATGAGAGAGGGGTGGGGGGGGGGGGCACCCAAGACACCCAACGATATCATCTTCTAATCGCTCTTAAGATTGATAAATAATAATACCTTATTACACCTTATGCGTGTACATAGTTTGACTGCTTTAGGTAGATTAGCTTCTAAATTACAATTCAGTGTTTAATATCATAGGTTTGCAAAATGTTGCTAACTCACAAACAAACTAACAAAACATGCCCACTATCCATACGCCTGTCATATAAAAGAAAATATTTGAGGACCTTCTTACCAGTTACTTTGTGCGTAATTTTATTTGATTTTCGTTTGCAGTCCCTTAACTCTGTATTTCGAGTTTTCTTAACCTCGCATCCTAATTTGGCCGATTTAATTATATGCCAAATTATCCATGAGGGCTTCGGCGAAGGATCGGTCCTTTTGCCTGCCCTGTGATCCCTCTCCTCTCCGCTCCTATTGGGGAATCGCTCGAACGTGAATTACTTAGGTAGTTTCCCCATCGGTCCAGCGGGTCTGATTTGCCTGCGTGCGCAGCTGACCGTTTGTATGAGAAATAACAAGCATCATTTTTATACTATTAGCCATTTTCAGGCGAATACCCCGAACAGAGAGACCCCGGACTCGCCGAGGGAAACAGTACGTCTTGTAATGTACTTGGCGGCGCAGATCGACAACATTTAAGGCATAAAAGATGAATACAAAAATTTATTTTGTACATTGTAAGGAAAGTGGCTTGGTTTACGAATTTGCCAGATAATAGAAAAAAACTTTTGACCTGAACACGTCTGTAAAATCGGTTTAGCAGCCAGGTCAACATTTCCTGAGCAATTAAATTATGATAGATTTCATGAGAGGGTAACTCGGTGAATAATCAATTGATTGCAAACAACAGAATGAATTAAGATAGCTTACACGTGTAAGATTCTAGCTATTGTAATAAAGTTCCAGCAAATTTAGGGGTTATTCTGGCGGCAGATGGAATCGTTAGGTTTGGCAAACGAAAAATGGAGAGAGAGAAATATATAGGTATGCATATTATGCAGGCAATTTATCCCCTGAACGTGTGAAGCTTAGATGCCAATCGGGATATCGTTGGAAAACCCTTGATAGGCGCTACAATACTCTATATGAACCTGTAGCGATAATAGCTTCAACAGCAAGAAACGAAATTGTATAAATATTAACATTTGAAATAACAATGTTTTTACAAGAATGTCAGAACATATAATTATCTAAAATAAGTTTAGAATCGAAGGAAACGACAATCACAACAAATGGAGTCTCCAAAGGAACCCATAAAACACCCTAAGGTCCAGCACCGCGCGATCGATAGTTATATGAGCGCTGAAGAAGATAAACGGCGGAGGCAAATTCGACTGCCAGCTCGCTCACCGAGCCCGTACTCTCACTCTCTACTAGCAGGTCAACATCAGTTTATGCAAGAGATTAATCAAGGAAATAATTGTATCGAAACAAGAAACTTGACTTTCAACAAGTCCTTCAATTGTACGTTAGTTTCGCTCCCGATGACACCTCAAATGCTATAAACCGCATTAAACTCTGATTTAAATTTAGTTGCGTTATGGTCTCGTAACCATGGCCTGCATCTTAATCAGTCTCAAACCCAGGCAATCGTCATTGGATGTCGCTCTCTCGTTGCGTAATATACAAATAAGAGATCAGACCCTCCATAGATAAGAGACCCTCCAGTCAATTTCAACCAATTCATTGTCACGTACCTACAACAGTAATGTAAGGGACCAGGGCTTGCTTTTGCCGAAAACTTACTTTGGAATCCTCAAATAAGTGACGTCACTCGCAAAGCCTTCGCAAGTCTTCAGTCTTTAAAGCAAGTGCAGAATTATCTACCTTTTTGTATTAAAAGCCAAATGGCACAATATTTTATATTACTATCTAGATGACCCGGTGAACTTCGTACCACCTAAATTGATTTGATTGTAATTCTTCATAAGCGTTTAATAATCCTAATCAACCTTCTAAATCCATTTCATTGAAATCTATAATATGGTCGAATCATGTATGGTTTGAGTTTCGTTTGGTGATTAAATGAAGGTCGTTTGTAATTAAAATAAATTTAACGTATTTAATTTACATTCAACAATGCAGTTCACATTCAACACAAAACATTCTGGTAAACTATGCTTTTCGTTTTGTTTTCCGGCGCGTAAATAAACAAAAATGATGGCTTTTCGACCGATGGCTTGGCGAACACGGGACATATAGTTGTTCATGAGCGAAATACGGAAATTCCAAGTTAATTCTGCAAACTTCCAACACGTAATTACACATATCCTATATAATGACCAATGTCTCATTGAGATTTTCTGCAGGCATTTGCAATGTCGATATAAAGTTTGGCGACACTGACGATGCTAAAGATCGTCACTTCGACCGTTTTTTTTTTGTTTCAAAAATTATCGACCCTGGTCCATTTGTCAAGCTGATGCTCTCGCTCGCACTTTGCTGTAAGCTGAAATGCCACGCTACTACACATGGAACGCATCATAGAAATCGTTCCAGCGTCAGAAACAAGAAACATCCGTTGAAGGACATCCAAATGTATTTGCTTCAGACGCTCTGGGTCTAATCTACGCTGTGCATCCATATAACGACGAATGTTACTGTCTTCGATTGTTGTTGGCGAATGTTCGCGATCCGACGTCGTTCCAATAGCTGAGAACCGTTAATGTGCATCTGTGGAAGATATACCGTGAGGCGTGTCAACTTATGCAGTTGCTCGAGAACGATTCTAATTGGATCAATACGATCAAATATTCGGTCATATCTTCATCACCGCATAAAATTCGCAAATTGTTTGCGGTTATCATATTCATGTGTTTCCAAGCGATTTGTGGGTCAAATATAAGGACGACATATATTTTTTTACATTATCAGAAAGAAGAGATTTCAACGAACAAAAAACTCCTCGACTTTTTTTAAAAAGCTGATATTTTGACGAGAGAATTTTCGATTGAAAATTAGGGTGCTTTTTCGATATTAAGTCAAAATAAGGTGAAAAAATGAATATTTCAAATCAAAAAAATTACAGTGTCTTTAGGACATAAAAAGGTAAGTTTTCACCAAATTTCGTGAAAAAAAATTTTTTTTTTCGCATAAGATAAAAATAAGAAACCAAAAACTTGATTATTTGACTTTTTCACATAAATTTTGAGGTTATGTGAAAAAAGTGTAATTACGAAAGTTGTAGGTCTCTTTATTACCTACAACTTTGTCATTTAATTTTTTTTCATAGGACTTGTAGTTTTGCCGGAAATTGAGATACACCGTTTTTTACCCTTAAAAACTCACCCCCTTTCACTTCCTGACCTCAGATCGCCCGTAAATTATTTTTCCTTTCATTTTTGTTATATTCTCGTCCTTTTTTGATGGGTTTCATCCTACTATTATTTTTTTTCACTTTTTACTATTTTAAAAATTATTGACCCTGGTCTAAAACTGAGAAGAGGCTTGTCAATGTTGTCAATGGTGGCCGTGCCGCTGTGGCCATGCCGCTCTGTTCGCTGCGTTCTCTGGATCGAAATACACTCGTTTTCCGCTTTTCAGAATTACCAAGTGTACAACTTTAGATTGTCTTTCGTATATCGCAAAGAAAAAGGTGCGCCAAATCGCCTCGTTGCTGCTGACATAGTGACACGTCTGATACTGAGATACTTCCTCATTTGAATTCCTCACAGCGAAAACAGCCATATCGCTGTTTTGTTTTACCTATTTGCATATGTAATTTATCGACTTGACGAAGTTGCAGTATTCCACATTGATTTGCGCTTTAAAAGCCTTGGACAAAAAGACGCAATCTAACGATTGTCCACATTTACATCTTGCCTTTTGACCTTCACAACTGCAGATCGCCCATTGTCCGCAACTGATCGGCGACGATACAATGGGTATCCGTCATTGCCTGTGATGGTGCTAGCAATCTGGTCTCTCGGATAAGGCGTTTAACAGTTACTATCGATCATACAGGGCGAGACGTTGTTATAAATTTCGCGAAATCCATAGATCATATCCTTAGCCGTCCTTAGGCACCACTGCAAGCAATTTCGGATTAACAGTTTCATCTTGTATTTCGGCCGAGATGATGGAATCATCTCACATCAGTGCGGTTTGCGCTTGAAGTAGCTTGCCGCACATTTGACTGACTTCGTCGACCTATGTTAGCTCTTCTTCTGGACATTGTAATGGACACTATAAAACGACACGGAATTGTTTTCACACTCACTCAAATCGGTTGAAATTTCCATGAGGTCTTTAAAGTATTGAAAGCCGCAAACTAAGTCAAAATTCGTGGTTATGTCTAAGCCAGCAAAGTCTAAGAATGGCTGATCAAAATTAATGTTCGCAAAATACAATTAAATTCGGCCCAACAAAATATATTCTCAAATCCACTAACTTATTGTAAAATAAAACGATGTCGTATGTAATTTAAAAAAAAGGGCTATGTCACCCCAAGACTTTCCTGTCAAGTAGCCAGAAACGTATTTTTTTATTTTTTATTTTTATATTTCCTTAATTCAAGTTACAATTTATATAAAGAAAATCCTTATCCTAACACAAACATATTTTATAATAAGTGTACGTATTATACCTAGCTTAGAAAGAAAATTCATCTTTTTGACATATCGGTTTACCACCTCACTAGGTATGAACCTGTGTTGAGGTGGTACTAACATCGGTATATTGTTTTGAGACGAGAGGGCAAGTCTTATCTAATACGTGAATACAATTTAAAAATTAAAGTTAAAACTAAAAACATCAATAAAATTATACAAATTAAATTAAAATTTATGACAATCTACTAAGTTATATAAAATAATATTTTTTTATTATATGGCAAATCTCTGAATATTATTATCATTAATCCTACCACAACGCGCCACCATTTAAGCCTCGAAAATCTAAATCGAAATCGACTTTGACTTCGAATTCGACTTTGACTTCTGACTTTTCAGACTTTTTCGACTTTTTCGACTTTTTTGACTTTTTTGAATTTTTCGACTTTATCGACTTTTTTTACTCTTGACTTTTTCGACTTTTGTTTTTTTAACTTTTTTACCTTTTCCGACTTTTCCTACTTTTGACTTTGTTCTGACTTTGGCTTTTTCGACTTTTTCGACTTTTTGGACTTTTCCGACTTTTTCAATTTTTTCGACTAAGTCGACTTTTTTAACTTTTTTGACTTTCTTGACTTTTCCGACTTTTCCTACTTTGACTTTTGTTACTTTTTGACTTTTCCGACTGTTCCGACTTTTTTTTGACTTATTCGACTTTTTTGACTTTTTGAAATTTTACACATTGTACAGAATGAATAACAGTTATGGACGGTCATATCAACAGTAGGATCGCCGCGATAGCCATCTAGAAAATGGCGTATTTCCCCAAAATGACCAATTTGGATTTTTTAGATTTTCAGTTGTTTCTTTGAGTTTTTCCTAAATATTTTTTTTGTAAACCACCCCTGAATCAAGGAAAAAACAACAAAAAAAAAAATTAAAATCGGTCGAGTCATTTCCGAGATCTTGCGAGACTAACGCACGGCGATTCATTTTATATATAGATAATTTACTACGCTGATGTGGCTTACCTAGACGCGAATGAGGAGCTACTCAATAAACTGGAAAAGTTTCAGAATTTGATTTGTTTATTCCCTGAAGAAGTTTGATCACATATGGACCTTGTGGGGATCCGTGGAAAAAACGAACTCTAAATTTTGCACTAACACAAAACTCCATAGTTACCTAAATTCTGTAACACTATATATTTTTTTGGGGAAAGTAAAAATACATTCGATTGAAAACAGCGGATCAAGACTTTTTTGAAAATAAATAAATTGAAGTATAAGTGGTAATTAGTGTGGTAATTTTTAACACTAGGATAATAATGAAAAAAATAAAAAAACTTTTCTGCCGATACAAAAAGTTGACTTATATTTCTAATTATTATAAACAATGTGTTCGCGCTGAAAAGCACATTTTTAAGAGAATAAACTTTTTCCTTGAAACATCATTCGTTGAAACAAAATTCAATATACGGAAGCTCCGTTACGGTCCCGCGCTATTGACGCGTGCTATCTCTATAAACATCCAGTGCGTAAAGACGATTGCGCATTCTGTGAGTTAGTCGACGAGCCATGTCCAAGGCCCATTAATTCTTTCGCTGGCGATTGCTTTTTAGCGAGGCCTCACGTGAGCCGGGACCATTAACCCGGCTTTCTGAGTGTGGCGTCATGGGGCTTTCGCCCTGCGGCAGGTATATCGTGACGATCACGCGCCACTCTGATGCTGTGTAAAGCCTCGCGCTAACCCTGCGGTCGGCATTGAGGGCAAGCTCGGTGCTAGAGCAATAAAATGTTTTTTTGTTAAACATTTGTGGTTTATGTATTTATACATAAAGGCATACATATATTTTCGGAATCTACTCAATCAGACCTTTAAGCTATTAATTGGAAAGAGTGTGCATCGCACTTTATCGCATAATTGCATTTCTTGATTTTCCTGCGCTACGCATGTATTACTTTTTGTATATACCTATTCAGTCGCTGCTAAGGTACTGAGTGGAATTTCGGGGGCATGCAGTCGACAGGCAGAGAGCCTTCATTATGCAGAAGCGTCCACATAATAGCGCGTGTGCTACTTGATACGCCTGCAAGGCCTCTGTTTAGAGATCTGTTGTCCATCTAAATAATGTAAGTAGCGCTGTACGTTCGCAGAAATCTCGACGAATTTGAAGTGCATGGCGTGCATCATCACTATCCAACAAGAAGCTTGAAGCAAGCTACATTTGGGAAGTCATACATTATCCAAGTCGGACAGGGTAGAATATGTCACCGGCCCAGCGGTCCACAACAAACTCAGCGATCACATTCGGCAATCGCAATTACTTAGCGTATTTAAGAGCGTTATTACCCGCTGGAGGAATATTTTATTTTTCTCGCTGGAGGAATATTTTATATTCCCCGCTGGAGGAATATTTTTCGCTCTTTTTATTTTTCTCTTTGTATTTTCTTTGCATTTTCTTGCGATTTATTTTTTCTGATTTTAATGGTTTGTGTTTTCTAACATTTCTTGCGTTTTCACGTTATATTGATGATTAAATAATTCTTTGCTTGCCTGTATTATAACTTACATACTATTATACTAATGAAATCCATATGAATATTAACTTTATATGAATATATCAAAAGCAATAAAAATAAAATTTAAATTTCTGTAGATTATAACATATTTGATATCTATACATATTTTGAGTTTGGCAAACCCCAAAAACCTAAGACGATAGCCACAATGTTGCGCACCCCACAGGCAGGGTGGTACTTTCAGCAAGAGGGCACATTATTATAATTGTATGCGCGGGTCTTTGGGGGTAGTAAGGAAGGAGAGCGAAGGATTGAGGGAGGGAGGGAGAGAGATGGAGGGAGGAGGAGGGCTGTCGTTATAACATCGCTAAGGGTCACTCGGGCGGCGCCGTGTCCGGCGCAGGACGACGCCACGGTACAGTTACTCACAATCTGGAAGACAGAAACCATTTAAAGAAGGATCATTAACTCAATAAATTATTAATATATTCCGGATTAACTTTTCTAAACTCTTTAGACCAGCTCCGTTCTCTCAACTTATCACACGAAACTCTTAGGTGGTTCGATTCCTACTTTGTAGAAGCAGTCAATGAGTAAAGTCTTCGGACTGGTGTTTGGTGTCTGGTATTTGGGAGTTAATGGGCCCTTGCTGAGTTGGCCACGAAGACCCATTCTGTTCAGGGTTGGTCACACTAACGGGTCAACACCTATCCGACGGCCTCCACGCATGAAGTGCGAGCCTGGGTAGGACTCTGGCTTTATGGTTAGTTTCCCCTGGGAATCAACCTTCTGGCGCCCCTGGACGGTCTGCGCACCGTCCAGGGACGTCTATGCTGACGTTTGTTAATAGGTAATCATTATTAATACTTATTTTAGTTTTAATGCATTTACTGAATTGTTTAAAAAAAACGAAGTAAATAAGGTATTTTTCTAAAAAAGTGTTATTATTGAATAAGATATTTTGCAATTTCAATGCTCTATAACTTTTTGAGCCACGCATTTTAGCTTATCTGCTATAGAATGAAATGTTACACTTGTGACAAAGTATTACAACAACAAACAAACAAAGTAATACGCAAGTGGGTACGAAATTACCCATTGTCCTTTAACCCCATATCCGAATATAGAAAACGCCTACAATGTCTTCGGATTCGAGACCGTGGGAATCTGCACACACTGTGCGTCCTCTAAAATATCAATACCAATCCATGTGTGCCTTATTACCTAACCGAAAAATTTTATTTCCTAAAAAGTCATTATCTCCGACATTGCCCATTCTTGTTTTTCTTTTTTTGTTTTTTTTTATTAGCTAAATGTATACAGCATATTAATTTTATGAAAGAACATTTTAAATTAACATTAATATAGCCATTAATACATTTCAAATTAGCAAAAAATATAAAGCACCTATTTAAAAGATAATAATTTTGTAACATTTTTATTTAAGAAAAAAGAAAAATGAAAAACGAAGCATTTCTAAATTTAAATGTAAACCTACAAAAGGGGAATGGAAAGGGAAGGGAGGGATCGTTATAACACTATATGTAATATAGGTACATAAATGGCCATACATACATATACTATTGACATATATATACATATAAATATCCCCTCTATCTATTATCCTCTGATATTCGTGATTTCGCAATGCCATATACTCATGTGGCTGGATATTCCATATATCTGACTCTGGCCTTATGGTTAGTTTCCCCTGGGAATCAACCTTCTGGCGCCCCTGGACGGTCTGCGCACCGTCCAGGGACGTCTATGCTGACGTTTGTTAATAGGTAATCATTATTAATACTTATTTTAGTTTTAATGCTTTTACTGAATTGTTTAAATAATTTATAATTTATTACTGATACGCTTTGTTTATGAGATGTGGATGAAGGGCGATCGTTCGCTAGCGATAAAGGGATCCCATTAAACCTACATTGCACTGTCGAAAGTCGTGCTCATCCAGGAATACATCTTATTTAAAATAAGCATTTCCCAATCCAGTCCGGGAAAACCTTCCAGCTATGTAAGTGGCTTTTATTATTTTTATTTTTTTATCAAAGTGTCATCCTATAAACGAATTCTTAAAAATATGTATATATATGTATATATATATATATATATATATATATATATATATATATATATATATATATATATATATATATATATATATATATATATAAATATATATATATATATATATATATATATATATATATATATATATATATATATATATATATATATATATATATATATATATATATATATATATATAAATATATATATATATATATATATATATATATATATATATATATATATATATATATATATATATATATATATATATATATATATATATATATATATATATATATATATATATATATATGTATGTATATATATATATATATATATATATATATATATATATATATATATATATATATATATATATATATATATATATATATATATATATATATATATATATATATATATATATATATATATATATATATATATATATATATAAATATATATATATATATATATATATATATATATATATATATTTATATATATATATATATATATATATATATATATATATATATATATATATATATATATATATATATATATATATATATATATATATATATATATATATATATATATATATATATATATATATATATATATATATATATATATATATATATATATATATATATATATATATGTGTGATATTCGATAGAAATATAACTACCCATGTGGCCTAAATAAAATATAGGTCTTTATTCAATATATCACAATAATGGGCGAAAACTCCATTTCTTAAGGAAGAGTGAACCAGCAATGTATAAAGAGTGTGCATATTTGGTATCCATAGTTTTTCCCGAGATTGCCAGGATAGGAGACAATACGCCGACAAATATAAAATAGAAAAAAATAACAAGAAAAGCGCATCGCTAATTATAAATCTCATCGCAAATATATATAATCTTATCGATACTAATATTATAAAGAGGTAAAGTTTGTTACGTTGTAGGAAGTAATCTCTGGATCTACTGAACCGATTTTGAAAATTCTTTAACCAATGGAAAGCCACGTTATTTGTGAGTGTCATAGGCTATATATTAATCTGAAAAATGAAAAGACTTTTTCGTGGGAGTCGGATTTCCAAAGTAAGTCGGAAAAAACGGTCGAACGAAAACGTTTCTAACTAACGCTGCCTTAACGATGAGAGATATATGATTAAGTTCTAGAAAAAAGTTGTAGAGCTTGATAATGCATACAAAAAAGTCAGCGACAGCAAGTAGTTTTTCAAATTAAAAAAATAATTTAAATCGTTAGGTCATGTTTATTGGTCATATTATCAACAATTATGAATTATTATCAAAATAAGTAAATTTATCGTCTCAAGTGTTTAAAACAAAAGACTTTTCCCTTTTACTGCATATAATTTCACTTTTACTGCATAAATGGTTAAAGAGATAAGACACTCACAAATAGGACACTCACAAGAAGACACTCACGAATAACGGTAATATAGTCAAATTGGCATGCAAATAGATACATACATATGAAGTAAAAATATAACCCTTCTTTTGGCAGTCAGGAAATAAATCATAGCACTCAGTACTATCCAAACCACACTCATAATCTCATAACAGGTAAAAAGTTTTACCGCCCAACGAAGTGGGCCCGGGTCAGCTAGTCGCTAATATATAAAGCGCATCGATAATAGATACATCGCTAGTATAAGCGTATCGCTAATATAGGTAAGTACACTGAGAAAAATATAACGGTGTAATACATGGAATTACGCATGTCTCAACAGCGATTACGTATATAACTCGTACTGTGGTACATACGAATGAAATAACATGGCGCGTAACGGTGTTAGCGTGACGGTAGTTACCGTGCAGTAATGTTAAAACATAATGCTATTTCATTACGTCGCGACTGTGGGATCTCGCTTCTAACTCGACAGCATGTAGTAGGATACGTACGGATATATGTAGTAAAACACATGAATCGTGTTGAAACTACAGTATACTGTTATTTCCGTACTAACCGGGTGGAAAATGTTGATACATATAATCGAGTAATAAACATATAATAATTGAAAAATAGAATCGAAAAATATTAACGTATGAACCGAACAAATATTTTTCTCAGTGTATGTATATTAGAAAGGTTAATTACATACTTTAGAAAATTGCACAACTCTCAAATTCTAGTAGGTCATTTGTTTTGAATTTTAAGTTCTCTAACATTTTGATAAAGAGAAGAGAAGCGAAGATATATCCTGAAAAACTTGTGTACGCTCCGAAGAAAGTTTGTGCTAGGAATATCCGGACCATTGCCTACCTATACTGGACAAAGTGTCACAATCAGAACCGAAACGGATGCCTTTGGCGTCTTACATAAGAGGCGCGCAGCAAATGAGCAATTGGTGGCTAAAAACGGTACTCTCGTAAATGACACTCCCGTCAATAACCTTCGCTATTGAGTGGTGTCAATCGCTACGGGCGAACCCGCCAGCTCAAGAAGTTATAATGACATCATGCCATTGTTTCTCCCATTAGGTGAACGTAAAGAATTTGTGGACAACATAGTCCACGGTCAAACTACGCCAACAGCCCAACGCCTTAGCGCGAAGCACTGGGAAGTGCATCCCAGCGGGCAATACTCGCGCTCTTACTACCAGATTTGGATTATTTTCTCCATCCTCCAGTCTGGTAACAGATTCGATGTCGCTTGCGCGACCTCTACATGACTCTACCTGGTAATTCAAATTCGAATTTATTGCGGACCGAGGCGCCCTTTGTCCGTCAAGCTCACACGGGATCGGGTGCCAACGGATCGTTTCTCAGGATAGTTGACGCCAGGTTAACAAATACCGCCGCTTCTCAATAAACGTACGTTTCCAGATTTCCCCGGTTATGCGCAAATGATTGACTGACGCCAACGGTGCGCAAACAGCCAAGCGTTCCCCCAGATCAGAACCTTCGATCATAATTATCTACGACTGCAGGCTACAACCGCCTACCGAACTGCTTAATACAATCAGCCATACTTGCACGGAATACCGCCTAAATATCAATAAACAGCAAACTATACTTATGGTCATCACCAAAGAACGCAATATCACCGTAAATATTGCAGTGAACGGAACACCTAAAACGTATCCAGAAATACAATCTTGGTAGCTTAGTGAATAAAGAATGGGATGAAATGCCGTATAGAACAATCCCGAGGCGCATTCGCCAAAATGAAAAAGATTACCACCAGCAACGCCGTTAACCTTTAAGAAAGAGAATGGTTAAAAGTTACGTTTTCCAGTACTTCCATACGGCATCGAATAATGGCGGAATCCTCTTGTTAAAAGATTCAGAAATATGATAACTGGGTATACTGAAGAATGTTAAGGATTTCGTGAACTGATAAAGCTCGTAACGAATTGGCAGTCCAAAGAATGGGGAAAGAAATGGTACTGCTCACGGCGATTAAACGACGGAGATTTAAATATTTTGGCCATGTTAAGAGAGGTCCAGGAAGACGCTGAATATTTTAGCAGAAGTAATTTCAAGCAATGATCTGGAAGGAGTACGATTTTCTTGTTTTGGGCAGCAATATCCAAATTTGGGTAGCTATAGTAAAAGCCACCACCGATGTGGAAAAATCATGTGAAGAAGATGAAGATAATTCAACAGCGGTAGGGAGATTGTACAATTTAACACTCAAGTTTTTTGTTTCTGTGCGCCTAACGCTGCTTTACTGCACTAACACACGAGAACCGGTGTTAACGTGGCTACGGACGCTACTGTTTAATTAACCTGTGGAAGTGTGTTATTTGTGCTGCTTGCTAGCCTAGACAGCGAAAGCCTCGATTTTTCATAGCTCCTCGTGCTAATTATTAATGCTGTAGCACTTTGTGGTGGATGTCTGTATGTGACTTTTGAGTTCTAGAATCATGGATACGATCAGTAAGCACCAACAAGAGCTTAAATCTGAAATGAGAAAAGCTCCAGGTTTTTAGCGTTTATTGACTCGTTTTTTCCTGGTTCAAATAAAATCAAATGAAATCAAGTTTATTTGCTTGAAAACATAAATAGTTATTTAGACACAATAAATTCCGGTGGCATAGTGGTTAGGTCGCCTGATCTTACATTGTAAGGTCCCGGATTCGATTCTCGGCTGGGTCACCATTTTCCGTTGGGATCAAATTAACGGAATTGCATTTTCAATTCTGTCGATCGAATGCAATAACAATACACACACTTGCACACATGTTACACGCACACATACATATAACACGTCATAGTCATGTTGGTTGTAAGAGATTGTCATATGACAATAAACCCGCCCATTGTGACATTTCACAATAAAGAGTATAAACAAACTTTCGATACCCGCTTTAAAATAAATTAATTATAAAAAATCGGTACTAAAGCTTTCTTAAGGGTCTAACCACGTAATTATTAATAATTGTATTGGACTACATAGTCAATCCGATAAATATTTGACATGACAATAACAATAAAAAAACCGTGTCCAAAAAGATGGTTTTATCCGTGGTCTGTAATACATTTTAATTGCCTTATACCTATGGACATTGTTTCTTTCGTCGTCGGCTGTACCGTTCTCCGTTCACGGGCAGACAGAGACGAAAAGGTACACCGGCTTATTATGCCCCTTAATAATGTTTGCATACATCGTTATGTATGTATGGAAAAATCGCATTATACGGAACATTATACATTCCACGAATTCTTGATGACATAGAACATCATTAGGGAAATGTTATGACAAAGTGATTTCGTGGGCAAAGAAAGCTTGAGGCGCTTTTCATTATTAATGTATATACACATTATCACAAGAGAAATAATGAAGTCTTATTATTCGTTATATTCTTCATACATTAACTTTTCAGGGATTAGCAGCAATTATTCGAGACCTGAAACCTGCGAACGAGTAATGATCTATCATTAGAAAAATAAGTGTGATCCTAGAAAGTAAAAAAAAATATATAAACGGAAAGTTTTAAAGTTTTGTTTGTTTTGTTTTGTTTCTACTCTTTATTACGAAATTTCACAATGGCCGGGTCATACGATAATATAATATGAGAATCTGTATATGTGTGTGTTTTGTTATTACATTTGATCGACAGAATCTACTATCTTTGGAGCTAATGGGCCTTTGCTGAGTTGGCCACGAAGACCCATTCTGTTCAGGGTTGGTCACACTCACGGGTCAACACTTATCCGGCGGCCTCCACGCATGAAGTGCGAGCCCGAGCAGGACTCTGGCCTTAGGGCTAGTTTCCGCTAGGAATCAACCTTCTGGCGCTCCTGGACGGTTTGCACACCGTACGGCGTAAGCCAATCGACTGTGCACTCTGACTAACAGTCGGGGGAGTCTGGAAGCAGTACAGTTTCCTATAGAGCGGGGGTGGTTGCGGACCTTACGGCGACTGCTCTTGAAATGACCATCGGCTACCCGATCCTGGGTGAACAGCCGGGCAAAGGATGCTGTGGTCCGCGATAGATTCGGTAAACACCGTGTCACCGCTTCGTAAGGGAGAGGACCGCGCAAGCGACCTCGAACTCGTAACCAATCGAGAGACCGGAGTAATCTGGTCACAATTGAAAGTAAGGGCGTGAGTGTGAGCCCGCTGGGTAACCTATTTAGTTATCTCGCGGTTAAGGCGTTGCCCTGTTACGGACATGTGACGGAACTAGACGGTGTACTGTTTTGTCCAAGTCTTCTGCGTTCACCTCACGGGGTATACAACGACTAATCGTTAAAACTTCCTGAGGTGACGGGTTCGCCCGTTGTAGTTGACAACTCTATTTGATCGACAGAATTGAAGTGCGATTCCGTTAATTTTATCCCAACGAATAATTCGGTTTGATTATCTCATATACAGGCGACACAATTAATATTCAAAGTCCGCCATATATGTATTAATTAAATAGGAAGGCCCTCGCGATGCGTGGCTCGTTCGAATTTCGAATTCGAAGGTTCACGGCGCGGCGACCCCGCACTAAATCGGGGCGCACTCGAAATATTGGACTTGAGACTTGGAATTCGGTACAATTATAACTTGATAACTCGAAAATTGGCATTTTTGAGATAAGTATGATAGAAGATGTAAAAATATCAACTCTATATTCCTTTGAAATCAGATAACTTAAATTCCCCCGCCCTTAGGAGTTAACGGTGGTTGATAAGTTGAAAATCAGCTCCAGCTATAATACTAAAAATCGATATGTAGACTTATCTAGCTGAAAGTTCACAGCATTGTCTGCTATCGTAGCGTAAAAACTCGATATCTCCACTTATCCAGGTTAAGGTTAGTATTTAGGTTCACTTATTATCTCAAGTATATTCTTTATAATACCTATATATCATACCTTAAATTAAATATAAATATATTTATATACATACATAATATATTTTAATCTATTTTGTCTCTTCCTTTCACCTCACTTCCCATCCTAATCCCCCCCATTCTCAAGCGGAAACAATATAAAATTAAATTGCGTCCACTTTATATTCGGAATCACATTAATGGACTTTTGTCACTTTTAAATAGGTTTTTATTGAATTGTATGTAGTTCTGTTTGGTTCCAGAATAAAATAAAACTAAAAATAAAATTAGTTTCCACAAATCCAAAATGGTGGACGAGTTGAAACCTTAAAATAAATATTAAAACGCGTTAATCTCAGAACTACTAAATTCGAGTTATTGAGTTATAATTGTAAGGCGACGATATGCGTTGTTGTTGGGTTGAACTCACGTTGTGAAATGTTGGTTGGATTATCTCATATACAAGTTACACTAATACTATTTAAATTCCACCATACATATTAATCAAATATTAAAGCCCAGCCGACCGAGGCTAGCCGAGTAACGAACCGCGCCGCTTGAGACGGTTGTAATACGGAATCCCATCCGAACCGAAACGGTTTCGATTTAATTTATGAAATTAATATTTAGATTAAAAAATAGTCTTTGACTACCTGCCGGGAAAGTCTTGGGGTCACACACTTAATATTTTCTAACTGGCCTCGCAATATTTGAAAGAGTAATTTTAAATTCTTAAAGGTGGGTATAAAATATACGACAACTCCGTTCTATGTCGGGCTTAGTTGAGAGCGGGCAAGTGGAATAAGCTTTCGTCGAGTTTTAGATATTTGTACCTAACCAAGTGTGAATTCATCCCAAAAATATTTCGTTTCTGCTTCGACGCTTCTCAATACCGACCCGAGACGGATATGCTGGAGGAATCGAAACGTTTATCGAGGATTTTGTTTTCAGGTGCCTCTACACGACTCGTAAGTGATATTTGATAAAATGAGAACGGTTTTCTCAAAATTATACATCAACAAATACCATTCGTTACAGCGGAAGCATTTTAATTCATAAAACGTTGGCTATAAAATATATTTTAAATAAAATAAGATGAATAGTAGAAATCATTTTTAAAAACAAGCTTTTATTAAAATGTACTGAAAAGAAGAAATAACAGACTTCCATAATTGAATACGTATACAAAATTTTGTGTGTGTGCTGTTGACCGTTGAGGAGTCCCCTCGTCGAGAGCCAACCCTGGGTGCAGTAGCCATGTAATGATGGACCTTAGAACGGGGTATCACAATTGAATGCTATACACAATTTCGTGCATGTAGCTGTTGACCTTTGAGGACTCCCCTCATTGGAAGCCAACCCTGGGTGCAGCAGCCATGTCATGATGAAATTTAGAGCGGGTTATCATAATTTAATGCATACACAAAATTTCACGTCTCTGCTGTTGACCGTGGAAGAGTAACCTAGTCAGGAGCTATTCCAGAATCAGGCCATACTTATCATAAAAATGCATTGTCATCAGAACTGAACCAACATGTAAAATTTCAACCATTGGATAAGAGGAAGTGGTTGTAATTCAGCTTGTAAAATTTGACCTAAACAAACTGGAAAACACTGCAAGGTAAGTAAAAGTTTGTAAAAAAACCTGTGTTCTCAAATCAGATATCAAGAAATCTAATAATATACTGATGATTATAAATTGCAATCTTCTTCAATAGTTATAAGAGTGCGAGTTCTACTAAAACAATACAATTCAGTAGTTGACAAAATCTCACATAGTAATTTCAACATTGATAATTTTGTAATAATTGGTTACTCAACTCTTATACAAGACAGATGACTTTTAGTATCTTGATTTGTTTCCTAACATGTCTGTGTATTAACATCTTCTTTAATGACACAAAAAATGCCCACAAGACAAGTGTGTCAATGTGTCAAAAATGAGTCAATGACTAAAAAATGAGACAAAACTGTGGATGATGTATCACTTATTGACATTTTGCGCCTTCCAAAACAACTGTTTTTGTATCGTTTTCTAGGTTCCCTTTCACTTATGTGTCACTTATGGCTGTCGGAGAAGTAGATGAAACCATTAGAAATTCGTTTTTGAAAAAAAGCCTGATGTATTATTTTTAGGATACGGTCCTCAATTTGTCATCATCACCATAATTTGAAAATTGTGAAGTTTTCGCGTCTGACGCCATGACAATACTATATTGTGCCAAAAATCAAACACTATCGCTATTACGTAACGAAAAACAGGAGAATTGATATTTTTTCGCTTCTCGATGTTGCCCAGAGCAGCGCACAAATAAGATAAGAGGAAAGAAGAAAGTTTATAACGATACTCCTCTTCATAAGCTTTCACGTAGTTTTTACTGTATACAGGGTGTGATTACAGCACAGGCATTTCTTGTAGTGGGTAAATAAGTATGATAAAATACGCAACTTCTGTTAAAAAAAATGCAAAAAACAAATTAAAAAATATATATACATATATATTTTTGTCAAATTTGTAAATTGTATCTATTGAAGAAATGTTTCAGAAGCGTTGAGCGTGCTGTGCCATGTAGCGGTAGGTAATAAACAATATTAGCGATATTTTACTCACCGCTAGATAGCGCATCATGCTCATAGCTATTTATACTATTGAAAAAAGAAACAAAATACCTGCAAAATAGCAAAATAGCTTAGCTATGCATAAGACTGAACTTTGACTTGGTTTCTTCGCCGATCCCAAGAAGAAAAAATAATACCTGAAATCAACAACCAATCACCAAGAGCCATAATAATACCCCGTAAGTATAGGCGAGGCGCGGACATGGCGCGGGTGTGACGTGACCAAAGTATACAACTAAGTAAATATATTAAAAATAATAAAAAACAAGACTGCCGTTACGGAAAGTGAACTATTGTAATTATAATTATTTTTATTACGGATTTTAAAAAAAATATTTGTGGTCTATGTATTTCTCCACTTATATACATGTCTATTTCCGGAATGTTTCCTAAACACGATATATTTATGTTCACGATAGTTTATTGGCATTTGGATATTTGGATATTTAAACAACTATTTACTTGATATTTGTCTGTTAAGATACCCTATTACACTCGGGATGACATACCGATTCTAACAATACCACAAGCGTTTAGATGCTATGGTGAAATAAAGTAACGGAAAACATACATAAATGTACCCTGAACACGTTATGTACACTCGTTTTTCTTGGGCAATCATGTAAAAAGGCGTTCAATCGTTCAGTCATTGCGGAACCGTGTGACTTGGATGTGTTCGATGTAGGCGTGCCGGCCAATATTCAGGGGGTAAAGGTGGGTCATTGGGTCCGCTCTTGGTGGTTAAAAAAGTGGAGAGAATACGATACGTTCTAATCTATATGTTACGTATATTGAAAGAACGGCTGGGTGTAAAAATTTGGTTAAGGTGTCAAAAAAAAGCTCTCATTCTGTAGATGTGCCATCAAAATAGATAAATAAAAAAAGCCCTAAAAAGTAAAAAAAGGTATAAAACATATATTGAAAGAATAGCTAGGTGTAAAAATTTGATTGAAGTGTCTAAAAGAAGCTCGGCTATAGATGAGTCATCATAAGAGAAAAATAAAAAAGTCATCAAAAAAGGAAAAAAAAATACGTGTTTTTCCTGTTCCCGCCAAATTCAGAGAAAGCCTAGGTGTAAAAATTTAGTTGAGGTGTCTAAAAAAGCTCTTGGTTTGTTGATATGTTAACAAAAGAAGAAAATACAAAAAGTCGTTAAAAGAGAAAAATAAAGATTGATAGTGCCGTCTGCTGGATTTTCGCGCGGGGGTGGGAATGGGGGAGAGGGGGTGAAGGGTGGGCGGGAGAAGGAGGTAGTTGGGGTGTGAGGGTGGTGAATTGGGGTGGGGGGTTAGGAAGAGGAGGATGGGGTAGAAGGAGGAGAGAAAGAGAGAAAGAGAGAAAGAGAGACAGAGAGAGAGAGAAAGAGAGAGAGAGGGGAGGAGGGTGGATGGAGAGGAAGTAGGAAGAGGGGGGGGGGGAGGGTTGGGGAGGGAAAGGGGTGAGAACAATCTAATAAATCCCAAGAAATATTTCTGGGGATTAACTGTCAATAAACTGATCGTCGATCTCGACGGGCTTCAGCTAGTGTAATTTAATATGAACTCGAACATTCAACTTTTCATCTCAACACGTCGATCTCATGTTGACATCTCAACATGTTGAATTCGAACATGTCGATATCAACATGTTTACATATAATAAAAAATAAAATAAAAACCAGTCTTCAATAAAAGGCTACAAATGGGAGAGTACCTATATGTCGAGGAAAAAACTATTAATAACATTGAGGTAAGAAAGAAAAGTTTACGTTCTTACCTCAAAAAATATATTTCACAAATAAAATACACCTCACTACTTCTGTTTCTCAGAAGCAGTAGGTTAGAAGAAATAAGGAAATATTGTAACGTAAGATCCCGTATTTTTCTACTATATTACGGTCGGCTGAACGCCGAACACGATTTGCGTCTATTCAATGTTGTATGCAAACATGCTGAGATACGACCAGTGCATATAACATATGTATACGTACGTTACCTTCGATATTAAAAAGAGTGTATTTTATTTTTTAATTTCTGAATTTTAGACAAAATGATTTATGAATTGAATCAATTTAGCTAGTTTTTGCTGTCAAAAATATATATATGCATCTTTAGTCAGGTGTAGCGTGCTACATTGGTGATTTGCTGAAAAAGGCATAATTCAAATTATTTCATATTTGAATTAAGCGCCTTTAACTAGAATTATTGCGTAGTTAGGGTATAGAGTTAGTTGTCCATAAGCAGAATTTGACTATAGACTAGACGGTCAGTCAATCATGGTTAGCAATCGTTTAATCGATAATACTCGTTACTTATGTATGAGAAAATATCGCACAAGTATGTAATCTTTCTAAGGTTCGCTAAAAACAGGTAAGAAATTATAACAATAATCAATTATTGTGCATTTGGGCATGTTAATGGTAGGGGTTTTCATGATTATTTTGTTGGTTTTTGTTCCAATAATGAGGTTTTCTCATATCTCATGAAGTTTCTAACCTAGAAAACATATGACAGTTTGCTGCCAGTTAGTTGCTGTCAGTTAGTGACAGTTTGCTGTCAGTAAGTGCCAGAGTGTAGCAAAGAAAATAATAAAAAAACGAACTTATTGTCAAGTTATTAAGCAAAATATAAAACTATATAAAAAAAGAACATTTCTTTTTGATTTTATAGCATAAAATAAATACTTTACTTCCTCTTTCAAAAATATGTTTTCTTCTAATTGCTGGCTAGATAGTAATTTAAATTCTGCCACGTAATTCACTTCAAGATGGCGTGCGCGTGACAAGTTCTTGTCACGGTCCTCCCAAACAAAGGTCTTTTAGAAGCTGAGTTCCAAATTAAAAACGGTTTTAGCAATCCTTTAGTTAGAAAAATATGCAGTAAACTAGATTCTGTGAATACCTTTAAGTGTTGCTTCAGTTTTTGATGGTGGATTGACATTTTGATCCTCGCTATTCTATAGGACTTCTCCATTTTGTTTTAGCTAACCTCGAGCACTGTAGAATTTAGAATTTAAATAGCTCGAAATGAAATCATAGAATTTAAATCATAGCATCATAGAATAAAAATAGAATTTAAATCACATTGAATTCACCTCGAGTGATCCCGAAAGAATCCCGGCAAAGGATGAATCGCAATTGCAGCGGCGAATTGAAATATTACATAATGTGTATCCTGCTTTTTTATTTTCTTTAAATGCCCTGGTCGTATGTGCGGGCCCGACTTTTATTTTATTTTGTAGTATTTTTATTCATAAAAAAGATACACATTACATGTCACAGTTCCCCACTAAGGCTAGTGCCTTTTCAGTTTCGTCATATGCGGGAAGGAACCCTAAATAAAGACCACCAAATTTACTGATCGGATTTGTTTTTTTTTAATTGTGGGAATCGAAGGCGAAAACGAGTAGAAATGCCTTTTCCGTCACCTACCCCTGATTGTAGTCAATTTAGTGAGTACCTACATATTTTTTTAAAACATATTTTCCTTTCTGAATTTACATTCTGCGTTTCTTCTACAAAACGCAGTGGCATTTATTTATTAAATATCATTGGAATATATTTATCAGGTTTTACCTCGCCTATTAAAAAAAAAAGACCCAGGCTACTAAATTCGATCATTTTAATGCTAAATCTAAAAGAAAATCGCGTCGGATTTTATTATTATTATTATCATTATAATTTTTTATTTTCAAATTAGTTTTTATGATGGTTTAAAAAAAATCTAATCTAACCTACTGACAAATACGTGTTTTTGAATTGTTTTTTTTTGTAAACTAACCTTACCTACTGAAATGTAGCTGTTTGACACTTATTTAAATGCCTGTATCTTTCTTATTTATTGAGTCCGACAAAAGATAATTGCAGTTTCGGAAACAGCAATCACCTGACTATTCATGGTGAATAGTCAGGTGACGTTAAAAAATCTAAAATGTAGAACTGGTAGCAATACCTGATAAATACCAAATCATTTATCGGTATTTAATGTCTTTTCAATCTGTTTTTTTATATTCTATTTTTATCTTGTTACTAAGTAATGAAAAATTACTAGCTACGGCATTGCGTTGTGAGCGTCGGCGCAGCAAGGTAATCGTCGCCGTCGGGTATGTTGAAAAAAATATTTAAGAAGCTGAGTAAGTTCGGAAGATGCGAAGAGTGCAAATCGCGATTCATTGTTTAAGTAATACCAAATAGCCGATTAAATACAAAATCTGACGCGGTCGTGAACTCTGTAAAACCCACTTTTATATATTCTAATTTTATTTTTGGCACTCTGTCTGTAGCACATTAATCTATATAAATAGATACATAGATACAGATGAAATGCAAATCGCTTTATGAGATTTAACGTTTTTACACCGAATATTCTGTGCCAGCGTGGGCGAGAACTTTGCGCTGTTTCGTTTCGCTAAAATATCATTAGGTAATATTAAATGCACACATGGTAACATGTAACTGAACCAACGATGAATACAAAAATGAAATCTTATAAAGAGCATGTTTTATGTGATTGGCAAAAGGACTTATAAGAATTAGTTGTGCTTGTGTAAAGAAGTGATTATGTATAAGTTTAATTCATTAATGTCGTATTAGAATTATACAGACCCAAAGTTTTGTACAGCTGGGTGATTTTGTGATATAAACTAGTTATTAAATCTTGTTAAATAGGTTTTATTATGTAGAACAAGCTATATCTTTATATCTGAAGTCGTTATTGGATTTAACAGTACAAATAACATCCAATCGTAAAGCATAAATCAATCAAGTTCAATCCAGAAAGTAAAAACAAAATCACATGAAAATAGAGGACACTCGGAACATCCTAACGTAAAACGAAGGAGTGAGAACGGCCCAGACGCTAAATCTTACCTGCTACGCTATCTATCTCTGTCTGGCTGTGTCTCTTTCGTATATAACTTGTTTAGATAACCCCAACATAAACACCCAGGTGCAAATTCTTACCTGACACCCGCACACTGATCGTCTATCTCTATCTTACTTATTGCCTGTGAAATGAAAGAATGAAATGCTACAATTTGTAATAAGTCTTCGTTTGGTATATGAGGCAAAGTGTTACAACAAACTTTGCAAGTTGGTACAAAATTACCCATTGTCTTTCGGTATAAATGATATTGACACTCGCCCTATCCATTTCACCATAATCGTGACCTGACTTCAACCTTCATCGAGAAATCACCAACCACGAGAAATCGCCTACATCTGGGAGACCAGCTGGGTTAGCCGGAGTTAACAGCTGAGTACCTATCGTTATACAGGCACCCCTTGTGTTACCCCAAGACTCCCGGCAAGCAGACAACTCCTCCCCCGACCCTCTTCACTAGATAGTGATTTTGTCAAGTGACTATGATAGCAAAAGTAGTATATTTCAGTATTTTGTAATATTTTCGTGTTTAGGCCCCACGACGCGTCTGTGTACCGAATTTCAAGTCTTAACTGAAATATTTCGAAATTGCAGTATGACTAGCGCGCCCTCTGGTGAACCGATCTCTACTACAATTCATCCCTTGCCATGACCGAATGATGCCTGCATGTCAAAATTCAGCTCAATGGGATGAAGCGTTTAGGCACTATCGTGGAGGAATACGCACACACGCACACACACACACACACAGACACACACACAGATTCACAGACAGACTTCAGTCTGAAAATGATCCAAATCGTCTCAAAGGGAAGGGGAGGGGGTTCAACATGGATATTTCGTCATGCGATCGATTTTACACGGTAATATCCGTGCTACTTTTTGTGACAAGCTTTTATTTTTTTTTGTAGGACTACTCTGTCATCTTGCTTCTGCTCTTATTTGCTCCTGTTTTAGTCGTAGCTTAATTTTTTATGCTTTAATCATTATGCATTATAGGGTCATATTGCCATGGAGTTGAGATTGCAGGACAACTCGTATGAAACTTGATATTTTCTTCATGCATTTTATAAAAATGACTTTGATTTTATCAACCTTTTGAACTTCTAATACATTATATCGATACCTATCTTCCATATCGATACCTATCTAGTATTGCAATTCCACACTAGAGCCGATATTCGCCTTGCACTGTGAATATTATTCTAAACCAATTTAATTTTCTGTTGATAACTGCCTGAAACGTGAGTCTTTGTGACCATTTGTCGGTAAAGTGGTACAGTGAGACGAATATAGAACATTTCGATATGTAATATAAATAAATTTAAATATGATAAATATTGAGATATCTGGGGATTGCTTTTTGAACCGACAGAGAAAATGTCGTTTACGAAATGGCTTCAAGATGACGTCATTTCCTGTCGCTTGTCATTTGAAATTCGAACGTGTAAAGCGGAAGTGATAAGAGATATAACGTCATCTCGTATACGACATTTTCACTATCGGTTCAAAAATCAAGCCTATGTACTGAGTGTCGCCAGGTTTTGAATTTAATCTTTACAATAATCACAATCATATTTAATTTCTAGAATTGTATTGGCAATAAATAAAATATAATTATATTCAAACTAACAAAATTAGCATCTAAAATCACATAATGTTTATAATTAATATATAGTATCTAATTTAAAAACGATTGTTGAAAATCCGATCAGTTGATCAGTAAAAACGGAGAATTAGTGGTCATGGATCGATCAGAACGGAACTTGTACTGGACATCCGATTGTGACCGCATAGTTGGGTGTTAAATTTACGATATAAAATTAGCAAAACTTTATTATAAAATTATAATAAAGTTAGAAGAGTTGATAACAAACTTGATAATAGAAGAGTTGATAACAACAACAGAAGAGTTGATAAAAAACTTAGTAGAGTTGATAACACTTCAATATGCCTGTAAATGTCGACCTGCATCTTGTATCCATTTTTTGGTACTAGTGCTACTCTGGATTTCTTCCTTTTATGGGGGTATGCTGACTCCTACGAGCTTGGAAGTGTCAACTACAACGGGCGCACCCGTCACCTCTAAGGAAGTTTTATCGATATTTGATCGTTCTGTCTCCCGTGACATCAGCGTAAAAGACCTGGGATGAAACAGTCCATTGTCTAGTTACGCCACTCGACTGTAAGAGACCAGCGTTTTACCGCGAGAATCCGGGTGTGCGACGAGCGGGCAGTCACTCGCGCCCTTACCACCGAATCTATCGCGGACAACGGCCTCCTTTGCGCGTCTTTTCACCTGGAATCGGTAGCCGATTGGTCGTTTCAAGAGCAGTTGCAGAGCAGGTCGTTTCAAGAGCAGTAGGTTAACGACCATCCCGCTCTATAGTAAACAAAGCCGTTTCCAGACTTCCCCGATTATCAGTCGGAATGCACAGTCGATTGGCTGACGCCGCACGGTGCGGAAGCCGTCCAGGAGCGCCTGAAGGACGATTTCCAGGGGAACTGGCCTGCAGGCGCAAAGTCCTACCCAGGCACGCACTTCTGCTTGGAGGCTACCGAAATGGTGCTGACCTGTGAAATTAGGCCGACCCTAACACATGGGTCATAATGGCCTAACTGCACTGGCCCCATGAGGGCAAGTGAAATAAAGCACATAGTGTGTTGATGCTTTCGTAATGGAAACCGAATGCCATCTCCAGAGATACTGTGGACGTTAAACATAAAGTATTTCTATAAAATCGAAGACTATCGCGGTTTTTTGATATTATAAATAGGATAGAAAACGAATTTACCAAGTGAAATTTGTAGCACCCGACGTTTCGATGACCTTGCAGCCGCCATTGTCCAAGGTAGACTGAAGAGCTGTCAATCCGTTGTTGTCCAACGGCGGCTGCAACATCACCGAAACGTCGGGTGCTACAAATTTCAGTCGGTAAATTCGTTTTCTATCCTATATAAAGTATTTGCTTCATACGGTATACCAGTCACTTCAATAAGACCAGCGTCTGAGGTCGGCACGTACGGTAGAAATACTGACAAGAAGTAAGAAGACAATACTTGCATCCAAAGTTTTAAATTCTGTCGTCGAGTGTACTGTGTGAAAATGAAGCACTCTCTCGCCCCGCTTGTGCCGTTGCGGTGGAGAGATACCGCGAATTGACAACAGATTGTGCCCAAATTAGTTTCTATTGGAAAGCTATATGTGTGCTCGCGTTTATCGATATCGGTAATTGGATTTCGCTGCTCCTCTGCGAACAGCAAACGATATATCATTGTTATGTAGTTGGGTCGATAGAATTTTTGGTGGACGAAAAATTTTTAATATCTATCTTTTAGATCCATTGATGCGTCTATTTTAAATGAATTCAACTGTTAAAAATAAGAATAATACAGAATTATAGAATTAGCAAAAAATTGGAATTCTATACTCGCAGTCTTTCATGAACAGAAGAAATCTAAAACTAACTGTTGCCCGCGGCTTCGCTCGCGGGCATGGCGATATTTTATACATGTGTCGAACTTTTTGATGACATATATTTCTTCTTAGTTTTAGGCCTACAAATATGCAGTTGAACTTAGTTTAGTTATGGACCTCTTTGTATAGGTACCACATTTGTGGTACATCTCTCGTGTGCTAAAATAACCAGATTGCTTGCGGCACTCACTCTCAAACAGGCCACATGAAACTATCCGTTAGATAAATTATCCACCCTAAGGTCTACATCGGCCATTTCAGTGACCGTCCTTGAGCTTTATTAATAGTCATGACAAATCAGACTTTCAGGAAAATCTCTTGAACTCAAAGAGGTATTCTGACGGTATTAGAGGTATTCGTGGTATGAATACTGTTTCCCCTTGAGCGTATCCAGTGATAATCTTGGCCTCTATAACATTTGTATGGAGAGCCATTATTTGCAGTCTGGTGCCATAGCATAACTTTGGAGGTTTTAAATTACTAATAGCATACCTGGTGCGCCGATTTTAAGAGTGAGATTATGAGGAAGGGGGGGGGGTACTGGGATAAAGATGTTTTAAAACTCGACGGGATAATTTACTGCGCAATCAACTGGTATTCCTGAATCCACAGATTTATAGTAGATGCTTGTCCTAAAAGAGAACAAAGGTAATTCTCTTATTCATAGGTTGAAACCGCGATATCTTTAACATCACATTTTTGGAACGAAACCATAGCGCGATCTAAATCGATATTAAAGATATCGACTTACATATTTATAATCATTATTAAATTTTATAATACTTCTCTTCACAACGGTAACGCGTACACAAATAAAATTAAGATGTGCCTAGATATATGAATATATTTTATTGTGCTTTCATGATTGTAGGTGTTTGACGGAAACATAGGTAGGTAACTAATATGCGTGAACAAAAAACTAGCGATATCGCAAAAATATGAATTTATTTATCATCAAGCGCATTATTTTCAGTTAGAGACATTAGGCTTAAAGTTCATGTAAGATCACGTGAATATCAGTATATCACAAGTTAAATTATCCATCCTCTTCCTTCCCAGTATCGTTTGATTTTCTTGGACTTATTGTATTATTATAAACTGTAAATTATTATGTGACTACTTAATTTAGGGTTAGCTGTAAGATATTGTACGACTACTCAATAAGTCGCCTATTGTACCTACACAATAATTTATTTTATGCATCAAAAAGAAATCATTCATTTATTTAAATATTTAAAGAAACTCAATATTATTATTTGCAGTACATTAGAAGCATGCAGTATATAAGAGGCTTCATTCTAAACAGTAGCAACAAGAACAATAATTTAAAAGTTGAAAAACACGACTGCCCTTACAAAAAGTGAACTGTTGTATTTAGAATTATTAGAAAAAAATGATCGCCCTGAAGACCACGTTTCGTAAAAGAATAAAATTCGTACCACGCCCTGCGGCAGGTATCTTAAAACGATCGCGCGCTGCTGTTCAAGGTGTTCAAGTAATACAAATGATTTTTATGAAATATTTGTGGTTTTTGTATTTATCCGCATAGATACATGTATATTTCCGAAATGTACTCAGACTTTTCATTTGATACTAAAAACGATATATTTATCCTAATTTATTGACATTTGGATATTTAGAATTATTTATTAAACGTTTGAGCACTTTATCCTATGACACTCGGGAGGACATAACGATTCTTACAATACCATACTTCTAAATCCGTTCAAGCGTTTAGAAGTTATGGTGGAATAAAGAAACAGAAAACATATATACATGAAATATGAAATCGAAGACTATCACTGCTGTTTGACATTATAAAAAGGTTTAAAAACTAATTTATGCGTGAATTTTGTAGTACCCGACGTTTTGGCGATCTTGCAATTGCCGTTGTCCAGTCTACCCTGAGTCTGTATACTCTCTCTGAGTACCCTGAGTCTACCCTGGACAAAGGGCGGTTGCAACATGTCCGAAACGTTGGGTGCTACGAAATTGACGCGGTCAATTCGTTTTTAAATCTTTTTATAATACATACATGAATCATATACACCTAACACTCCCTTTATTTTTCAGTTAGGTAAAAAAGGAGAGCTCGAATGAATGAATGAATTAATTCATTATTCTATATTTTCAGCTTTAATTATTTTGCTTAAAATCGACCGCAAATTGAGCGATGAAAGCTCGACGTTATCCTTCCCCGGGGAGAGTTATGGACAACTTTATTGCGGCAAGGCGCGCGGGATGCCATGATTGGTTGCTTTTTTACACCTCGTGTAATTCGACGCGAGTGAGGGCTCACGTATTTCCCAGCAATTTATATTTCTTTACTCAAGTGATTCGATTTGCGATACAAATTAAAGCCCTTAACCTCCATTGTGGCGGGTGGATTGCCTGCAGGTGGTGCTAAAAGCGACGTGTCGCGCTCACGACGACCGGCTAAATTGCTTTACGAAATTGAGCCTCAATTACACTCGCGTAAAACTGGTTTGCCGGATTGTGAATTGCGATATTTGGATTCTGTAAACCTGGCGAGTACTCTTACAGCCGAGAGATGAAAGCAAGTCGCGGTGACTTATTTGTATGTTTATCTATGAGGAGCAAGTGTTGAGGTGCGCGCGACATGTATTTCCCGTTGCTTCTGTGTGCCTTAAAAATGTGAGTTGTTGCAATATTTTCTCAATTTAAGCACAATTAGGAGCACGTGATCCGTTTCATTTTAGTGCCTAATTCAGGGTCCAAAATGCGATACGATACTTTAATATCTGACTGACATTTTGGTATGTCCATTCATCGGCCCTAAAGAGAAATTTCTTATCAGAGCTTACCGGGTCCTAAAATGACGTTGTAACAGCTTAGGCACGTTTCCAAAATTCGGTTTCTGCACTGTCATGGCGGATGTTATTGTCGATGAGTCAATTTAAGATATATTAAAATTGGAGCAGTCCTAGTAAAAAAACGTGTAAATCGAAGGTTTACACTAGTTTATTTAATTTTGTAATTTAATTTTATCTTTTATTAATGCCTAACTATACCAGGTTTTTGACGTAAAACCGCCTTTAAAAAGGCTCCCATACTAAGGTCCTACCCGAGTTAGCGATGAAACGCTCTTGTTGTCCGCAATTTAATACATCTCATGGTCCAAGGGTTAGCATAGGTACGAGGTAGCATATATATTCTAAAAATAGACCATCTCTCGACCATGCTCTACTCCGTAACGGCTACATACGGCTACTTACATCGTCGTGTAGATCTAGAGGTATTCTTAAACGTGAGCTAAGTAGAAAAAACATTAAGTCGGCGAGTGAAAAGTTTCGTTCAAAAGTTGTCCACAAAACTCGTTTTTAATCAAAAATGATTACGGTAGTTGTTAGTGTACGGAGCAATACTACCCACCCATTTTTTTCTGGAAATGGTCTAAGATCATTTAAATACCAGTATTACGTACCAGTATTACTTTTAGTACTAATGTCTTCTAAAGTATTAGATGCCCGACCATTTCAGTGTGCCCTTCGTGTTGCAAAACGAGCTGTACGCACAATGGGATAAACGTTTTCCGAGAGCTAGGGATATATGATGGATAGTCCCCGCAATGTCCATCATGGAAGTTTCCGTTTGTCAGGAGGCACTTAATTATTAAAAATAATATTTCGAAAGATGGATTATTGGACAGATTATTTAAAAATTTTATAAATTCTGACTGATAACGACCGTAGCATCTTTTTTATCATATCTTACAATAATGGATACATTCAAATTTTGAAATATTTCGAACGGGCGTCATTTTAAGGGCATTTTCCGATTTAATCAATTGCTTTAGTCATTGTTCTGCGCTTAAATTAACTATATTGGAGATATATTTGTAAATGGATAATTGTAACTGGATCTTGTAAATGGATGAGCCTGGCTTTTGAGGTGGATGGATGAAGGGTGATCATTCACCTGTGACAAAAAGGATTCCCATTACCTACATAGCACAGTCGGAAGTTGTGCACATCCCCACATACATACATCTCGTTTAAACAAAGGCATTTTCCTTTTACAGTAGCTTTTATTAATTTGCTTAGCTTCTATATTTATATATCCTTTTTAGACGTGAGAATTTCCAAATAAAGACGTCGTTAAGTCCTAAAATATTTTTTGTCTTAACTTGGCAAAAAAGTGGTAGATCCAAGTATTTTAATCTCATTAAATATGAATTTGGTGTTTTTTTAAAATGGTACACACACACATGCGCACGTACGCACGCACGCACAGACAACAACTAGAGTTGTCGACTACAACAGGCGAGCCCGTCACCTCAGGAAGTTTTAACGATTAGTCGTTCTATCTCCCTGGAGTGAGCGCAGAAGACTTGGACACCGTCTAGCTCCGCCACAAACCCGTAAGAGTCCAACGCCTTAATCGCGAGATAGCCAGAAGTGTTACCCAGCGGGCTTACACTCACGCCCTTACTTCCAATTGCGACCAGATTACTCCAGTCTCTCGATTGGCCACGAGTTCGAGGTCGCTAGCGCGGTCCTCTCCCTTACGAAGCGGTGAAATGGTGTATACCGAATCTATCGCGGACCACGGCATCCTTTGCCCGGCTGTTCACTTAGGATCGGGTAGCCGATGATCGTTTCAAGAGCAGTCGCCGTAAGGTCCGCAACCACCCCCGCTCTATAGGAAACAGTACTTCTTCAAGACTCCCCCGACTGTTAGTCAGAGTGCGCGATCGATTGGCTTATGCCGCACGGTGCGCAGACCGTCCAGGAGCGCCAGAAGGTTGATTCCTAGGGCAAACTAACCCTGAGGCCAGAGTCCTACCCAGGCTCGTACTTCATGCGCGGAGGCCGTCGGATGGGTGTTGACCCGTGAGTGTGACCAACCCTGAACAGAATGGGTCTTCGAGGCCAACTCAGCAAGGGCCCATTAGCTCCCAAGCACGCACAGACAGACATACATATATATATATATATATATATATATATATATATATATATATATATATATATATATATATATATATATATATATATATATATATATATATATATATATATATATATATATATATATATATATATATATATATATATATATATATATATATATATATATATATATATATATATATATATATATATATATATATATATATATATATATATATATATATATTGATATTTTAAGGGTGTAAATTTTTTTAAATTATTTTCAATAATTTAAAAAAATTGAAAATAATTTAAAAATATATATATATATATATATATATATATATATATATATATATATATATATATATATATATATATATATATATATATATATATATATATATATATAATATATTTTATTGATCTAATAAACCGTTTCTCCACAGTTGTGTGGGTTGGAAACTCACGGTCACCCACACAATTGTGTGAGCAGGGTCTGAAAAGAATATATGCACGTCGGTCTGCGTATCTGTTCCAATGCGATCAATATCCCTACTCATTCAACTAAACCTCGAGGCTCTTGCGCGGACACCTCTGTGATATTCCGCAGTTCTCGTTTCATGTGTGACTTTTAAAAAATAATGACAGCCCCCTAACGGAGAGGCGAGCGTTAGGTGGCGGAGATAAGTCGAGTCGAAAGAGTCGCGCGACAAGGATGGCGGCGGCGGGTGCCTCTCGCTCCGCGCGTCTGATTTGTCTATTTCCAGTAAAAGTGCGGGCTAACAAGATATTCCGTATTCAAAGGACATAAATAAGGCTAATAGAGCATGCACCATTGATATCGTTACGGAATCGACTGAATAATGATATAGAAACGCTCGGCGATGGGGGGCGAGCTCTGCTACGGATACGCTGATGCTGGTTTGGTGTATCTATGCATGTAGGTACGAGTACATTGTGCCTTATCTTGATGAGTTATCATCACCACCCTTGGCGCTACAACCTGGTGGTTTTAACACATTACTTTCACAGCTGCCACCTTGATTGAGACCATATAGTAATGCATAACTAAACTTGGCAAAGAATTCAAACAAAACATTAGTAAAGCCCTCCTAGGTCTTGGCCTACAATTTTAAGGTTTTTATTTTATTACATTTCATACATTTTATTCTCTCCATATTGAAATGATAAGAAACGAAAAATCTCCTTATTGCACAATAAAGCATTTACGGTACAATCGCAGACTTATTGCTACAAAAACAATATCTTCCAGTCAACTAACATATTAAGTCAACAATATTGCCCTCAAATAAAAGTTTCAAATTTGCCCGACTGATCCATTACTACAAAAATGGTAAATTTTCATTTTCAAACTTAAAAAAAACTTTATGAAATTCTTCTTAAATAACCACAATAAAACTATAATAGAAGTACGAGTCTTGTACTGGAAAAACCTGTTTCGAAAGATCCCGAAACTTTTAGTAAGGCGTGACCATTCGTCTGTAGAACTGCGTTTTCGCACTTGATAAAAACAAGTAAATATATTAAAAGGAATAAAAAACACGACTGCCGTAACAAAAAGTGAACTATTGTATTTATAATTACTTTTTTATTACTGTTTTTATAATAAAATATTTGTGGTATATGTATGTATCCATATAGATACATAGTATTTTGTCCTACGGAGTCGCGGCATGGGGCGCTACTACTAATGATAATCTGGATAGATTGACAAAAGCGCAGAAATTATTATTGAGAGTAATTCACAGAAAAAACCGGCGTCATCCATCTGCCTTGTTATTTTCCCAATCCCATGTGCTATCAGCTAAACAGTTATTCATTAAGCAAGCGCTTCTTGCATTCTACAAATCTAGAGATGACCACGCCCGAACTCAAAACAATCTGAACACAAGAATGTCCGCGAGTATCAATTATATAATTCCGTCAGTCAGGACAACATTTGCCCAGAGACATATATTCTACATAGCCCCAAAATTATATAATTCCCTTAGTGAAGACATGAAAAATTATCCTAACATAAAAATATTTAAAGCAAACCTTAATAGATGGCTACTTAACAAGGGATATGTAAAATCTGATCAACTTCTTTGGAACGCACGACAATTTATTTAGTATCACTTATCTATTTTTCTTAATTAAATATGATTAAATTACAACTATAAATGTATATATTTATTACATAGCTATATTTTTTTTATAAAATTGGTATATTTATGTATATATACAGGTGGTGGGTCCAAATAATTTATTTAAAAAAAAACACTTCATTTCTTAAAATTGCATAAAAATATGCACATCTAGAGACGGGCCAAATTATCGCCTAGTTAGATGTGCTATTGGCAGTAAAGGTCATGTAAGATGTGTTAAACCTCCCTATGTTAATTATTAAATAATTTATATAATTATTATAAGATTACATGACCTATGAATGAACTGTATACCTAATCCTATGTACCTAAATAAATAAAAAATAAATAAAATATATATTTCCAGACTGTACTCAATCAGGCCTTTCATTTGACACTAAACACGATATATTATGTTAATTTTATGACATTTGGAGATTTGGACATATAGACAACTATTTACTTGATCTTTGGATAGTTAAGTTACCATATGATACTCGGGACGACAAAACAATTCTAACAATATCAAATACTTCTAAGTCAGTTCGAGCGTTTAGAAGTTATGGTGGAATAAAGTAACGGAAAACATACATAGATAAACCCCGAACACATTACACTACATTTTTATTGGGCAGTCGTGTAATAACGTTTTTTTTTCATTTGCTGTGTTGGGTTTTCCTAAGGTCTTTATGAGCCTTGTAACACTGCGGCCATTGTTGATCTACAATAGTTCTGCGCTAAGCCTCGTGTCATTTAAGAATTGTTTACCTCCTCAGGTTGGAGGTAATGACCACCCAAATGAGTAAATGTTTTACGCATCAGCGGGCCACACTCGCACGTGAGGTGCAGGGGAGTTTCCTCTAAACCTGAACCTGCACATTTTCGTGTCCCGGAGTTTGAGGTTGTACATGTGTCTGTTCATGCCACAATGCCCCGTGAGCGCCCTCACCAGTATGCGTAGATTGTTCCTGTTTAGCGATAATGCTTCACGGACAGTTTTACGGTCGTAAGCCTTGATTAGCTCTTTGGAATGATTCAACCCTGGCGTGTTGGATTGTTTTAAACATATTTTTGAGCGTTAGGTTTGCAAGGATTCTTGGTACGCCACAGCAAGGTACAGGGCCGTATAACGTTCCCCTCGCTCCCGTCTTAGCAAGTTCGTCGGCTTTTTAGTTTCCCTCGATTCCTGCATGGCCGGGCACCTATCTTAAAATTACCATGTTCTCTTCGCCCAGGGAATTCAGTAGTGGATACGCAGTTTTGCATCAGCTTTGAATTAATGGTATTCGAGGCTAGTGCCATAAGAGCTGCCTTGCTATCCGAAGGCATGATATGGTGGTTGGCGTAATTCTTATGGAGGTTTATATCCGCACATTCATTGATGGCGTATACCTCCGCTTAGAAATATGGAAGCGTATTTCCTGTAATAAGGTTACCATACTTGCTAAATTAGTAGAAAACGTTGTAGTAATTGTAATTTATTAGTTAGTAAACATCTTGTAATTTAATAGTCATTATTTGGTGTTTCGTACCCCTCATGATGATAAGACTGTTGTTTTTATTTGATGTAAAAGAAGAGAGAGAGAGAGAAAAAAAACTACACTTCTTGGAAAAGAAACTTTTGGAATTCCGTCTTTTTTTGTAGCGCATGTGTTTTCAAAATATATTTATGCAAAAGCTCAGAATGGGGACATTAAAATCGTTAAAAAGGCTGAACATATTCGCCATTTTGTAAGCATGAATGATGTGTCCTTTCTTCATTTCTATTTATGTGTAGATGCTGACGCAGAGACCATACTCACACATCAAACAGTGCCCTTAGTACGGAGTAGTGATTTTCGCCCTTTTTTAGATCGCGACTCCCTTTTTAGTAAATAAAAACTCGAAAAACTTACGCGACCCCCCTTAAACTGTAACTTATATCTATCGACTCCCGTTAGTCTCTCCTACATCTGTAACTGTAAGCAATCAATATTTTTGTTTTGTAAAAAGAATGGCGAAAAACACATAAATTTTAACTGTTTTTCAATTTCGCAGCTGTACTTACCTGTTACCATGATCTAAAAGGATCAAAGGATCAAAATAATGTGTTGTAAAAGAAATAGCAAAAAACACATAATAAATATGTTTTTCTTCCGAAGCTGTGTGTTTGCATATTATGTAATGAAGATTTTTAAATATTTTCAAACAGTTGGTTGAAAAACACTAGCCTAGAGGTTATGGACTGACGGACAGCAACTCGCGGACCGGCACCGGTCCGCAAATCATTGGTTGGCGTACAATGCTCTAGTTAAAAGTATACTTGGTTCGAACTCTATATATCGTCAAACTCTATTATATAGAGCCTATGTAGGAAGGCACATACATTTCAGGTCGAAGAAATATAAAAGAAATTTATTAGGCATTTCAAGAGATTTGGGTAGGATTCCGGTTATACTAAATTTCTTCTGGGTAAGGTCGGATCAAGTGGTTTGGCATAGTGGACGTCGATTTTAAAAGTCAGCCCCTTCTTCGGTGCTGTTTGTGTGCTGCGCTACCATTTGAAATTGCGCTAACATTCGCTCCACACGTTCCAACCACCGTAGGCTGCCGGTGATGCTGACATCATTAAAAAGTTCGTAGAGCTCCTGACTAAATTGTATGCGCCGCGCTCCATTTTACATACCGCGAGCGATTTTGCTAGGATTCGACCTCCCTATGCATCACAATATGCTAAAATCGGCCGTATATAAAGTGACTCCCGTTTTCCTGGAGTGAAATCCCAGCTTTAAGTAAGTAGCTATAGAACCTTTCATATCATATTGACTGTTATTAATGTCTGCTATCTTGGCTGGTCGGTTCCGCGCAGCTTGGGCTTGGTAACCTGTTTTGCTATTTTGGGTCGTTTCAACTCCCCCACGGGCAACTCTACGAGGGACTTTTAGATACCGCGAGAGATTTTGCTAGGATTCGAGCTCCCTATGCATCACAATATGCTAAAACCGGCCGTATATAAAGTGACTCCCTTTTTCCTGAAGTGAAATCCCAGCTTTAAGTAGGTAGCTATAGAACCTTTCATATCGTATTGACTGTTATTAATCTCTGGTATCTTGGCTGGTCGTTTACGTGCAGCTTGGGCTTGATAACCTGTTTTGCTATTTTGGGTCGGCTCAACCCACGGTTCATCTCCCATCCGGTAGCTTCCTCTACGAGGGACTAAATTGTATGCGCCGCGTTCCATTTTACATACCGCAAGAAATTTTGCTAGTATTCGAGCTCCCTATGCATCACAATATGCTAAAACCGCCCGTATATAAAGTGTCTCCCGTTTTCCTGGAGTGAAATCCCAGCTTTAAGTAGGTAGCTATAGAACCTTTCCATATTGACTGTTATTAATCTCTGGTATCTTGGCGGGTCAGTTCGGTAGAGCTTGGATTAATAACCTCTTTTGTTATTTTGGGTCGGCTCAACTCACGGTTCAACTCCCATCCGGTTGCTTGCTCTAAGAGGAGCTAACCTGAAGTGAACACTGCAGCGGCTGGGTCGTGGGCAGGTGGGATCGGTTGTTCGAATCTAGGGAACACCTCGGGCGATAATGAGCTGTTTCCACATCGTGCGACGTTTGACAATCGACTGTGCAGTCCGGAAACGTACGTTTCTTAGTAGCAGGGTTGGTTGTTGAACTGATGTCACCCACTCTTGAATAGACACGTCGGCCACCAGATCTTGTGTGGTAGACGGTCAAAGGGCACCACAGTCGGCGAAAAATTCGAAATTAATTACCTCTAACATCAGGTACAGGCCGCGCAAGTGACCTCGAATTTGTGACTAGACTGGAGGATGTAAAAATCCGTCTAAATCTGGCAATAAGGGCGTGAGGTCGGCACGCTGTTTTCACTTCCCAGTTGGATGGCGTTGGACTCTTACGGGTTTGTCGATAGATTAAGACACTGAACTGTCATTTGTCCGCTAAGGCTTAAAACTCACGGCGCGGTTTTCACTCGCGCCCGCCGCGGTTGCGGAAAACTGTTTTTTTTTCAAAACTCAGGACACCGCAGGTTTGCGCGGTCAGGCTTAGAACTCACGAAACGGTTTTCACCCGCGCATGCAGCGGTTCACCGGTTTTCACCAGCGGCGCAGATATGTATGCGCGCCGCTGAAAAACCGAGCTGTGAGTTCTTAGCCTAAACTCTTTCATGTACACTCTCTGGGGTGACAGGGTCACCCGTTGTGTTTGACATCCCCAATTACTCTCTTTATCACCTGTGCCGATATTGTTGGTGCTAGCTAGTACATATATACAATATTATGGCGCTGGTGTGTGAATTTCACATCTGGTATTTGGCCGATCTGGGAGGCCACAAGTCGATTATAGAACCTTATGCGTAGGCAAAAAATAGGTTACTACTTATAGCCAAGCGTTCCACAATAAATAAGCGTTCCAAGAATTCTTCTCTCACTCCTCTCTCTAGCCAAAAGGAACTCTATGAGATTTTGAGAGCCCCGCTATTGTATTTAAGTACCTACTTGACAGTTTATATTCCTATTTGTATAGTTACAAATGACAATAACACATTTTGATGAAGTAGGTAAGTATATCTACTTTACACATATTTTTGTTATGATGGGTATCATTACAGAAAAAGAGCGTGTCGTATAAGAGTAATATTTAGTTTAAAGAAAACTAAATGTTAGTGATTAGCTGTGAGTTTTGGAAGCAGAAAATGTCAACCGGTTTAAGAATCGTCCGGATAATTTCCTTTATGCAGACACGATATAGGTGAATCAGTTAAAAAAAAAATACTGCTTGTCTATTTACAATATAATATTGTACATTCTTTCGTGTTGATCCGAGAAGTCCATTATTAGAGAAGTCCAGGTCATCACAGAAGTCCAAAAGTCGCAGACACGATCGCTCTTTGTAAATACTCTGTAAAATTAATTCTTGACCCATTCGTGTATTAAGGAAAGGCGTTTATAAAAGTCTCGAGTGTTTGCACTCGAATCGCAGAAAGGCAGTCGGGAAGTAGGCAGAATTGCAGGGATCTCCTTGATATTTCCCCCGACAGCGGAAAACGGCCGGTTAAACGAGGCACGCTTAATTGGAATAATATTTTTTAATTAACATCGCTCATTTTGTTAAAAATACAACGGTAATTCTCGCAACGGGCGGGCGGAAGAATGTAAGCCCTTCTCTCGAGGCAAACACTCGAGCCGGGGGGCGAGCGTGCGGCCGGCGCTCTCCCCGAGCGATATTCGCTAAATGAGTTTGTTAACACCGTAAAAGTTAATTACGGGAACGGGAAAATTAAAAGTCTTCCTGAAGAAATCTCATTTTTTTCACGTGCCATCTTTCATCCGCGCGCCCAATTTGGGGCTAAAAGGGAAGTGGAAAAGAAGTTAAGCGTTCTTCTTTTTCGTGTTTGTCCAACAGATTTGTAATTCCCTCTTCGCGTTCATTAGACGAGTTAATTTTTTCCGACTGCAGATTTAATAAAGCATCTCGAGATGGGTCGCCCGCTTTCGGATCGCTGTCATTTACCCCCTCCTCCTTCGCCGAATGCTAATTAAGAAATTTCCTCCGGTTAAATTCTCCTTGTGGCGCGAAAGAAATTCATTGTAATGTAGCAGTCGGGACCGGCAAACAAATGTCGGCCATCAAAGGAGAAGAAATAATTAGAGGCGGAAGGGTGAATTAAAATCAAAAGGAATATCATTTAGCCCCGGCATACATAATTAAACAGATACAATAAAAAGCCAAGTCAGTATTTAAATTCCTTTATTTCTTGAGATTTTTTTCTGCGATCCTCCTCCCCTCAATCGAAGTCGATCTTGTTTAAAAGCGCAGCATTCGTTTAGGTTTTGGACGCTTTAAAAGTGCGAGGACGTGACGCCAGCAACGTTGCGCGCGCGAGACTACTTTAATGACGTCATAAGAAAGTTTTCGACTCGGAACCTACCGACCGCGAGATTACGCCGGATTCCAGGCGCACCACGCTATTCGCGGATAGTTTCTTAATTAAACTATGAAGACTTGTTTTATCGCACGAGGCGCGTGACGCAATTTACATCTGCGTCGATGTTTCTGCACGGGCAGGATTGCAACGGCTGGCGACTGAGCAAGGTAATTATATCGAATGCACACTTATTGTGCACCAAATTTTGTTTTTTTTTTAGTTTTTGAGATTGTTTTTGAGTTTTTGAAATTTTAGGTTTTGAGAGAATCCGAATATTTTTCGAATATCCGAATATTTTTATTCTACACAAATAGTGTATCTTCAAGTGGTGTAATTGAAAAATAAGAATTAAGGCATTTTGTTAAAGGTCGGCGGTCAAACACGTTGAGAGCTCCATACAATGGGAGTTATTCTGTAATGCAAAAGCAAGCATTTTGTGATATTTTCCATTCGTGATTAGGTACATGTAAACAAACCGCAAGAATGAACACAAGCAAGAGCCCGTTCACACAGCGGTCTGTTTTATCGGGTACGTTTTTTTCGTTGATGACTTGAGTTGTATGTAATTGTAAGAGTGAGTTCACACACACGACAGTATTCTGGACCCAGTAAAAAAATCCAATACGACAAAATATACCATTCCTTTTTGTCATCAAAAACTGAATGCAGGAACAAAAAAAACGGATCCGTACCTAAAAATGTGTCTTCACACATGACACGATCCGTTATTTTTTATGTATACTGTATTCTTTATGTCAGTTGGATAGTTATTTTTGCTTGTTGAATGTCGGTGGTATACCTACTGATCGCCAGAGAACGAAACCGACAAAATATGCTGTGTGAACATCCGGTAGCGACGGATCCGTTAAAAACGGTCCTGCAAATACGGAGCCTCTGTGTGAATGATGATTAAAAAGTTTACAAAGACAAGAACCCTACATACATTATAATGTGTTATTTGTACACTTCTCTGCACGTAATCACAAATTTAAAATATTACAAAACGCTTGCTTTGCGTTACAGGATCGCACTCAATATTTGTTCTTGTGAAAAATAACCTGCCGCAATTCAAACATTATATCTCCATACATCCTATATTTATTTGGCCCTCGAAAAATATTTTGTCGTTAGATTTTTTCTGAGGCGAGAATTCCTACGTTTTGGATTACTAAATTTTTGTAAAAAGTGTAGATTTTTATCGATGTGATATATTTAACCGCGGTAAAAGACTAGTGAAATTGACCACAGTGTATAATAACAAAGAAATATGGCGGTCAGTGTAGGTAAGTGAAATATTTGACAAGTTTAGTCATTGACGGAGCTATATGCCTAGTTTTACCAGTATTCAATGCATTTTTACTGTTCCATTTTTAGATAATCAAGAGGCGGCATATAATTCTAACAATATTCGTCGAAAATATGCCATGTGAAAGGAATTATTGTAGAATTTGAAAATCGAGAAACACAGCTAATGTAGTTTTTTTTAATTTTTATTATCGTTTGTGTCGTAGGATATTTTTTTTTTCAATATTTTTTTCCAAGATAACAAAACCCCACCAAGCGGTTCTGGTCTTCTTCATCTTAACATTATTGTGTCGGACGTGGGTGTTGGTGGGCTAAAACGCTGGTGGAGTTAGTCACAAATAATAATGACAACAGAACTCTAACTGTGAATTTTGGTTAGTGAAAATATGACGGCTTTTTACCATTATTAAAGTTGTCATTCGACAATTTAAGTCGTTCCGATTACGCTGCAAATTTTAGGCTGTTTAAAACGTAAAATAAAATAGAGATTTTATTTGTTTTAAACGGAGCTTGTGATTTGCTGTAACAATTAAGCCACTTTCAGTTCTATTTTCGTACGGAACTGTTTATTTGGTGTTGGATTAGTTGAACCGTCTTGTAGAGGATTGTCCTCACCCCGCCAAGACTTAACGTATCAAGAGGCTAATCTTTTCCTGAGGCTTATCTTTTTCTTATTTATGCCATGATTCTTTGATAACGCATTATTGAGGTGTATTCTATAAGATACGCAAATTTCGATGCATCAAAATTAAGATTTTTATCAAGTGTACAACAACGATGTAATTGTTAATAAAAGTAATGCAGGATTTAAAGATTTTTCGAATTTGGGTGGAATTCTCACACATATATACACAACCTAAAAAACGCAATTCCCCTTCACATCCTTACTTTCACTCTTAAACACCCCTCTCGTACATATTCACACACGTATTTATCTTATATACTCATAATACATACATACTCGTAATACATACATACACACTCTACTTGTATTCTTTCGTTTATAAATATTCTTTAAGAAATTATTATCTTTGTTTATGTTATTTTCGCAGTTCGCTATTTCTTTTAAACGTATTGGCATTTATTCTCGTAATCTATTCATCCATATTTCCGCTCTTTTTTTAAACGTATCGGCATTTGTTCTTGTAATTTTTTCATACCTATTTCCACCCAGTCTAGTCTAATTCTGTACATTTACTTATGGTTAAATAAAGAAATGCTTATAAAATATTTGATTTTCAACTGCTACCTGAACTAGCCAAGTAAATTTGTCAATTGTTCAGCGTAGTGTGTGTCGAGTAGCGGGTGATGACGTCATAAATCAGGAACCGCAAGCAATCCGAAGGGTCGCGATTGTTTAGAGAGATTTCTCGTATGTGAGTCGGTCGTCGATAATGGAGTCTGAATGCAGACATCGTACGGGGTTGCTCTTTTTTACAGCTGACTCGTTGGGAACGTTGACATGGAACGGGCCGAACCGCCAACGGTCGTTCGCTTTTTTATTGGCGGAATTTTCTATTTGTTTCAGTCGGTTTTCCGTTCGGGCGCCCCTTCGGTGGGACGGGCGGCACGCGGGCGCGCCACACACACACACACACGGGCTGTTTGATCGCGCGAAAAAGTCGCAACATTCAAAAATTAAGTCGCGTGATAAATTGGTAGGCGTTTTCGGCGCCGTTTCATTCGGCGCCGGGACGCCGAATGAAATGGCGCGAGGCGATTGCGCGGGGCGACTGCTGCGTCTCGACGCAGCAATCGCCCCGAGTCGCGGTTTGCCAAGTGGCGCGTCGCCGCGTCGCAATGTTTCACGTTTAGCGATTCCCCGGCCACGCCTACCATCCGAAAAGCAATCACGGACCGCACCACTGCGAAAGACATCTACTTTATTTCACCGACCGAAACGAATGCTACGCTCAACAAAAAAAAAGAAATACTTAAAAGCGTTCATCCAAAAAGATTTCCCTACATTACAATTAATATTTTACATTTTGTTCATTGCTTATCGCGCCGACTCAGTCGGCGATGATTTCTTGCACAAAAAAGCTCATCGATCGTGTATTATAAATGTACATAGTCCATTTCGTTATGCGAACGCATTCGCCAAAAAATGATTCAACAATAATCAGCATCAACAGTGAAAGAACCAAAAATCATCATATTACACATAATTACAATAATTTACAATTACAATAACGTCTGAAAAGAAAGAATCATAAATAGAAAAAATTGGTCTCAAGGAAGATTCCTTTTTTTTGGGAAAATAGATTTAATATGAGAGGAACTGAGCTTTAATTGTATGTTATTTACAGAAGCGTATTTCGATATTTCAAAAATGTTAATGATTTGGTAATTGCTCGAAAGCTACATTCAAACGGACTGCGGGGAGCAAAACTTTAGCACTTAAAATCTAATATTTATAGTTAAATTACATAAACTCTAACTCGTACATTCCTGGTATTAACCGCCGATTCCGGGGTTAATACCGAGGATTATCATTATACAGTTAGAGTTTAACAAATTTCGAGTTTCTCTTACAGTAACTTATGAAAAAGAAAACATGCGGCGTTTTGAGATATTGCCATTTCACAATTATTTTTTTATTATACACAACATAACGAGAATGCCGTCATAAATAGAAACAGTGTCTTTTTAACTATGAACCACTAACGTATAATTGATTAATAAAAATATTTACATTAGCTACGCTTCTCGTCGAATTTTTAACACTTAGCAGACCACAAGATTGGAATCACTTTTTTTATAACTATGGGAGAGTATGTTGTCTTTTGATTGAACACATCGCGTTTTGAACGTCTTTTCGTTTAGCACGTGGGTTGGTGGGGCGACGCTGCCGACCGCGAGCGGACCTTCACCAGCGCTGAGGGTCCTCGCCGCGATGGTTGCTGGCGCTGAGGTACGCGCACTCCATCATCTGGAACAATAGGAAAAATACTATGATTAATATCTGAAACCTTCTGGTGCGGTGCGGTGCGATGCGGTGCGGCTGTGTGAAAAAGACGTCCCGGATTCAAAGCGCCCCGTCTAATCACGCTAATGGCCAATCCACACAAGCGCTAGAGAGCCACGTCCCGTGTGGGAAACTAGGACCGCTCCATACAGGCGCGTATGAAATGCACCGCCTTATTAACTCGAGTAAGTCAAGGTGCATATCACTTAGGAGAAACAAAGGAGAGTACCAGTTTCGGCGGCGGCGCTCTACATTACTGTTAATTAAATTTTGTAGAGAAGGGTCTGAGAGCGAAGTTATTCAGTCAAACAAAGCATATGAAGTTCTTTATCGTCCATTACAGATACGTGATACGTTCGGGAAACGTCTTTGCAGTGTCTTTTTCGCGAACTAAATAAATTATGTTGTATTTTATTGGAGTTTACTCCTTAACCGGTCGAAAGCCAAGAACTTTTTAGTCGATTTTGTAAATAAATATATATATAGTCGTGTATATAATATATTTATATAATATATATGGGGGCCGGCCGAAACGGTTACGCGCGGATCTGTCAAACGACGCAAAGTGCCTATAGGCACTATTGGCGTCCGACGGGTTAAGAATTTATTTAATTTAAAGCCCCCGGTATGAGAGTTTAATGGATAGTAAAATTGAACGCTAACAAAAAGCGTTACGTTTAATGTTAGTAAAGAGTGATTTTGAAACGAAAACTGTGCGACGTGGATCGAAAATTGCGTAGCAATGACTGCGCGCGTCTCTTTCGCACGCACGCGAAAAAGAGATAGAGAGCTGTGTTTTTCAACCCGCTGATACCGGAGTCTAAAACGACGATTTGTAGAAATAACGTACTAATGGAAATTTCAGGTGTGATGTGGGACTGTTTTACTAACGTATTTCGAGGGCCGCTCGATAGATGGCGACAGTATGTTCGATTCGATTCGAATAATAAAGCGTGACATTATAGTGTTATATTTTGTATTTTGAGTATTTGTGTAATCGAAAATCATAATAAAATAATATTTCCGCATCTATCGACTAACATTATCTGCACTCGCTTATAACACCACCTGTCATAGCATCAATGGATGTTGAGCTTGTCGTAATGGATTATTTAGGTTGGGGTAGATTAGGTACTTTCTTTGGGTAAACATTAGTCAAACAGCCAATAATCACTCTCAAAATATGACTAGAATTTATGCGGCAAAGGAATATGAACATTAATCGATTCCAAAGAGAGTAGCAATTGCAAAGTGGCTACAGTCCGCTGTGTGCATTATGCACAGCAAGCCGCCATTTGAGCGGCTTTGTTTACGTCTCGTAAAAGCTTTACCGGCCGCGAAGCGTCCAGATAATAAGTAGCTTTATGGCTGCGAGGAAGAATTAGAGAGCATGCAGAATTCATTACATCGTAAGGAATACTGCGACGACCAGATCCGACTCACCAGGGAGAGTAACACCGTCTTTACAAACACCGTCTTACATGGTTACAAACAAGCTTCTTACATAATTGAACTGCGACTCAAATCAGTAACTATTTTTGAAGAAGTCTTGGAGAGGTTCTCGGCGAAAAAAACCTTCTATGTAAGTCTTACAGCCTTACCAATAAGAATATACTTATAACCAGATTAAACCCGGGTACTGTTATACCCAGCATAGCCGAGTTGTAAAATCGTTACCAATAAACGAGTTTTAACGAAGGTATAAACTGCCCCCAAAATCATCGACAAACCATATTTTGGGCAAAGCATGTCACGTTTCATAGCAAGCATGGCCAAGCAAGTGCTACTTTTTATTACGTAGTTTCCTTTCAAATTGCGAGAGGGCGCTGTTTACATTACATTTTTGTAGTTTCATTGCCATTTTGATTTATTTTTTAGTTTTAAAATAATACCTCCTAGAATAGGGTTTATAGTTAAACATATTACCCGGAAAGTGTCGTATCGTTTTGTTACTTGCCATTTTGCGTTCTAACTTAGTTATAACGCCGTTAAACCTACAAGGGAGCTGGTATAACGGAGTTATATTGGCCGCATAACGCAGGAAGTGATAAACGTTTCTTGGTCATTATTTTTAAAAATCGATACTTTAAAAAAAGTGCGTATTTGTAACGTCTTGAGAAAACATTTATTACATGGCATGAATTCCAAATGAGTACAAACACTGAATAACTAATTGCGTAATCTTGCTTTATCTCAGTAGGTATACTCTGCATGATTCATGGAAGATTAATCGAAGTAGAAACTCCTCCATTTTCTTTCACTTGGAATACGATTTTTGAGAGGCGTACTATATTACTAATGTCTATTTAGCATAGAACGACGCTACAGTTCTACCAGCAGCGCAATCCCAAAGTGGCACCCCGTAGGTACGTCACAACACACTCGGTAATTTACGATTTGCTCTTAAAAACCGCACCGCTTGTGTGAATACGAGCTTACAGAGCGATTCGCCGCAGCCTCCGGCGATTGAATGCGAGATGAAGATTTACTGCTTGCCTCACCTCCGCCTCTCCGCCACCCCTCGACCGGCCGCGCTCTCTGTGTGCAACTCTCGCGAACCACGGGTAATTTACGCCCGTTAAATCAAACACAATAAGGCTCCTCAGCGTGATCATTCCCATGCACTCTGAGACCCCGAGTTGCGTTTGGCTCATGATTTTTCCGGGTTATAAACATATTGCGAAAGAGAATCTCTTAAATTGCGAGCTTCACTCCACTCGACATAGCCATAATACGCGACATAAAAACAATGTGTTATTGTCTAAAGTACGCTTGACTAAATATCAAAAAACATTTTTATATATTAGTTTTAAATTGTTCAATGCTTTGCCGTCATCGACGAGAAGACTTGAGATGGCAGCATATAAAATTTCCTTGAAAAATCAGTTAGTCAAATATGCCCTTTACAAACTGGACGACTTTTATGATATTGCGTCCACAATTGCATGATTATAAATAACCATATTATGACTATACTTTCGCACTAAGTTTTAGATTTTATTGAAATTGTTTTTAATTACGCATGTTTCAGAATTTTTCTTTTGCATTGTATTGATTATTATTTATTGTTTGATTATTGATTATTTTGTAAATTTGACTATTTTTAAGTAATCACATCTGATGACATTTTTTTTCTTTTAATTAATCAAAGCGGTTTTATCATCCGGTAAAATTTGACCTGTTCCTCAGTATTGTGAAATGCTTTTATGGAATGAATAAATGATCATGATGATTTCCGAGCGGGAAGGTCCTTTTTTTGCATTTTTTTAATTTAATATAGTACATATAATTTTATGAGTAAGGTAATCTGTGCAGTGGATCGACGCGCCGGTGCGCGCAGACATTCGCCAGCCTTAAGGCAATCATAAGCTATAAAAAACTACCGTCTTTGTCCGAACACTGTTCAAGGTAATATGAATTTATTTATAAATAGGTTTAAAAACGAGTTTACCGCCCGAATTTTGTAGCACCCGACGTTTTGGCCATGTTGTTCACAGTAGACTCAGTCTACCATAGACAAAGGCAATAGCAACATTGCCGAAACGCGATGTTGCAACCGAAGATGTCCAGAAAAGACTCAGTCTACCATTGACAAATACGATTGCAACATTGCTGAAACGTCGGGTGCTACAAAATACTGATATTTTGTATTTTTAAACAATTTCAGACTTTTTATTTTTATTTAATTTTATCGCATTTGTACTAAATATTTTCAGTTTTATTGTATAGGTACTGAACAGGTTGATTGCGAGAACGCTTAGATGTAAGATTCCGCTCTGTAGTTCTGTAGGCCTACTACTTCCTTTATCTACAATAAAATGAACTGGAACGTTCCAAAATAAAATTGAATATTCCTTTACAACTAACTCATTATAGCAACTAAAGTGTTCCCTAAGTTGTATTCCTAAACTATTTCGTAAAAATGTCGTGGTGTTTGAGAAAAAATAATAAGTTTTTAGAGATTTGGGTAATTTAAGTACCTATAAGAGTTTTAAGCTTATAAATATATGTAATCAAGACTAAGAGGAGCTACTCAGTACTGCTATTATGTGAGCTATATATAATTATGTATACCAAATTAAAAATGTGTTATACCGACTTAGCAAATCTAGCTGTCAGATAAGGTAGGTAAGCGTTTTATTGTTCTATTAGAAAAATATATTAAATTATTTGGAAAAAATATATGGTAACAACAAAAGTCCAACAAATTAAATTCGTTAAGGTTAGCTGTAAGATATTGCTAAGGTTAGCTGTAAAATATTGCTTTTAGGCAATACGCTCGCCTTTTTGAATAATCAAATAAAGCGTTTTATTATTATTATTATTATATAAATTAAATCAAGTATTTCATATCAGTTCTTTATATGAGGGACGATTAATCTTCTGAGTCAATGCACTAAAAGTAGCCACAAACTAGGTAAATACATATCTCGACTGTTTCTGTCCCTAAAACGTCACGCATTAAAAAAAACGGATAGATTTCGCCCGCTTTGTCCTCTTTCTTCTGTCATCTAAATAAACTGATTGTAAGTAGTTAAACTCCAAACTAAAGGCAATATCGCATGCCAGATCGCAAGTCGATAAAACAGCATATATAACAGACATATCTCCACTCATTGCGCAATTAAAATGATAGTTCGAAGTGGAAGTGGTAATAGAAAAAGTTCTCATCAGTCAAACCATTGATTATGTAGCGTATTAGATTGCTCGGCGTCGTATTACGATTTGGCAACTAGGATTTTATTACGAAACGCAACGTGTAGCTGTCATAGTTTCAAAATTAATTAATACTCTTTTTATGTTCAATATTACGGCTTCCATGGTATAACAGTATGGCGGCTTCCATGGTATAACAATATAAATATATAACGGAGAATAAATCTGGATAGACATTTGTCGAGTTAATTTTTAATTACAGAACATTTTAGTGCGGCCTGGTAAAGAACAAAACCGTAAATTTAAATAGACAAAACTGAACATTTCTTTACGTGATTTATTGGACATTAGAAAATATTATATTTTATAACAGCCGTTTCTTGCTATTAATTACGATATTATCTAATATCAGATTGTGGGAGTCCCGAGTTTATTGGGTTCTATTTTAAAATCTCGAGACATACCGACACAAAATGATTTCTGTATTACTATTATTATTTTAACAAATTATTTACACACAATCTTTGGAACATTTTGTGGCTGTACAGGTTGAGACAGGCTCGCTCAAGATGATATTAGGTTGATCATATCTGAATTTTTGTGTGGGATGGAATATTTATATGTCCATCCGTTAACCCTTAAAATGTTCGGCATCAGATATGAATCATTCTGTATTTATCTGTATTATGTATAATAAAATAACATGGTCTAATAAAATAAAACCTAAATAGATTCTATGATAAAAAAAGATCACATCGTTGTAATAAGCCGTTCTCGTTAGCATCGACCGCAGCGCCTCCGTTTCTTCGACGAGGTGCCGCCGCGCCCGTGTGGCGTAGAGTTTCCGAAAATTTCCACTCGAGACCACAAATTTAATCCGTCCCGCAGGCTTCATTACCGCCCCTCCGACTGCTACAATAATATAAGCCTGTTACTTCTCCTCTACGCATTCTAACACAATGAGCGCGGCTACGGTCGGGCGCTACGCCGCCCAGCGCCGCGGCGCCCGCGCTGCTACGATCCGGGCGTAGAGCCCCGACGGAACGGGGCGTAGACCGCTCCCGCACAATGCGATCGCACTTTTGGAAAAACGAGTTTATGGGATTAGGGATGCTGGTATTCAGCGGGCGTGGAACGTTGCGATTATGATACAAAAGGGGTAATCATGTTCGATCAATCCACTTAGTAGCGTCTTTATTTACAACCACAAAAACGCTGGTCATTTCTATAGAGAAATACAGGTTGAATTAGATCACTATTCCAGAAATAATCAATTTACAGGTATTTAGTAACTTATTGAGTACATTCTATTATTTAATGAAGTTAAATTGGTAGACTCTACCAATTTGAATTGCTTGAAATAAGCAGAAATGTGAGTATTTTGTATTTTGGTTATTGGGGCATTTTCTGGGGTCCGGGGGGGGGGGGGGGGGATGGGTTCTGCTATTTTTTATTAAAATTATCGTTTACACAGAAAATACGCATTCTATAATTATAAAAAAATGGCGCCAACTCATGAAGGGTGGCTGCATGACCAATAATAGTCATTATATCAGATAAACTATTATATGCGCAGTACTAACATGTCAAAATTGTTGATTAAATACACAGCATGAAAAGGAATCGCCAAAGAACATCGGTTTTGCAAGAATAATTCATTAGAGTCAAAATTGTTCGTACCCTAGTTTTTAATGTTTTCATTTCTACGAAACGTTAGAAAGCCTTGAATCACAATAATTTAGTCCTTCGGCCGGCTTACAGAAATAAAAAGAGAAAAAAACAAGGGTATACACTTTCCAAGAATTTCCTATATATTAATACTAATTAATATTTTTTCTAAAACTTCTATATCTTCTATAACTTCTATAATTTTTTTAATTTTTTAACTTCTATATTCGCTCTGTGAATTTAACAACGTTGGTATTTTTTCACTATAAATATAATTGTTTTCTCGACATAATTACTACCTATTTTAACTACTATTTTTCTACTAAATAACTACTAGATACTGATTACCATAAAACCACTCTTCGTTAGTTTGCTTTTTTTCTGTATAAAGATTTTAGTAAAAATTAAAGAAATTCCAAAAATTAAAAGAAATAATAACATGTTTGACTTTGTTTCAACAATGACTATTGTCTATTTTATTGAGACAAAATGTGACCACATTTTCTTTGCTTTTCAAGTAAGATTTTATTGTTAACTTAACGATATATTTTTTAATATCAACTAAAGCCCATGTGCCTCTGATGTAATCGAGTATCGCATTTCTAAAGTATCTAAAAACTTTTTACTGATTGCGCCCGTTTGAATTCACGAGACGCCATCAATTTGCGAGGCAATCCGTATCCGAAATACTCGTGTACATTTTCACGTAGGTAGTTGACTGGCAGACCGGTCGAGACAATAAGTACCTACGTACTCAGGTACAATATGTACGTATATACACCCCCAACCCGGTATGAGTCCCCAGTCGGCGCGACTAGCAGGGCTCTCTATTGTTTCTCCACTCTATTATTCCCTCATCCGTATAAAGGTTTCGACGGTTGTGAGAATGATTCGGGAGCATTTTTGGTGCGGGGCGTGTGCGCGAGGGTCTCTAATTAGGACATGTGAACCGCTAATTCAGTTATTTCTAATTTGCTTTATTGCCGGACCCGGATAGTTCCATTGTGATCTACGCCTTTAACGCGCGCGAATTGAATTAACGGTTAAAGTTATTAGGGTAATAAGAGTTTAATACCCTAATGAAATAGACAAAGGGCTATGAATTGTAGTGCAAATGAAGAATTAAGAAATCTGCTTAATAAACATAGTTAATAAAAAAACAATGTATGTACAAATGGCGGACTTATCGCTATAGCGATTGCTCGCTTGATAGCGATGTAGATCGCTATATCATAATTTAATGGATTTATTCTATAAGCAATTTTTTGATTGAAAGTGTTTTGATGAAAGGCCATGGATTTAGTTGTTTATCATATTATTTTATTACATATTGTAATGTATATATTTAACGGTATTTAAATCAATAACATTTTAAATAGAGCCGTATAATGTAATTGATTGTAAATACTGTTAAAACATAAATTATAGATTAATCGCTTTTATATTTTCCCGACGATCTCGAGACAAGAAGACGATGGTATTGAGAGATATAGTACTTAATGTTCTAACAATGACGTTAGTTGAAAATTGTATATATTGGGTCCTTACCTATGTAATTGCATGTATTTATTTTTTAAGGATCAGCTGTTTATTTGTCTTTCATTCGTTTCGTATGTTTGCATTATTTTAAAATCAGAGATTCTGTGCCGGTGTTTTCTATTACAGCCTATTTCAGTCTGGCTATACAGTTAACGTAAATGTGTACTGTTAAGAACTGCAAACAATGATGGAGAAGCTAGCGATTAAATAACCGAGCCTGGTCAATCGCTCATCGCCGTTGCTTCTACGTGACAACGTATAACCACAGATTTCACTACAAACAGTCGCAAAGTTGCAGGAGTTGCGGCGGGAAACTCTTGTCACCTGCCGTACTTGACAGACCTTGCTCCGATAGTTTATTTTTTTCCAGAATTTAGATTACTTTTTAAAAGAGAAAAAAATCAACTTTGAAGAGTCGATCAAAAACGCCTTCAAACATTCATTGGTTCCTGTCCACGATAGTTTTACAGCAGAGGAATTCAGCAACGGTCGTCAAAATGACAAATCTGCATATATAATATGGCTCAATATTTCTAATAATTAAAGAATATTTTTTCATACAAAGTTTTTGGCTTTAAATTTCTTTTATAGAACAGCAAGTTCTTGGGCAAGAACCATTATGCAAAGTAGAAAACTTCTCTTTCCTTGCAGTTTTGATGACCATTACCCTGCATGTGTGATTTGCCTTCCTTCCCCGTCCGCCCTAGGCATACCGCCCTGGCCGTCCGCTCTGACGGTCCGCCCTAGCCACCCGCGTTCGGCCGCTCGAATCCCCAGCGGTTGGCACGGCAGCGACTGCGCCCGTATCGCTCTATAATAATGGAGTAGCGATTTCGACAAATTGCATTGAAAATGGTGTTTACTTTCCATTACGGCTTGAAGTGTCGATGGCGTCCATGTCGCGCGTAATTGAGTGTACGCCTTTGCGAGTGTGTAGCCGAGCGACGCATAGCGGGTTAGTGAAGTGAGCGTGTGTGCCTCTATCGCTGAGGTTTCCAATTAAGATGAAATCATAATACAAGCTTAAATGATGGTAGGAAGTATCATGTCATAAAAGATAATCTATACTAATATTTTAAAGAGGTAAAGTTTGTGAGGCTGTAGGAAGTAATCTCTGGATCTAATGAACCGATTTTGAAAATTCTTTTACCAATAGAAAGCCACGTTATTTGTGAGTGTCATAGGCTCTATATTAATCCGAAAAATGAAAAGACTTTTTCGTGGTAGTCGGATTTGCAAAGTAAGTCGGAGAAAAAACGTTCGAATGAAAACGTTTCTTACGAACGCTGCCTTAATGAGAGATATATGATTGAGTTTTAGAGAAAAGTTGTAGAGCTTCATAATGCATACAAAAAAGTCAGCGACAGCATATGTCTAACTTTTATATTTAAGTCACAAAAAGTAGTTTTTCATATTAAAAAAATAATTTAAATCGTTAGGTCATGTTTATTGGTCATATTATCAACAATTATGAATTCTTATCAAAATAAGTAAATTTATCGTCTCAAGACTTTTCCCTTTTTCTGCATATAATTTTCCTTTTACTGCATACATGGGAGATAATACGACATAGGTATGGAACTGCGACCGTATCTCGGGTTGGAACTCCTGAAAGAATGGTACCAAATAATAACACTACATCTAATATAGTACACAGAGAAGTTTAGAACAATTAAAATAAACATAATTTATTCAATCATAATCATTTCATTCCTCATTAGAAACCCGGTAATATAGCCAAATCGGCATGCAAATATATACATACATATGCAGTAAAAATATAACCCTCCTTTTGGCAGTCAGGAAATAAATCATAGCACACAGTACTAACCGAACCACACTCATAATTTCATCACAAGTGAAAATGTTTACCGCTCAACAACGTGGGCACGGGTCAGCTACTTATATATAGTGTGCGAGTATATTCCCCGAGACCAAACATTTTGCGACAATTTAATCTTTCGAATACCTCCTATTTTGCAAACGTAAATCTTCGATTTTCGCCTTAGATCATTGTACTTTTTCTTTTCTATTTTTCTTTCATATCTGCAAATGTTTAGAATCATTAGTTATTATTTATATATGTGTCGCTACTTTCTTGCTTGGCGACTGGGCTCACACAGAGAAAAATATTGGATTGCTTCTTAGATCACCATTTCATTATTAAAGTTTTATACAGAATAACGATTTTTCAATCGTAATTTTGTTGAATTACAATTAATTTTGTTAAAACTCCATTATTTTTATTATTTTTTATTTCAAACCAGTTGATAGGAATTCCTGCACTTGGTTATGTCAAAAACTAACAAAAATAACAAGTAAAATATTTAAATAAATACCTATTAAGGTATAAGGTATGAACGTCGGTATGCAAGGTATGAACGTTGAACATCCAAGCGCAGATTTTCTAGGCCAATTTTGTCATGAGACCCGAATAATTTTTAATATATCAGTTGATTTTATAGATTACAATATTATTATTTTACCAATATACTTCCGGACGATATGGAAAGATTTGTTTATATAGTGGGCGCCAGCCCGGAAGAAGAAGAAGATCTATTTCGGGTCTATGAACAAGTGCCAGAGTCCTTCCACCGTTTAGAATTTCTCTGGGGCAGGGGTATGTAGAGGAAACAACATTTTCCAATATTTGCAATCAAAATTCTTACATAATTTCGTAGAATTTTCATGTGGAAAATAGTACTAAATAATCAAACAAATATTGGATAATTTCACAAATTATCATACGGGACGATATTTTAAAGAAATAACACAAATACAAACAAATCAGTAATAATAATTCTAGTCAATAGCCAATAGTTAGAAAAAAAAGAGAGATTGTAAAATAGTCAATAATAGAAAGAATAAGGAATAATAATAGTAAAGTAGATCAATAGAGCTGCGAAAAATTGATATTGTCGAAATCCTCAATGCTATAAATGGGGTTTTTAGTCAAAATACTCTGTACCTTTTTCCTAAAGTGAACCTCCCCAAGGCCCCTGATGTGTAATGGAAGTTTGTTGTAGAATAAGTAAGATTGGCAGAGAAAGCTATTCCGAACCTTACTCAGTCGCACCTCAAAATGACGCAAGTCCTCTTTATTTCGCGTATTATGCGAATGAATATTTGAGTTTCGTTCTCGATATTTTTTCACGTATACATGATGTTTTGGTATATATACGCGGCGTACAAAGTCATGATACCAGATTCGATGAAGTACTGCTTGCAAGATGTTAGCGAAGATATTGAGAACAGATTTCTAATCGCTCGTTTTTGTAGGCGAAAGATCCTTATAACATTTGCCGCCATTCCCCAGAACACGAGGCCATAACTTAATATAGAATGGAAATAGGCAAAGTAGACAGATTTGGAAGTTTCAAATATTATATTACTCGATTATATGTATGTATCAACATTTTCCTTACGGTTAATGCGGAAATAACAATATACTGTAGTTTCAACATGATTTATGTGTAGGACTATAACCGTACGTAAACTACTACATACTGTCATGTTATAAGTGTGATTCTAAGGTCGCGACGCAATGAAATAACATTATGTTTTGACATTAAAATAAAATAAAATAATAAAAAATAAAATAAAATAAAATAATTACGACACGGTAACTATCGTCACGCCAACACCGATACGCGTCATGTTGATTCATACGTATGGACCACAATCCACGTTATATACGTAATTCTTGTTGAAACATGTGTATTACATGTGTGTTCTGTGTATTACATCGTACATTTTTCTCCGTGTATAAACACGCTGAACGCGACTGAGAATGTTAGATGTCCATTCCATCGGCCACGTAGTGAGACGGAGTTTTTCTTTGACAAAACCTCTTTGTTTTCGTGGATAGTAGAAGGTCTCGTTCCGGTGGTTACGTATTTAAATCAAATGACTATGTCATACAATACGTAATTACTAAATTGTGTTAGCGACAGGATAACGAATGCACAAGGGACACTAACATAATTCGATAATCAAGTATTATATTATTTTTTCATTCTCATTTGTGTCATGGTAAATTACAGTACCTACGATACAGCTAAAATTTAGAATGTGTTTACGATAGATTTGGTGCTAAACGGCCTGGATTACGTAAGAGGTTTCGACACAGAAAATCTACGCTTCACTACACGGTTTTCGTAGGTTTGTACAAAATCAAACTTACGCGGTTTGTCATCGAATAGGCTCCAACAAAGTGAACAAACCGTATCCATCACATACCATCACAATGCTGAAATTCGGAGAGATCGAATTTGAGATTCATCCCTCACTCCCTCCACCTTCCGGCCAGTTCGTCTCCCCGAAAATTGCCCAACCTCCAACCGATTCCCACACACATTCCTCCCTCCACCGTACTTCCATTCCGCCCCCAATCGGCGTTTGTTAATTAAAATACACCTCGTTAAATTATCTCGCTCCGATCGCAATACTGGAGCTAATGTGTGCCTGACGTCTCCACGCCGAGAGATATCCGCGACACGTCATCCTACATGTAGATATACGTATTCGAATCAAATTGAAATATCTCATACAGGGTAAAGCGGGTAGCACACGAGCTCAAACGCGTTGATGATGATGATGTCCTCTTAGCCGGTTTCGGACACAGCGTTCACAACGTTTCATGATCCGTCTCGCTGCTCTGCCCTCTATTGCGCTTGCAAGTGACTGACGTAACCAATGTTGGTGTGAAGAATGCGGGTACTTTTAGCTTCTATAAATTATACTTTATATCCGCGGCGTGGCTATTATATGTAGCGTTCTCTGGCTTATATCTGGCGTTCAGCTCGAGTCTTCTAAGATCTAGCTCTACTTACTTTCTGTCGTCAAAAGCTTCGTCAAAGCCTTTGTTAAAAGCTCCTGTGTGCTTACGAGTTTTCTTGGCCCACGAAGGGTCGAATGGTACGTACCATACAGTGTGGACCTCATGGCCAGTTTGTGTTAGTTGGTCGGCCTAACTCGTGGTTCAGCTCTCATTGTGGGAGGCTACTCGAAGAGGTACTACCTTAGAATGCTACGGGGAACTCGTTGTAAGTTGTAATCTCGTACGCGCTGGGGAACTGTCTCATGCGGTTGTACCCGCCAGGCATTTGCAACCGTCGCCATCAGTCAGCTCAACCGGTAAATTACCAGGAGACTCTGGTAACGTACCTATGGTTTCGAAGAAGCGGGGGGTAAACGTTAACCGACGAACTATATAATTTGAAACGGCCCCTTAACCGCCATGGACCCATAGGCCCACGACAACTTTGCCGCTAACAGTAAATTGGCTGTAAATTTGCCGCGTTAAGCAACCAGATGGAGAACTCCGTTGAAATCTGGTAAAACGGGGACGAGAGGCTCAACTTGCTTACGAGGGCTAGTGCCCTCGTCGTTTGAGGTAGGCTTATGTCGGACAGCGGCGGAACTTTACGGTAGATTGTCGTGAGATAACAATAGCCGTTATAACATCCTGGGATGGCGGGCACGCCCGCACGGTTAGCGATCTCCAGTAGTTTCCGCCTAGGACGAATCCCAGCCAGCGACTTTCATTCAGAGGGCTCGAAGTCACAACTCTTCTTATCGCGTTTTTGCACATCATTGTATCACAGGAACCTTGCTAGCGCTTGCCCTCTCGAAGCTCACAGTAGAAGATGCACTTCGCTTTTGGCATCCAGGACAGATGTCCGCACCAGCGCAAGCTGCTGGTCCACACCGCTGCATCACACATGCGTCGATGCCATGGTTTTAGCTCGACGAAGGACGCTTATTTTTCTGATTCGGTCTGGTCAGTGCTGTTCATGATCTCCCGGAGGCACTGCAAATAGAATTTGTCGAGTGTGCGATTTTGTTTATTTATTTATTTATTTATATAAGTAATGCAAATAATTAAAAACTAAACAATTTCAGCTTAGGAATACTTTCAAAATTGAATCAAAAGCAGAAAAAAGAATACAATGCATAGTCTAGTGGCAACGTCACCTAACTAGGCCGGGACCTGTTCTAAGGTAAACGTTATTTTTTTTTTAATGTGCTTGCACAAATACCGTGTTTATAAGAGTGGCATATATTCCATGTATGCACAAAAATGGAATTGCAAAACAATATTAAAAATGACTAAATACTTGATTAAATTAAATAATTAAATTAAAGTTAGAAGTGGAAAATTAAAATGACAGCAAATAAATTCAAATCATAAAAACAAAAAAAAAACAAAACAATTTAAAATAGTAAAAATTAGAATAAGAATTTAAACAAAATAGTCCTGCATTTTACTTATAACTAAGATAAAATAGTGTTAAAACTAAAACAAATTATCTCTTAATATACGTTAAAACAAAAGAATAATAATAATAATAATAAATAAAATAATAATAATAAAATAATACAATATAAGATTCAAAATATTCAAATGTCCGGGTTAGGTTATAATGTCCAGTATTTTTAAAATTCCTTGTCTTCCCTCTTTTACAAGCCAGTTTCTAAGCAGCCTTTTAAAGTAGGTCTTATTTTGTGCTGATTTTATGTCGCCAGGAAGAGCATTGAAAAACCTTGGGGCAATGAATGTATAGGTTCGCTGACCAAAAGTAGTATACCTTCTGGGTACTATCATATTATTATCTTCGGAAAACCTCGTTGATAGGGTATTTTGAGAAAAAATATTTATCTGATTGAACTTAAGAGTCCCTATCAATTTCGCCGCACGCTTAGTTTAGGTATTTTCAGAGCAGCGCAGGTGTCGCCGTTCGAACTATCGTAGTCAAATGAAGAGATACGGGCGCAGCGGCAACAAACAATCTTGATCCGCGACCGATTATCAGCACTCAAGTAGTATGTAAAATTAGTAAAAAATATGTTGTATAACATCTCAACGTTATTATATGTGACTCGATAAATTGTTACCTACTAAAAAAATATATTTGTCATTAAAAGTTTGAATATTTTTTGTTTGGACATACATAATAATAACAGAAAATAAAAATTTCTTCACATATTATGGTTATCATTTCTTGTTTATACTCTTTATTGTGAAAATATGGGCGGGTTTATTGTCATATGACAATCTTTTACAACCAACCCTACTATGACGTGTTATATGTATGTGTGCGTGTAACATGTCTGTAAGTGTGTGTCTTGTTATTGTATTCCATCGACAGAATCGAAAATGCAATTCCGTTAATTAGATCCTAACGGAAAATGGTGACCCAGTCGGGAATCGAACCCGGGACCTTACAATGTAAGATCAGAAATATAAAATACCGCCATTAATCTGTTATATTTTTTTATGACCTAGCGAATAGTGAGGTTGGCATTTACAAAGTATGTATATAGTATTATAAGTTATTGTTGTAACTATAAAACAAAATATAATACAACCAGAATACATGTTGAATGAAAACAAGCACGCTTCTTTACGAGAGGCGCTGAACTAATATTTTCACGTCGTTTGCAAGTGTTGGAGAAATTTGATGCTGTTAAAAGACACCTTTTTAGTTCCAGCCATAAAGCGCTTTCTGCTTGTAATATCGTATCTCTTTCAATTTCGTGACGGTCCTTTATTTGTTGTTTCATATTTTCCAAAAACAGCTCCTTGGCTATTTCATACTCATCCGATGACATGTCTGGCTTTTGACATGCTTCCCCGTAGTCACTACTATCGGCGTTGAATAAAAGACGTATTTTTGCTTTGTTGTCTTCGTCCTAGTACTCTGCATAAGTTTCTGCTGTTCAATTTTTTTCACATTAGTAGATGGGCTTTTATCGAAAATTGTTTTATGTAGTTTATATATCAATGTTCCCGTATTATACACCACTACTACCACGTAACACCTTAGTTTGTAGGAATCTTTCAAAGCAAAATTAATGCGTTTTACTCCAATAAATTTTGCGACGATAGCATTGAATTGTCCAGCTCTGTTGATGTTTAAATTGTATAGGAGACTTCGAGCATGATATTCGAAGTTGGAGGTATTTGAATTTAATTTCCGCAGTAAAGTGTTTACTGTGGGGACACTGCTTGGATCTAGTTTTTTTCAGCTGTGCAGAAATAGTTTTCAAAATTTGTGTGTTCTCAAATATATGCTTCGGACTGTTTAAAATGTCGTTTTGTAGATTATTTATCTGTCTACCAAGGGAAGATTTTGCGCTTTCCTGTATCAAACTGCCGATTTAACGGATATCCGTAGACGTTTGAGTCGATCACTATTGAGCGGTCTTCGTTCACCAATTGGCATCGATGTATCTTTCGTCAAATTCAAGTTCTTTTCATTATAGTTGCGTAATAAATAATTGCTACATTCAATTTATTCGACAGTAACATTTTGACAGGCTCGGCTTTCCAAGTTGTACTGAAGTTGTACGTTAAGTTGTACTGAAGCATAGAATTTATTCGGCATCTTGGAGTCTACAAGTGTATTTATTCACGAATCATTCGAGTGCGTGTGGGTGGACAAAATCGCGGAAATAACAGCTGGTAGAGACAAGTTGAGACGATTACAGAACATCGGAAAAACGAGATGGTGGGCCAAAGACAAAGCATTGACAACCATCATGGAGAAAATTCGATACGTTGCGTTGATAAAGACTCTAAGTGCCATATCTTTGAGCACGGAGTTCGAGCCAAAGGTTTCATTTCATACAAAGCATTGATGGATTCCTTTCTTAAATTTGAAACAATTCTGACAGCCTGCGCTTCAAGAAAATATTCGATTTATCAACCCCTGTAAGCTTATACCTGCAAACTCCTACACTAGACTACCTTAAAGCTTGGGGATTTATTAAAACTTTGGAGAAGAATTTGTGGAAACAATTAGATCATTTTGACGACATTTTCAGTGCTGCAAGTTTGTTTGAATCCCAGGTCCAAGAATTAATTCAAGTCGAAAACGTTGATGTTGAAATACAGACCACGCTGCCATTACGGAGAACATCTAGAAAACCGATGATGAAAAAAGATGAGTTATGTCAAGATGAAATTGGACTGCTATCTGCGGACCCAAATAAATTTTCTCTATTATCGTATACAAGGTCATCATCAACACGACTCTAGTTAAAATAGATGAAAAATTCAACTGCAATGAGCATTTAATGAAGGATGTCGCTTGTTTGGATCCGAAAAACTTCCACGAAATTGACAAAAACGGAATTCCTGATGATGCATTAAAGTCAATCGCATCTATTGCCAATGTTGATCGAGAATTACTTTCAAAAGAACTCGAATCTTTTGCAAAAAGTTTTAAAGAACTTTCTAAAACTATTTGGGACGAACACATTTCACTTAGGGAGCATCACACAAAGGATTCAGATTCTCAGATTGAGAAAGAAGATGAAGAGGAGGAAGAAGAGGTTCCGATGCTTGCCGAAGTTGCATACCATGTGCATGTAAACTTTTGTCTGAGTATAATATGCACATAAGTACGAACTCCAACTTATACGTAGCTTATTGTACAATACTCACAATGTCATTTACGCAAGTGACTCGCGAGAGACGATTTTCAGCACTGAAGCGCATTAAGACCAGGCTTCGTTCCCTACTAGGTCAAGAACTGCTAGATTCATTGATTATTCTGAATACTGAATCGGATCTTATCAAGGATGACTAGGATATCAGTTTTTACGAAAGAGTTATTGACAATTTAGCTGAAACTTCTCTTTTAAAAAAAATGCTGATTGGATAATACATTATCAATTAGTTAATTGAACTTTATATATAAAAATATATAAAAATGTATGTCTTATTTTAACAAGTTATTGGCACTCTAGCTGAAACTTCTCCTCTTTTATTTTTGTTTTTGATGGGATAGTTATAAATAACTAAACTTTTTTCATAAAAATGTATGTCTTTGAAATTAAAAACTTCCTAAAATTCGTGCCTATTTGATTATTATTATCATTTGGTTTATTGGTTGACCTGATGGTATCACTTGATCCTAGGCGCGCGGCGGGCCCCTAAAGTCATAATCCCACCCGGGCCCCTTAGGCCCAGTCCGACCCTGCACATACACGTAAATACGATTTTAATAAATAATAAATGCTAAAATAGTATAAACATATCAAATCGTGAAAATATTGCTTTTTTTATACGAATAAATATAGTCTCAAAATAATCCAAAACTATTCATGTGCCATACTTTTTTATTTTATTTGTTTTTTTTAAAACTTTTTTTGTCGAATAAAAAAAATGTTACGGGTAGAAATAACCCTTAAAGTTCTGTGCGCTATTTATATTCCACAGTGTATGGTTATATACAATTTCCCACTGAAACTTAAAGATGTTAATAGAAACCTTTGCGATATTATTATAAATTACTGTTATTATTACCAAGTAAAAATACCTTATATCTCCATCTTTTTTACCCATCGATGACGATCCAGGCAATGTCTTATTTTTGTTATTTAATTCTCTGCAAATATACATTATATATTTATAGATTTTTTGAAATTTATTTTTTTTGAACAATTATTTTAAGTCAAAAACCCTACTCTTTTTCGCTTACGATCCAAAGGTATCAATGACGCTTGCAGCGTTGCCACGCCGACGCTGGCGATGGACAACATTTTTACCCGTATTTATAGATTAAAGAAAGTAACAAACTATAAAAAAATTAGTTAAATATAGTTAGGAAGGTGAAAACAATTTGCCTACGAAATTCACACGCCTTTCGTGTTTTTTCAGCTTTTTTTCTAACTTTAATCTTGCCCTGATAGTAAAGTTTAATGTTTTGACCTATTTTCTAAAAATTAAACACATTTTTTGGACATCTACAATAAAAAATACTGATAAGGTGAGGAGTGGGTCAAAATGCCAAAAATTTAGCGTGACGTATTTTATGGATAGCCCCTAACAAATCTTGCAGTATCAAAACCGCTTAATCGACGCATATCCACTGTCGAAAAGCGCTCGGCCGGGCGCGAGTATTCGCGCGCAGGACGCGAGAATATCGCGAGCTCCGGAAATCAACGCAACGCACGTCCACCGTCCAGTAGCCCTCGGGCGCGAATGCACGGACTAACGCGAATGAACAGCGCGTAAGCATGGATTTCGATAATTTATTACAGAGAAATATGTAGACATTAAATAAAAAAAATAAAAATACTGGGTGGGTAAATGCCTCAATTATTGAAATGTTTATATCTTGTAATTATTTTTATTATATTCTTACGCGTAGACGACGTTTTTACACACGATTTTACTGGGTTTATTCATAGTACAACACATTTTTTATTAGTGTTAATTGAATAAATTTAAAAAATATATATCGTAGACTTACTAATATAGTATATGCTTAGTACGCACATATTTTTTCAGAACGTTTTTCGCTACCAGTTAGCAGAAAAACGAATTGAAAAACCTCGTGTTTCGTCTTTATGTAAAAAACCATTTTTGTATATTTTTTTTCCTAATTTATACGAAGTTGTTATCAATATAAAATTTCGTAGACATACTAAATAAATAGGTGTTGTATAACTGTGAATTAAAAAATATCAGATATATCTTATGGTTATTGTAAAATTCGTCCTGAAAAAGTGTGTATTTTCGGTTTTCACATTGCGAAATTGATAGGGGCTCTTAATATATGATAGTGATGTTTTTAAATATAGTTGCCTAATATCTAACACATTATATTCATTGAAAAGATTTTCCGAAGGATAACGATACGGCTTTCGCATGATAATCTTTAAAATTGACTTTTGTGCAATATCTAAGGGGTAAAGAATGGTTTTAGAACAACCGCCCCATCCTATCATCCCGTAGCTCAAGATACTCTCACACAATGCATAATAAACGCTTTTTAGTGTTTTTGGGCCTAAAATATTTCTTACCTCTTTGAAAGTGTATCCTAGTTTACGAACTTTAGATGCTAATTTATCCGTGTGTTCTTGCCATCTTAGTTTATTGTCTATGGTGATACCGAGATATTTAAATGATTCCACTCTTTCTAAAATATGACAGTTACAACCATTCTGTCTGTTGCATGTGTGTATAACAACGTTGTGCTCCAATGAGGGTTGACCTTTAACATTAATACTAAAAGTGATTAATTTTGTTTTTTCTATATTTAAACTGAGCAGCGAATTATCTAACCAATCTCTAACTATATTTATGCCTTTGTTGGCTTTTTCAAATGTCGTTTTCCAGTTTTCACCTTCAAATATAATTTTAGTGTCATCGGCAAATGATATAGTTTTTCCTACTAGATCACATAGATTGTTAATATAAATTAGAAATAAAATAGGCCCGAGCACACTGCCTTGGGGCACGCCGAACGATATACCGACAGGATTACTGGTAGTATTATGTATAGATGTGATTTGGGTTCTATTTGACAGATAGCTCTTAAACCAATCATAAGCTAGTGCTACACATCCAATGTCTCTTAGTCTTTGTAATAATTTTTCATGCGAAACCGTATCGAAAGCCTTCGCGAGATCTAAAAATATAGCCAAGCATTTATTGCCTCTGTCCAGGCTTTCACTAATAGAATTTGTCACCTTTGCAATGGCATCCAAAGTGCCCATTCCATTCCTAAACCCGAATTGACTTTTTGACAAAAAGTTGTTTTCATTTAAGTATTTCAGAAGCCTATTTTTAACTACTTTTTCTATTATCTTCGATAATGTGCTTAGGAGTGAAATAGGCCTATAATTGGCAATATCCTGCTTATTTCCGCTTTTAAATATAGGAATGATTTTTGCACATTTTAAATTGGCTGGAAATATCCCCTCTTTAAAACTGGCATTTATTATGTGCGCTATAGGCTCACTTAACTCATTCTTTGAAGTTTTGAATAAACCTGCATTGAGATTATCGATACCTGCAGACGAATTATTTTTCAAGGAAGATATTATACTAGCCACTTCTTTTGGCGTAGTCGGTCGTAGGAACAATGATACGGGGCTCGAGAAAATTGGCGTAGATGTGTTAGTAGATGTATTAGTTGATCTGCTCAATATGTTTGTGGCTAATCGTTTGCCTACACTGGCAAAATGGCTATTGATGTAGTCTGCCAGTCTTTGTGGTTTGTCATTACTAGATAATATTTCGTTGCCTGTATTAATAGTATCTACTTTAACTTTAGGACTGTTTCTGTTGGAGATTTCGTTAATGACTTTCCATGTTGCCTTTAAGTCCCCATTTGATTCGTTTATTTTGTTTTTATAAAATCTAACCTTTGTTTCATGTATAATTTTATTGCATAGATTTCGATATTTTCTTGCTTTTTCTTTTAGTATTAAATTATCAGGATTTCGTCGACCTGCTAAATGAAGTCTATCTCGTTTATGGATGCAAAAAAGGAGTCCATTGGTGATCCAGGGTTTGAATATTTTTTGTTTATGTTTAATGTTGACTATTTTTGTAGAGCTATTTTCATTTATTATATCGTTTAATTTTTTAACAAACAATTCAGATGACCTATTTACATTTAAGGCGTTGTATACCTGTGACCAGTCTGCATTAGCAATATCATTTTGGATTTTAATGGGATCTAAACTTTTCTTTGCGTACGATCCATGTTTTTTGTTTGAAGAATCGGAAAATGACTGATCAGAGAGCTTAAATAGTAAAGCATGGTGGTCTGTAATAGAAGTCTTATATACAATAGAAGATGTAGCGAAATTAGAGCGACACATAATGTGATCAATACAGTTACTGGAATTGTTGATTTCTCTTGTCGGTGCTTCTACGAGGCTGCGTAGGCCATGGACCATAAGTAGACCCAAATATTCGTCAGCCTGCGGATGTTTTTTGCCATTGATCGATATATTTAGATCCCCTGTCAGAATAATATGCTTTAGAGTTTGCATTTTTTTCAGTATGTCATCTAAACTTAATAGAAATTTTTGAATATTACTCGTCGAGGGGCTTCTGTAAATAGCTATAATATTTAAGTCATCGTTTAGTTGTATGCTTAGGCAGTTTGCTCCATCCAGACGTATCTCCTTTACTAACAGTTTGTTGGAAAATTTGTCACTAACGTATATGACGACACCGTCATTCTTCAAAGTATTAAATTTCGTGTAAAAGGAAACGTAGCCAGGTTGTTGAATCGTATTAAAATTATTGCTAATCCACGCCTCTGTTAAAACTAGGACATCAAAATCAATAGCCAGATCTTGTATCATAACTAGAAGATTGTCAATATTTTTATGGAGGCTTCTTATATTTAGGCTTAGCATTTTGAGTGCGCATCCCCCTACTAGAATTCGCCTGCAGGCATTGACATCTGATGTGACATAAGAACAATTTGCGCTGGAGTTTGTATCAATAAGTTTAATTAATTCCATAACTTTTATTAGAAGATAATTCTAATAAAGAAAAACGTTGTAAGAGTGCCAATTAGGTTGTGTAATGTATGAATTAGGTTTTTGTGATGACTAGAATGAGAGATTATATGTGGCGTAAGTGGGACGATGCAGTATTGATAGGCAAAAATATTGGTATTTATAACCTGTATTAATAATTGATCATTATAAATAAGAATATGTCTAATTAAGTAACTGAGAATGATATAGTCGTTAAACATAGAAATAAATATCACAGTAAAAAATATCGAACGAAAATATTCCCAGTGAAAACATAAAAAATATACATGTGGTAAAAAGCAACCTGAATAAATATTATCAAGATGTAAAAATGTCGAAATATCAGATCTGTCGAAATATCGAAATGTCGAAATATTCAATCCAAATATCGAAAAATTCAAACAACCGTAATTAAAATAAGTGTAAGTGTAATAAAAAAAAGACAAATTTGTATACAAAATAAAATGAAATAATAAAATGTCCAAATAATAGTAATTAATAGAAATAGTCAAGTTAGAAATAAATGTCATTATCAAATTAAAAATAAATGTTATTATATTACAAAAGCGGTAATTTACAGAAATATGCGTTAAGATTATCCTCAAAACTATAATTACTTCAATTCTAAAAAAGTTTTCTCGTAATTAATAATAATTGGTTTCGTTGTATCATCTTTACGTATAAACACTTTTCCAGAATTAATCCAAACATATTTATAATTATTTTCTCTGGCAAAAGCTTTAGCCCGACCTAGCAAGAATTTTGTTCGATGAGTGATATTTTCAGACACGTATATTGGTGTAGCGTTGCCGAAGATCCCTATGTCTTTTGTATTCAATTTTCTGCTATTGACCTTACATTGTTTATTATGAGTTTTTACTGCCTTTAGGAATACATTTCGTTTTGTTTCTTGACAAAATTTTACTATTACAGATCTTGGTTTTTTGTCCGACTTTTTGTTGAAATTTCTTGCGATTTTTAAAATGTCGACCGTCTCGATTTCACATTTCACAACTGAACTAATATTTTGGAAGATTTCTGGTAGGTTTTCGCACTCCTCTGGTATTCCTCTAATCTCAATATCACATTTTCTCTGCTCTTGGTCAAAATTGTCTGTTTTGTACTGTAGGAGCGATATTTTTTCCAACAGTTCCAGATTAGTTTTCTGTAGTATTGGTATGTTTAAATTTTCGGTTTCTAAATCAGCCAACCTTTTATTAATATCATCGTAACGATTGGCTAGGAATTCGGTAGTTTCTAGTATGTCTTTGTTTTGTTTGTTAATTAATTCCATTTTCTTACACAATTTATTCATTTTCTCATCAATGTAGGAAATTATCGTGGCTTTAAAGTCCACTAAATGCTTGTCAATTAATTCAGTAAGTTCCGTAATATCGATTAGGTCGGATTTTGGTGTCAGTTGAGCCAGTTGAGAAGCCTTTCCAGTTGGAGTCGGATTTGGAGTTACTGCGGGCGAGACATGTAGATTATCTGGACCTGAATTTTTTGCTGGTCTAGGATCTAAAGAACTACAATATTCACAAAGCCATTGGGACAACTTCTTCTCCGTGAGGCCCTGAAAAGTCATTCTTAGCATGTTCACACAGTTATAGTGGAAGTGCTCTCTGCAATGAACACAAGATAATTTTTCTTTTTTAAGAACAGGTTTCGTGCATTTTTTACAATTCATGGTGACGATATTTTCGTAGATGGTGCTAGTAGATTGACAGTGGCAGTATTAGAGGAAGCAGATTACGTTTTATTTATTTCATTCACCATCTGTCGGTCATCCGTTTTTATGTTGTGTTTTGATAGTCAAAGCCACCCCTTCATACGGTAGCACGATTTGATCTTATTTACGTATTTCAAAATTGTCTGTTTTAATCGAAATATTATCGACAGTTTATCAAATCGCTGCCAAAGTAAGCCCTGTTTACGGTCAGCAGACGTCGATAGTTCATAAATACAATATAAACATCGGTCAATCGAATAATAATTCTTAAATTGAGTTAATTGGATTGAACATTGATATCATTTCATTGAATTGACGATACTATGGTATGTTTTTTCGCTGACAATATTAAGAACCTCCTACTTAATAGTCCACAATAGGAATCGTATTCTGCTCATCGGTTTAAAAAAAGGCGAAACAAAAAACGTTCCGAAAATGAATCGCACCAATTTAATTAGAAAAGTTAACGTCCAAGCCGTCAGACATGGCGGAGGGGGGGGCGGGCGGGGGGGGGGGGGGGTGGAAGTCGAGGCGAAAAAAATATATACTCTAAATCAACTTAACGCGAAGTCGTGGCTCACTGTGGGAATAAACGAATTCCTCGGAACGTTTAATTAAGGCAGAAATTGTTTGCGTTTTGTCGCCACTAAGTATGGGGCCATTTTAATAGGGAGCGTCCCGTTAATTAGAGGCCTGCTTAATAAGCGGCGGCATTCTTTCGCCGGAGCCAAAGCACGTGGAAGAAGAAACATCGATCGTGTTCTAAATAATTGATTTTCCTTCGGAGCTGGTTCGCTAGGTCAGGACGAAAATTGAAAATAACTAAAAATAAATTAAGTTGAAGACGAGTAGATAAAGTTAATTATTAAATACATATATCGAGGTGTGACAGGATTTACCGCAAGTTTGAAAAACGCTAGGCGTTCCTTGTTATCAGTCATATAGCCCAGTAAAATAGGAACACATTTCGACGTTTGACGGAATTAACTGGTAATAGTTTATAACTTGGCATAGATGTTCATTGGGGCGTACTGTTAAACATACTAAAAGTTCCCTACTCTATCTGTTGCGCTCGAGCAGCTATCTAGAAAAAAATGTAGGTCCGATTGTTTTTCGCTTATATCTCGATAATAGTTAGCGATATCGGAGTTATGCTTATGATATTGTATCATAATATGCTTATGATATGTTTAAGTATATGCTTATGATATTGTATCATAGCGATATCGAGTTATCGGATTATGTAAAAATAAAGCTAATAAAATTCTGTATAAAAATGTCATGTTATTTTTTTTCATATCATCTATTATTAATATGAAAATAATCTATTCAATTGACAATTGACAATCTAGCCGGGGATTTAGTTCTACATTTTGTGATTAAAGGCTCATACTTGGCATAATTATTTCTTAGGTGGACCTGAGTGGATTTAGCCCTAAAGCAATCGGTGGCTACC